>JAVJGG010000061.1:1121765-1167624 GCA_035590195.1 Aviceda cuculoides | reverse complement strand
TGTGCCATGCGGGGCTGGGGCGGAGCTGCCGGGGGAGGGTCGGGACGCGGCCCCGAGCCGCTGTTTCGGCGGGCTGCGGTGCCCGCGGTGGCAGCTCCGGGAGCTGTCGGTGTCCGAAGGAGCTGGCGCGCTCCCCTCCTCTCTGCTGCGAGCCGGCCTTGGGTTTAGCCTTGTAGTTTGTTCCAGTGCGCGGAGGCTGTCGAAGGCGTGTAAATGGCTTGTGGGCGCGAATGGGGAGGTTAATGCTCTCTGCTGTTACGCTTTCCTTTTCTGCAAAATGTGTCAAGACCTGGGGATGAGGCACAGCCGGATCCTCTGGCTACTCGTAACGCTCACCCAGATACTCACAGTTTACACTTATTCTGCTAGCTGGTCCCAGTTAAAGGGGCAGTTTATGTTCACATGAAGAACACTCTAAACCCAAAGCTTGTGTTCTGCAGCTTTTTCCTTGAATATCTTAGAATTTTTACCACGAAAGTAATATTTTGTTATGAGTTTATTTCCATGTTGGTCTTTATCTAGGAACTGCTCTCTGAAACATATACATGTTTATGCAGCACATCCTTAAGTTGGCAATTGCTGTTGGGATATTGGGGCTGCCAGAATGTTACCCAACTGAACACCAGATTTGGGGTGCGCACAAGGACTTCCCAAAATGTTCCTCAGCCTTTCTGGGCCTATGAACAGGAGAGCAAATAACCAAGCCAATGCAGTATGCTTAGTTGTCTCCAGCCCCAGGTGATGTCCAAGGGCAGCAGGAGGGATGATATCTTGCAGGTGCTGTGTAGCTGTGATGAGAGGGAAGTGGGTGGTTCTATATTGAACTGTATTATCTTGAAACCTTGCATTTTTATGTCTAATTCCTACAGGAAGCTGGAGCATCTGAAAGCTTTTCTGGCTTACAGGAAATCCCAGTAGGATTGTCAGAGCATCCAGGAATACCCAGAGCACAGAAATGACATGAATTGCATCTAGGGCTCTGTATTACCAGAAAAGGGAATTCCCTGTTAGAATTTCCTTCTTTGTGCAATTGCCAGCAGTTAGACAATGTTGCAAAAGACTTCTAAGATAGTCACTTTGCAGGAACAGCACTAATAACTCAAATTCAAGGACTCCAGCAATGTTTTATGTTAGTTCTTTGTTGCTTCCAAGCAATATATGATACTTATGTCCTTACTAATTTCCAAAATGGCTGTGGATAGTATTGCACAGTAATTAGCTATTGGGAATCTTTGTACTGAATGTCTTTTCTGTCATTAATATTTGTCAGTTTGCAGGTGTTCCCGCAGCTAGAGTTTGAACGCAAGGGAAAGCAGCTTTCTGCTTCTCTTTTTTGCTGTTAATAATTAAATGCTGCCAAGTAAATGTTTCTAACAGGCTATCTGTGGACCTGCCACGTATTTAAGCACCTCAGCTCTTCCCAGCTTTTATTGTGACCTTTGTTTTCTCCCCTTGGTTGTCTTCGCTGCTTCATTCTGTTAATTTGAAACCTTGAAAGACCCTCCTTCCCCTGATCAGCCTTGTCATTTGGACTGTAAAGAAAACTGAAAAAAAAAGCTATTCCTGCACTAAAATTACCCTGTCCATAAATTTAAGGCAAGCAAGCAGAGCAAACCAGTCCACACGGAATGTATCTTTCACCATCTCCGACACCAAGGTTATTGCAGTCTGGTAATACTACCCTAGCATTTGTTTAGATCGTAAGTGCCGTTGCTTGAGTGTCAAAGCCAGATAGAGTTAGTGACAAGCAAGTTATTGGCAACAGACCATGAATTTAGTCCTTGCTATTCTTCTAGCTCTTTAGAATACGCCCTGCCCTGCCTGCTAGGTTGGAGAGGCCATTAAAACTGCTTGGTTTAGGCTGTATGGATGCACATTTAGAAACAGATAGATGTTTGTTAACATTCAAAATAGATAAACTGTGTTAATGATCTGAAAGAAAAATAGCTATTTATATTCCATCTATACATAGCCTTGAATTGTGACTGAGAACTAAAGAAATAAAATTTCTTTCAAATGTCTGTTCATTTGGGGTTGCCTTTACTGTCGGGTTAATTGCAATATTTTGACACGTTTGCATGGGGTGTGTTGAGGGAGTGCAGTGGAGTTTGGCTAAGTAATGCTAGTCTTTAGCCATTTACTCCTTTTGTACTTGACCAGACAGTCATGTGACCTTTCTGATATAAAAATAGACAGACCTAATTGCACTCTATTAATGATTGACTTGCTTGGAGTCCATGTGTATTGGTGGGAATATGTGCTGGAGATGTCCAGCTGTAGAATCAACCGTTTTAAATTTGCTAAGATTAATATATGAAAGTGCTTGTATCTGTGGTGTTCACACTCTTAGGCTTTACCATATCTCATTTGTTCTCCTCTTGCTTAAACTTCTAAAATTAGAGGCCACTTACCTGAGCTTTCAGACATGTTGCAAAAAGCATGTGTTGCTGTCTCAGGAAAGAGACTCAGAAGAAATCTCATAGACTGCCAATGTCTGTATTAATGAGCATGCTTAATTGTGCTTGGGGTGTACACAGCTACATTATGTTAGCAAACAGGTGTAACTTTGGTGTAGCTACACCAACACTGGATTATTTTGTTAACGTTTTTCAGGGGAAAACAACTTAAGGGAGAAATAACTTGTACACAAAGTTGTAATGACTGTTGCAGGAAACTAGAACTGGGTTATTTCAAAATCTGCTAGGCTGACTGTCGTTCATTTGAAAAGAAAAATAATGTTCCTCAGATTAATTCAAACTTTTCTACCTAATAGGACAAGGGCCTGGTGTATCAACCCTCAGCAAGTCAGCTGATCTAAACCCATACTCCATTGCATATCTTCAGAATATAATTATTTTTGTTTCAGAACTGGGGATCTAAATACTGTAAGCTGCAGAGCTGGTATTCTAAAAATCCCCTACCTGGGCAGCAAATACCTCTATTAGTCCTAGGAAGAGAGATGCTCTCCAGAGATTGCCTGTTTAATGCAGAATTTTGTGTTTCCTGTAGAGAAAGTGAGGGTGGGGGGCACACAGCAGTCGGCTACAATGAGAATATTAGCTAAAAGTATTTATGACAAAGGTGCAACAAGTAGTAATCCTGCTTGTGGTTTTAGAGACTGAAATGAGTTGTTTATGCTGTAAGCACTTTAATGTGGTTAATTAGCTGCTCTTCTCTATTGTGAGGATATTTGTCACCTTGTTCTCTGTGCAGCAGTTGCAAGTATGAAGGTTGGAAGCCATGCAGAAGTGCAGGCAGATATCTTTTTTTTTTTTTTTTTCTTTAAAAAGGTATGGTGGAGGTCAGTGGTACATCTGATGCATGTGAATAGTGACCAATGCATTGTTTAAAAAACAGTCTAATTTTTAATTTTTTTTCCCCCACGAACAGGCCCAGCAGAAGGGAGTAAATTATAAGATGATCTATACAAGGATGAGTTCTAAGGTAAGGATTAATAAAAGCACTTCAGTCTGGAGGGTGGAGGAGTGTTGGGGTTCTTTGGTTGGGGTGTTTTTCTCAACATCTTCACTATATATGAAAATGTTTGCTTTATAATCTGGTTCCATGTGGAGACAAGATTCCTGCTCCTGCTTTACACTTCTATATACCTGTAAGCCCTCTCTTCCAGTTGAGAGACTTGGAATCCATTGGCCAGTGCAGTGACGCTTGACAGAGGAGTAGGTGTGTCGGTATGTTAAGGCCTTTTAGGTTTACTCAGAACAAGCACATGGGTAAAGAAATACCATCAACACCAAGGCCTCTTCTATATCCTGTACTCTGGCCCCCTGACAATCTTAACAGCCTTCTAATAGGGCTACTCTTCCCAAAGTTCTTCCCCTCTAGTAAGACTAGAGATTAGTAATTTACACTAACAGTAAGATTGTAAACTCAGCAGCCAGTCTGTTGTTATAAATGCCCTTTGATTTTAAAATCATAATCAATGCAAGACTAGTTTGGGATTCTACGTTGATTAGTTTTTCATTATGAAATCCTGTTTCTGTCCCTTTGCTGCTGCAGAGGAGGTGTTTGTTGCTACTCTTTGACTTTTAATAGAGCATAACTTTGGATAGACTACAGAAATTCGTATCAAAATGAAGCAACGTATTGTTCAAGTTCCCTGAAATGCAGCTGTTGGCATTCTGCCTGAGATTAAGTCCTCCTTTAATTGTAAAGCGTGTTTGGAACCGGCTTGATGTTGGTGTCTGAACTCTCTCTCTCTTATGTAGGATAATCTATCCTTTGTTTCAGGAAAGGGGTAATGCATTATCAGGGATACCAGATTATTGAAGTTTTTCTTCTGAGCAGTCTTGGGGGAAAGGGAGAACACCTGCAGGGTTTTGCAGAGCTGGAAGAAAATAAATTCTGTATAAAATGACAGTTAACTTTTTAATTTTTATATGCTCATCTTATTGTAAATTGGCTTTTGTTTTCAGAGGGAAGATCTCTACAGTCTGAGTACTTAGTGCAGAGAATGATGAAATAGTTTGAGATTTTCCTACTCTGTTTTTAGCTGCTGGCTAAAATTATGGGAGCACAAAACTTACCCTAGAAAAAACAAGATCTAGTGATAACTGCTGGTGTGAATAGAGTGTACCTCCCCATTTGCTTACTACAGAGACAAGGAGGGCATGCAGCAATTTCCATAGGCTTACTAAGAGAATAAGGACTCGTGCTCAATTAGACCAGGGTTACTGGTTCATCTGCCCATTTTCTAATTTAGGTATCCCTTCAGCTCTCCAGCACTGCCAGATTAAGGCTTTGTATATTCATATATTGCACTAGGAGGTCTTAAATCAATATAAACATGTCCTATCATTTAATTTAACAGAAGAATTAAATTGGCATAAGTATCCACACTGATACTTATACTGCTTTGATTAAGGTGTCTTTTTGTTTTGTTTTAAAGATGATGTGGGGAATTGGGGCATTGGCCCATTTCCTTAACAGACTTTAAATGGCATAGTTCATATTTTGAACCTTTTGCAAGAGAGAATGTACAGCGTTCATCCATGTGGACATATTTTTCGATAAATGTGAATATTGTGAAGAAACTGAATTTGAGCATTAGTTTTAAAAAATGGGATATATATTTGTTTATATATTGTATATGTACAATGCAATATATGTTTTGTGTGTATATGTATGTATATTTGAATGGAAAGTATATTTGTATTAACAAGATACAGGCTGAGACTGTGATGAGCTAGTTCTGCTTGTACATCACTTGAACAGCAAAGGCTTCCCCATAGCCTGCAGACAAGGCTCCTGATTCTACCTGCCCCAGCCTAGCTGGCATATTAGTAAATCCGACACAGAAAAGGCTACTGGTTTATGGAACAGAAGGATAAAACCAAACAAACAAAAAAAGCAGTTACAGTGTGGTATAGATCATGACTTGGAGAATGTTGAGGTTGTCTGTAGGAAAGTGTATGGGGCTTTGTGAAAAGGTGTGTTCATAAAGCAGCTTGCGTTCTCTTTCTCAGTGCGATACTAACCGTGGCAGTCTGAGGCCAGGGGATTCCTGTTAGCTGGGAGGCTTGTTCTGTTGTAGTCAAGCTGCATCAGTTTGGGGACCTGCACCCACTGTAGTTTAGGGTGCTAAGTGTTCAAGTAGCTTACCGGTTGCACAGGTGAACTGTCATGTAAAGACTGGCCCAAAGCAGAAACCAAACGCTTCATAGAGAAAACTCCTGGATGCACTGTTGTGATACTTGGTCACAAGAACTATTGAAAAGGTGTAATCACATACTGTTGAAACTGGTCAGACGGTGGGAGGAACAGGTTTAGGAGGTATGTATTTAATTTTTTTTTAATACTATTAAAACCATACATGTTGCCATTGTCTGTGAAATGCTTCTTGGCAAATATCTCTCATAGATAGCAGAAAAGGTTACACCAAAGATTTTGTCTTCTACTTGTAAAAATCTATGTGTGTTTCCATTCATGCTGTCAGCTGCTGTTCTGGACCTAAAGAAACTCTAAACACATGAAAAATAAAATATGGTTACATGTGCTCCTGTAGAGAATGTTTAGAGAGGAGGAAAAGAAATAAATCTGTGTTCAACGTAAACAAATGCAGACATTACGTCTAAGAGGAGAACATCTCAAAGCACAGGTGTTTAAAGATATTTTCTGCCAGCAAATGTTTGTAGTGAAGAGAGCTCTAGAAGTGATAGACATCAAACTGACAGAGAGCATTCAATGCAAGAGAGCAGGAAAATGGATCGGTTTATTGCATATGGATTTGCTACCGTGTTGTAGTTTTTCACTGACAGTTACACTGCATCTTTGGTTGTACGTAGTAGACTGTACTTCCAAATGGAGAAAGATATAAACTGAGGTGTTTAGGGAAATAAAAAAAAAAAATTGAAGACTGAAGATTGTATGTTCAGTGTAAAATTTTTCGGAGCCAGAGTTTGCTGTTGAAGGGAGACCTGTTTCTAGTTAGTTCAGTTTTTGAAACAAAGGGAAGAATAATAATCAGCACAATGTGAGGGACTTTTTTCCTTCTTACAGTTTGGAAGAAACCAGAAGGAAAACACAGTCAATATAGTAGGAAAATTGTATTGATTTTTCTGCACTGCTTTGACAGATTTTGTTGGGGTTTTTTTTAATGGATCATTTTTAATACATGGTGCAAAATAGTTTTGCTGCTTAAAAGCAGTTTTCTTTTGGTTTGGAGGGGGGGAAAGATCGAAATTCTCCTCTCTCTAATTTTACTAGTTGTTCCTTGTTTTTTTTATGGTGTAGGCAGGACAGAAAGCTCCTGATCTATGTCTTCGATAACATTTACCATCCAGTATCCTCTTACAATGCTCTGTTCTTTAGCCTTTTTCACCCTTTGTGGAACCATTAACTATTTCTATTCTCTTCTGGTTTTTTCCAGATTTTTATCTTGTTTGGTTTTTGTGTGTTTATTTTGTACCTCTTAGGGTATCTTAATGGTATACCTCACAGTATCAACAGTGATTGAGCATTAGAAGTGCTTGTGTCATCCCAGGACAGGGGATGGGAAGGAGGAGGTGCTGCTTTCTATTGAAGTGCTTGCAGATATAAGGCATGCACATTCTCCTGAATATAAGCTACTGTCTTTTATCTGGCCAGCAGGGAAGAGCTCACTGTGTGTCTGAACTTTTGACTGTAATAAAGTACATGATAGATTAATCGCAGATAATTTAAAGACCCTATTTGAGAAGACAGTAGTACTTTCCTAAGAATGAAAGCATGGGATTCTAGGACAAACCTTCTGTGACTGTGCTTTGTATGCAGCAGTGACATGCCAAGAGAAATCATCTAGATGCCTAAAATCATTTGGCCTGTAATCTACTCTTATATCAGGTCTTTATCAGTTACTCAGGTAAGTGAGAGGTTTTTAGGCTTTGTCCCAAAAGAATATAAAAAACAGCAGGGAGCAGCTAACTAATCCCCTGTTGTTATTGGTAAACTAGTATTAAAACATTATCCAGAATTGCATTCCCGGAGCCCAGCTTGTGCTGTACACAGTGCCCAGGGCAAACCAAAAAGAGATCGAACTGCATTTAACCTCGTTAAAGCAATCCATCGAACTCTGTGTACTCTACCGAAAAGAATCATCACTCTAGAATGCATCAGCGTGGTCCAAATTGCTCTCCGACACAAGATAAGCTAGTTGTGTTCAGCTTGTTCTAGTGCTAAATGGAGTCCTTAATATTGGCTCTGATGCATAAATTTTCCTCAATGATGTGTGGCATAGGAAGTAACTGAAGCTGTAAACATGACAAAACATGCCTCTGATCAGGAGGTGTCTGGGGGAAGGGGGGACAGCACTGTGGTGTCCAGTCTTGTTTCCAGATCCATGTAGCAGAGATGTCAAGGTATGCTGCTGTAAGTCTGGGCTTGGGGAAAACTGCAGGATGTGCTGAAGTACTCAGGGAGGATGGAGTAACTGTCTGCTAGTTGTCTTTTATTCTGCAGTATTACGGTCTTGCTGTGTTGCTTTGTTCTTCTGTCAGATTCTTTGGTGTATGAAGCAAACATCTCAGATTTGATTGAATATTCCTCAAGGATGGGAAATCATCTACTTTGAGTTTTGGGTTTAATTTTCTCTTACTGGGATGACGACTAATAGCTAGCAGTCTTGAGGAAGCAGTGCTTATTATCTGTTCATGTGTGTTCTGCACGGATTATTTTAACAAGGTTATGAAAGAGAGTAGACTTGAGTCTTTTCCCTGGCTACATCACTACTCAACAGTATAAACAGCAAACGATATGCTGCAGGTCTGGGAGTTTAGCGTTGGTCTTGATTTGTAGGGCAGCAAAAGAAAATATTTGCTTTCTGTTAGCACGTTATAAAAATGCATGCCAAAATTTTGGTTGTCGGTATCTATCTGTATCTGTACGGTACATAGCAAATAGCTGAATCAGAGGTGGTGTAACTGTCCATGGCTAAGATGAAAAATGTTGTTTTGAAAGTTTGGGGTTCTTGTTGTGGAGCAGCTACACTAGATTTGAGTCTTAATAAGCTATTAATCTGTAGTCAAACTTACAGAACACAAAGTTGCAAGAATAACTAAATGGAGTAGGGGACAAGGTTTTCCTGATTAATTATAATTTGGTTTTTTTTAGGAAACTTTGTGTTTATTAAAAGCAATATCAGATCACATAATCTCAGGTTTTAACCAAAGTTAGAATTTATTTTTAAGAAGTTTAGAATGTAAATATTTCACTACTGTGGAGTACTGTGTGTAGTCTGGATTTGAAAGAAAAATTGTCCTCTGGGTTAGTTCTACTTCATATATTTCAGTTTGCCAATTCTCGCATTTTGGAAAGTGAAAAAAATTATTAAAGTTGTCCCTAGCCCTGTTATCTTTAGTAAAATTGTAGCTTGTATGCCCAGTAATGAAGGTAAGTCATAATTCAAATCTTCTCTTTTCCTGCTGATGTATTTTTAGACACTTTCATAGAATTTTTCTTCACAGGCAGTATCAGAATTTGACTCTCAGTCTTGGCTTCACTGCTGTGTATTTTCTACAAATTCAGTGCAGTTTTCATCTGTCTTCTGAAAGTAGCCCAAATGACAACGAGAAGAACTAAGGGAATGAAGTGGAAAATGTGTCTAGACTAGCAAGCTAAATATTTCCTAAAAATTAAGTCACTGACTTGAAATCATGCCAGTTCCAGTTACCATGGTCATTGCTTGGTTTTCAATTGTAATGCTTGCTTGCTTGCTTCATAATTTAAACTTAACCTTGAAAAATCTTTTGCCTGTTGTGCAGCCATTTTTGGCATATCTTCAATATTTTTCTAGTTCTACATCTCACTTTTGTGTTGTGTTTTGTTTATTTTATATTTCGTTTAACTGAAGAGCTCCATTGTAGACTAATAGATCTAACAATCTCAAAATTGCATGGCAGTTACTAAGAAAAAAGCTTTTTTTTCCTGGTTCTGTTCTTCTGTGTTAATTACTACTGTTTTTTGTAAAAGTCAGTTTGATTATAAAGGGTAATGACTACTTCCCCTTAAATAAGGTTAATGACTACTTCCCCTTGAATAAGGTATACATAACTTTCAAGCTATATTGTTGTTATGAGTAATATAATTTTTTTGCTAATTTTTACAATCCCCTTATAATTCTGTTCTAACAGGTACTTGTAAGCATTTCAGTTCTCTGCATTTCAGGTGCTGATCCATCCTGTTGTCCCAGTGTCCAGTTAGAGGATACTGACCACAACATGATGCTAACTTCTCTAAAGTTACTCTAGCAAGAGTAGCTCTCTTGTGGTAGGAGAGGTGGGTAGGAAACAGCCACAACCTGCTAGCCCTTTGCTACTGAATGTCAGACAGCTTTTGTCTCCTTTTCCCACCAGTTCAAAATTAAACATTGCTTTTTACATGGTTGCCAGAAGAGAGAGAATTTACCCAGAGAGGGGGAGGGGTGGAGGAAGTTTCAGGAGTGGGAGGAGGAGATGAAGGCTGGCTGGAATTTTCTTGGGCTCTTCTCCTTTAGCGAGTAAATACTTCCCATTTGAGGCCTGCCGGCTTACAGTAGCTGTTGGCACAGTATCAGGAGCTATGCACCATTACACTGAAGCACACTAATTCTGTTAGTTTTGCAAGCACAGTTAAGAGCTGGTCATGCACTGGCAATCTTGACAATGCCCATTTGCTTTGCTGTCATTTTTTCTTGCAGCATCTAGAGCTTTGAAAAACAGAAGCAGCCAGACCTACTTGCCGACCCAGCAGATTTATCCCAGCCAAAGTATGTATAAGACTATGAGCTGAAATCAGAAGTTCTGGCAGTCTGACTTCCATCCTCTAGCCATGGACTTCAGTGAGCTTGCTGAGGAGCACGTACTCATCAAATTCATTAGTTTCTGGAAGTGGCAGTAACTTCTGGAAGGAAAAATTACTGATGGAACCTCTAAATATGCCTGTGTCTCTGAATGACAGAAAATAAGACAGGAAAGGCTAAGGAGGAGGGAGAAGAAAGTTTACAGAAAAAGGACAACCAAGGTGTAACTCTGAGTATCTTGGAAGTTGTCTTGTATGATGGACGTTTTACTTAACCCTCCCTAATGAAAATATAAGCAGCTCCCAAGGGGTGATGGCAGAAGGTGGAAGCTGTTGCATCGTGGAGATTCCAGCAAGCATAGGATAGTAATAGTTTCTGTACTGAAGTGACCATGAACAGAGTGGCTCATCTGTGCTTTGGTCACTTCTAAATAGGGTTAAATTTCTCTTCTCCACAAGGCTTTTATTCTAGTATCTGAATTAAAGATAATGAGTTTCCCTATGATTCCCAGGTGGAGAATGACAGAAAAATGTGAATTTCCATGGAGCTGACACTGACTCCGATGGTCTGGTATCCTACCATTACTGTCTTTGCATATTCTGAAGAGACACTCTCAGCTCACACTGAGAGGCATCATTTCTGAACATCATAAGATATCTCACTTCCAGAACTGGAGCTGGGACAATGTGTTGCTTCCTTTAATTACAGTCTGAGAATTAGTTTCAGATGTGGAAGAATACAACAAAAAGAAATGGGGAGCGTTTCTGTATTGCTCTTATGTTGTACAAAGATGACTCAAAAAGAATCTTCTTTTAATTTAAAAAAAAAAACAACTGAAGTGAATATTTGGTAGAGAAGAACCATCCGAAAGCTTTATCTAAAGGGCTCCTGTGTGTTGCTGCCAGCCTTTTAAAAGAGGAATTAAAATTTTGGAGTTCCAGCATGTGATTCCAAAATACCCAGATTAATATTTAGTCAGAATCTAAAACTGTCTGAATTAAATGTATGGCTGTCCAAGCTAATGCTGATTGTATGTTTACAAACTTCTGTCTACTTGGGGTAAAATGTTTTACTTTCCTGTAGTGAAGTAGGGAGGATGTCTGTCTTGATGGTGTATCTACCTTATGAGTTTCAAATCATTTTAGTGTACCTGTTTTACGAAAGACCATGCTGATAAATGTCAACTTCCATGCATTCTCCAGTCTGTTGACACAGGAATGACCAAGGGTTCTTTGGAAGCCTTTCAATAACTGTTTTTGTTGATTTAATCTTCCTACATAATGTCTTAATTGTACAAACCAGTTTTATAGGCCTGTTGCATTTTATAGGGATTATCTGCCTTTGCAGAGTGTGCAGCATCAACGGCCATGTGCTTCCTAGCTTTAATCTGGCAGTGAGGACACGTTGACAGAGATGTTCCAGCACTGGGCAAACCTGTTGTCTGCTGTTATTAGTGCATTTTATTGTATCTGCCCTTCTGGTTTTGTACTGACATGATTAAAGCTGATTCAGGTATGGCCATTAGTGGTTGCGGTCATGCTGTCTGCTGGGACACAGGTGTACTTTGAAGGTGGAGTCAACTGGGAGATCATGTAAACATGTGGTTTGAGGAACTAGAGGCCAGAACCTGGTCTTTCAGCTCCTGGTGCTATTGCAGTGGTGTGCGTTTCTAAAATCTTCTAATGTTGGTGATAGCAGGCCCTCTAGAGGGTGATTTGATCATAGAAGTGTGTGCCAGGTCAGGACCAGAAGCCCAGTGCAGTGCTTGAGAGAATTAAGAAGCCGTTTCATGCAGCTGTGTTAAGCTGATGTAAGCCTGTACTGCAGTCAGAAAGGGTGGTTCTGTCCTGCACTCATCTTTCTTCTGGCACTAATCTAGCTGACCATACAGCTGCGCGTCTTATCCAGTGGAAAAGAAAAATCGTACCAGACAAACAAGCTAATCTCAGTGACTGTGTGGCCGCACAAGTGCTAGTACCAGCACCAAGAAATGACTAAGAACAGATGGCTGTGGCTAGCAGGAGGTCAGCATCTATTGTCATTGGCCACACAGTCTTAGAACAGTGTAAGCAGCTTGTGAGACTGCATCCTTGTAGTATAAATAACAGTTACCTCCCTAGAGAATTAGGAAGAGAGATTGCAAATTGAACAGACTTTACAATGGATATTTTTTAAGTGGGAGGCTTCTGTTCTCTAAGTGAGAAGTTAACATAAAGGTCATGTTAACATGAGGTCCATGCCTCAGCTTGGACCTTTAGTTAGGGAGATTAACTTTCTGTGGAGATGTCCTCAGAATCAACCTGTTGGCTGGCCATTGATAAATTACTTCAGTATGAGTCACTGACAGACCAGAAGTAAAGTTTGGCTTAAAAATAAGAAGGCATGTATCTTTAACTTTCTTTGCTTTAGAAAACAGTTTTGGCATTGCAGGAACAAATTGAATGTACATGTGTGTTCCTAAAGAAAATGGGAGATTACCTGTTACTCAAGCCTCTACTCTTTTACTTTTCCTTTTGCAGAAAAAAGCTGCACATCATTTAATGACCAAATAAGGTCACCATTCTCATTGATTTATCTGATATGCTTCTCCTGGAGCCATGGATGAATACAACCGCTTTGTGGATTGGGACAAAATGGATGTTACTGTCCAGAGCCAGGATGCGAAAGAGCTAACATGCACAGAGTTCCAGGAGCTCAAGCAACTGGCCCGGCAGGGCTACTGGGCCAAGAACCACTCTCTGAGAGCCAAAGCGTACCACAAACTGATTAGCAGTATCCCATGCCGCACAGTGACCCCAGATGCAAATGTGTACCGGGACATTGTTGTGAAGATTGTTGGAAAACGTAACAGTAGCTCCCTTCCGCTACCAGAGTTCGTGGATAACAGCCTGGTCCCCACGTACTGCTTGAATGCAGAAGGCATCGGGGCAGTCAGGAAGATTATATTGTGCATTGCGAATCAGTTCCCAGACATATCCTTTTGCCCAGCGCTGCCTTCTGTGATAGCTTTGCTCCTCCACTACAGCAAAGATGAGGCCGAGTGCTTTGAACAGGTTTGTCGCATCCTTGCTTGCAATGACCCATCTAAGCGGCTCATTGATCAGACGTTCTTAGCTTTTGAGTCCTCCTGCATGACCTTTGGTGACCTGGTTAACAAGTACTGTCAGGCAGCACATAAGCTGATGGTGGCAGTGTCCGAGGACGTGTTGGAGGTATACTCTGACTGGCAACGGTGGCTCTTTGGAGAACTGCCTATGGTGTACGTTGCTCGGGTCTTTGATGTGTTTCTGGTGGAGGGCTACAAAGTTCTCTATCGTGTTGCGCTGGCTCTTCTGAAATTTTTTCACAAAGTCAGAGCTGGGCAGCCCATGGAGTCTGACAGCATACAGCAGGACATTCGAGCTTTTGTGAGAGACATTGCCAAGTCAGTGTCTCCAGAGAGGCTTTTGGAAAAAGCTTTTGCTATCCGCCTTTTCTCACGGAAGGAGATCCAGCTTCTGCAGATGGCCAATGAGAAGGCTTTGCAGCAGAAGGGCATCACGGTCAAACAGAAAAGGTAGGGCTCTCGCTACAGGTAGCCTGAGTGATCTTGTGAATTTTCCCAGCATGATAAGCAGTCAATTAGTCTTGGGTGACTGGTGGGGAAGCTTTACTGGTACATGCTGGTATCTCTGCTGATTTTATTTTTCTCTGCAGAAAACGTCAGCAGCCCCAAAATTAAGCATTGCTGGGATTGTAATGAAAAGCGTAACTGAAATGTTACGATACAAGAGAAACAAAGCAGTTTCTCATAGCTTATTCGGTGATTAATTTATAATTACTTCTTACAGGTACATACTAATTGCAAGTATTGTATCTCAAAATGTTCTTTCACAAACTGTTTTTAAACTAAAAGGCATTTTAGCGAAGCTGGAAAAAACACTAATAAATTACTTAGAAGAAAATTATCCAAACGTAAAAATTAATTCTTAAATGTGAGATTATTTGTATAAAATGTCCATTTCATGCTGCCAAGTACGGTGAATTCAGCACTTTCTTTAGTGTAAGTAGGCAAACACTGTCCCAGCTGGGAACATTTTGCTTAACTAGGGCATTATATTAACAGAACAAGGAATAAATAAGTCTTATTTACAGGTTACTTTTAAAACTAGTTTGACTGTAAGCCTCCTGAAAGTCAAGAGTATAGTAATCATAGGTAGGAGTTGACATATTTTGTGACAAGTTCGTGTGCTATTAGAAATAATAATTTCGAAAGAACTGTGGAAGAGTGAGGATACTGATCCAAAAGATGATTGCATAATCACAATTTCTGTTCAGAAATGAGGGGAGGTAAAACCAGCTGTGAAACTAGTTAATGAAATCCTGATCTAATGTGATAGTAAAAGCCACAGTAATAAAAACCTTAGCTGAAGGACCACTGCACGTGTATAGAAAGGCAGCAATATATTAATCTGAATACAGTTAGCATCTTGCCAAGTGCAAATATGTGTGCAGGTAAATACTGGCGTTGTAGACATGTTCTGTTTCTCCTAAGGCCTTCTGTGACTGCAGAAAAATTCTCCCAACTCTTTTTGACATCTAAGTTTAAGTGTTGAACAGTTTTGTCAACTGTCCTGACCTCTGAAAGGAGGATGACTTCTAGAAGTCTACTGGAGTCAGTAAGTGTGTTATGTAGAACTTGGTATTCTAGAGGGACAGTCTTCCATTTTCTCTAAATCTTCAAAAATCCGAAGGTACCGGCCACTGATGTGTTAGGATCTTACAGCCAATTGTGTTGCTGAGTTAGTTGCAAACAGATATCATTCCATGGTATTGAAATATATACTTAGCAGGTTTCAGCCTATAAAATAATGTAAATGTTAGCTAAACCTCTTTTCATGTGTCTAAATACATGTAAAGTTCCCTCCAGTCTTTTCCAATGGTTTATTTTCAGACTCACAGTTCAGTTTACAATTAGCTTGTGCTTTATTTTGCTCATGTCATGGAAGAGGCAGCTCTGTCACTCTCAAATATTTTAAGGCCTTTAGCCACTGGAGTGTCATGTCGGGTAGAGTTCAGACCATTGTATTTGAGACTTGCAACCAGAAGTATTAACTCTTCTGATATGTACCTTTTCTTCCTGTACTGAAGTTCAGGAAAGTTGTAATATCCTTTCTAAGTATCTTCTTCAGCAACAGAATGAGAGCTTTAAGTAAAATAAAAATAAATAAAAAAACCTCACCCAAACAAAACAACAACAACAAAAAAACCCAAACGAACAAAAAATCCCCAACCAACCACAAAAAATCCAGAAGTTCCTGTTGTGTTAAATGTTGTAGAGGTATTCTTGCTCTGAACAACAGTGATGTCTTCAAAGCAAAATACAGTAAATTCATACCCAAATAATGCCAGTAGTTACTGCTTTACCAGGCAGAGTTGCTAGTGAAAAACTTTTATCCTCTCTTGGCTACTTTTATAAACATACTGAAACTTTTCAGCATCCCCCGGCATGGTACTGTTGTGAATTTGGTTCAGTTTGGGTCCCAGTGTGGGCAGATGTGGGTGCTGGAGAAGTGAGCTTTTGTCTAGTGCTTGATAGGATGTGAGTTGTCTTGTCCAGATGTGTTTGGCCTGTGCAAGGAGATGATGAATTATTTTCCAATCAGATAACTACAAGCAGGTAGCAAAAAAGGGGAAAAAAAAAAAAAAAGGAAATGGGAAATATTTTAACCTTTTTGTTTGTTTGTTTTTCTCGTGCTTGGTGATTCATGTCAAACCTTACTTTGTTTCTCTCCAGGCTCCTTTCATTCACTTTGTTGCAAATGTAGGAAATCACTGATCTTTTCTATCTTTTTTTGTCTTTCTCCTTATACGTTCTTCTTCTGTCAATTCCATACCCACTGCACCCCTCCTGTTTGCAGTGTCGCATCTCCCAAAAGGTAGGTTAAAACACTTGGATCTTTGCACTTCGCTTGTTTCTTCTGTCTTTGGCTGGTAGTTTTTTCCGAGGCTGTCGTTATTGCTAATGCTGGGGCAGGAGAAGCAGGGCAGCAATTATAGCATCTGATTGCTGTGTAACATCTGAATACTCTTGCAAAGTTAGTTCAAAGCACCTGCAGAGTTGTAAGATAAAGGATCATGGGCCCAGCTACTCAACATAGCACTTCCATACAGCAATACAAACCTGTTCCCCAGAATGGAGAAGAGCAATGTTAATGGTGGGATGTAAGTCCTTTCTACAGTAGAAGAAAAAGTGTCACTTTTTTAAAAGATCTCAAGTAACATGTCTTCAGAACTGTTAGGTATTGTCCCACATCCAAACCTGGTATATGCTGTTGCAGATGTGAGACATACTCAATTTTTTTCTTCTTTGCAAGCTTTCTGCAGTTAATTGGAAAGATGTTGGACTGAACTCAACTTGGCACACTCCTAAAAGTGACTTGTCCCTATTCATACTAGATTATATTTATTTTTAAGTAGGTAGGGGTTTTTTTAGAGGCAAGGAGACAAGACTATTATCCTGTGTCAAGGAGGTCAGAGTTACTCAGCCATATAGCATTAATGGTTAATGAAGTCATTCATCAAGTCTTGGCCTGAAAAGCAAATCTTAAAGAACAAAACCCAGTGGATTGTGATACCTGATAAGCAGAGAACTTAGAAAGGAGAAAGACTGCCCTGTGAGTATTAAATACCACAGACGTATGGGTTTAAATTAATGCCTTTGAGAATCTTCTGGCCTTGTTGCAGGTGCCCTGAGTTAACTTTAGTGAGTGATGCACACTAACATTTGCACTAATTTATAAAATCAAAATTGGAATTAATTTCCTCATGTTTTCATGTCTGAAAGAACACCTTAAGAGACTTATCAAAGCATGTTTCATATCATATCCTGTGTGTTGAGATTTTACCTTTAATAAATCAGCAGGCTGTTAATTTCAGCCAAGCAAATCTTCAATGTCTGTGTATTATTTTACTGTAGTTACAGTGTTCTGGAAGCAGCAGAAAGCCTTGATTTCTGCTAGGAAGCACATAGTTTGGGTTTGAGGGGACTCAGGTAGATGCAGGCCGTCTGTTGACGCTGATCTCAACACAGGATTAGGCTTCAGGCTTATACACCACATATGGCTTCTATTGCCGTTTATGACTGAGAAACAACATATCACTTCTACCATGCGTTTATGCCCTAACTGAAATTATACTGGATTTTAAAGATAATGCAGACCCTATAAGCTTTGACCCAAAACAAAGTAGAGCAAGAGGATGTAATTCCGTGAGTCACACCTTGGAGTGTGCTATTTGTTGTCTCGGAATACATACAGAGACAGAGCATATCCACTGTGGCAGCTGCTCCCGCATGTCGTCAACGCTGGCTTTATCTTCAGGAACTTTGAGGTCTCTGAAGCACATTGTATTAACGATATAGCTGTAAAAAAACCAGTCCTACGAAAATAGCAAATAAGCTGCTTTATTAAACATTTAAATTGTGCTACTTTTCTACAGCTAATTTTCTTTGGGATAATAACAATTGAACATGTCTTTCCAACATCAGCAATCAATAGAAAGTTGTCATGCCAGTTCTAATAAGCCAATATGAAGAACTGAGGAAAACTGCACTCATTTACTACTTTGAAAAGAAACTACCCAACTGAAGTAGATTATTTTCAGTTAGATACTTGTAATTCTAATTGCAATTTTCTAACCACCAAAAAAACCTTTGTATTTTTGTTAAGGAGCAGAGTTTGGTTTGATATAGGTGCAGGCTGTGTATTGACACTGGTCTCAACACAGGATCAGGTTTCAGTCTTAAGCACCTTTGGCTGTGATTTATGACTCGGAAATAGCAGGTCATTTTATTTCAAATCCTTCAGTCAAGCTACAGTCTAGGTTTTACTAACTGCATGGTGACATTAAATATAAAATTATTCACTGTGATATTCAAGGGGCGGGAATGGCATGTCTGGAATAGTTTTAAATGGCCAATACAATGGTAAATGCTGTCTAGTAAATCAGAAAGATCTGTTTATGTTCTACCTACGTGGAAAAGTTGTAGGAAGAGTGATGTGGTACTCAGTGATGTGTTACTATGAATTCTGCTGAAGACAGGCTTCAAGTGGGGTCTGGGTAGGAAAGTCCTTAATCGGCAGTTCATAGTAGCCAGGAGAAGGAACAGAGGCAAAAGAAAAGGTACACTGAAGTTGACAGTCTTTTAGGAACAAGTACTTAAGTTTAGTTGCCCAAACAGATCACCTAAGTGTGAAAAATGTACAGACCAAGCATACAAATCATTATGAGGCTTGCTTGTTTGAGGTTTAGTAAGTTTAAAACTGTTTTGATATTTGCTACTAATTCTTAGCCAATTTATCATCATTACTTTTCCTCCAGAAATTCACTCTAATAAACTAGTTGACTGCCCTGAATATTTTTAATTCCTTGAATGTGAGAAAAATGTAATTTCTGATGAACTGAAACCAAGGCTTTGTTTCTCAGCTCTGTTCCATAGTGCCACCAGTCTTTAGCTGCAGACCAGACAGGACCAGGCAGGTGAGACCTAAAGTAAGATTCTGAAGATGTGGGTTCAAGTCTTGGCTCATACTTTGCTTCAGTTGATCTCTCCTGTGCCTCAGCTTGCTGTGTTTAAAAGCACAAATAATGTCCTAGTCAGTGATATTGTAAGTTTTAAAACCCCTTAATAGTTGCAGCTTGCTTAAATAGGTGTCCATTTAAGTTCCTTGCTACTTAAGTAATGCAGGGTAGCAATGCAAGTAGTGATTTGGTTCATTTTGCTAGAGGAAGCAGTAATTTTTTTTTTTTTTTTTTTTAAATGACCTAAGGAGTCACTTCGTTAGAAATGCTGACACTAAGGCAGCTACAATAAGTTTCAGAAAGCATTTCCCAGTCTCTCCAAGCAAGCACCATTCTAAAGTGCAGTGCAAATGCTGCTGATCTCTTGATACTACAAGCAAGAAAAATAATTAAAAAATGTATCATTTGTATGTTTTAGGGAGTGAGCTAAACTACTCAAGATACATGCAGATATGCAGTATTGAGGTCCTCCTTATGTTCCATGAAACTGAGAGGAAAGAAATGTGTAATTGTCAAAAAAAAAAAAAAAACCAACCACCCAAAAAACCAAACCACCCAAAATTGGCAAATACTTGCAACTGAACCCTTGCATGCAGAACAAACTGCCTAAAGCTTCATTTAACTAATGGCTACCCAGTAATTTAGTATCTTGCGTAAGTTCCTATGTCACTTCCACCATGTACTTGGCTGTCACCCTTGCATTTTAAGTCTTTAATGTTGACCACAGATGCAATAACACTTGTTTAATCCCCAGGCTCTGAGTCTGCGTGCTTATTTAATCTGAGAAATGAAGGCTGGTTAAGATGATGATGATTATTATTATTACCTTCAAGTGTTTAAAAGCCATGAATCAGTTCTTATGAGTGCATCAGACCTCTGTGGGGCGCATGGGGGTTTGCTTTCCAGTGTGAGTGTCTAGCGTTCCTTCATGTTTTCAGGCTCCGTCTGTAATCATGAACCTAGGAACTTCTTTGGTTCTTAATGAAGTGGAAGTCATTGGTAATGACATATTTCCAAGATGTGAACTTTCCAAAAGCTTAAAATATTTGCCTTGGATTAAAATTGCTTAGCCTGGTAATACTGATTCCTCTTAAGATTTCTGAGGGTTTTAGGAATTCTCTAATTCCATGATACAGGCAGGACCTCAGAGGGGGAGAAAGTACTACCTCTTCCTTTCAGATCCTGGCTGTTTCTTTAGGTATTCAGTTCTTTATGCTTAAATACTAGCACCATGAGACTGTCTCAAACAGCAAATATAATTGGATCTATTTAAGGTCATGTTCATCCCAGCTAGCTCACCATTATGTCCTCTATATATAAAGGTGCAGGCCACAGCTGCCATACAGAGGAATTACTGCAGGTATTTCAGTAAGGCCAAATCACTACCTCTTGTGGATTATGTTAAACCGCGGTAGTTTATTATCTTCTAAGTCATGGCCTTCTAATCCCATGGGCTGGAGCTTTGAACAACAGCGTATCTGCTAGAGTCTTTTAGTGTTCAGCTGTCTTTGCATGTTACTGTCCAGTAATTCAAAACTTGTTCTGTTGTTAAATTATTGTTTCTCAAATGTTTTGTATTGTATTTCTCAGGCAGAATGTGCACTTAGCAGTTCATGCTGAGAACTTCAAGTCTGAAATTGTCAGCGTGAAAGAGATGCGAGATATCTGGTCATGGATCCCGGAGCGGTTTGCACTTTGCCAGCCCCTCTTGCTTTTTACCACCTTGGAACATGGCTGTAGTCTGAGCAGGTAAGGAAAACCTTCCCCACTCTTCTCTACTGTAGGGCAAAAGAGAGCAATGGTGAACTGTTTGCTGGATTGACAAAAAGGCCATGCCTAGTCAGAACTTGATCTGAAGAATATTATTAGTGATGGGATGTAAAAGTGACTATCCTATTGGCTACAGCATTTGACCAGGACACTTCATATGCCAGAACATGGCAAGCCATTTTAAACTGTCCAAGATCAACTGGAAAAGTCAAACTTGCATCAGTTCACACAATGTGCTGCTCTGAGACTGGTTCATTCCCCGATGGGTATGAATGTTTTAATTCAGTGGCTGCTCTGCAGGCTCTTTTGGTAGATAACCACGTTCAAACTGATCCAAAGAATAAGGGAACCAGAAACTGGAGATTCCTCTACCTATGAATGTGATCATTGTTATTTTTAAAGTGGGATAAGCTAGATGTGAGGTCTCCTCGCGCTTTACATGGAATACTATAATCCTAATAATGACTTCAATATCTGCAGTTGAGGTACTGAGGTGGGAAGTGGTCTGCTGTCCCAGCCCCACGTGCCTATGAGGAAGAGCAAAAGCAAGCAAAGAGAATGCATCATAATTATTTTCTATAAAAACTGAAGGCTCTTCAGACGCAGCCGTCAGTCCTCAAGACACAACTTCCTTTAGGTTGTCTTAATTCAAAATGCTGTAAAATGCCATTTGCAATAGGTAGTCTTGTAGTTATTCTGCAGAGGCATAAACAACAGAAAACTGAGTAGAGAAGAACTGCTTGATAATAATTGTTTACACTCAACTCTGTTATTTACAATGAACTGTAGAAAGCATTTGCAGGAATATGCTTAGTCTTCAGATGTCTTTTTTGCCATACCATCAGTTGGAGGAGGAGGTGGTGCCTGACATTAAGCTGGAAAAGAACTGTAGTTGGTGATACTCGAATACTCATTTTTGAGTACTCTGCACTTCAGGTTCTATTCTCACAGTGAGGGACACGAACCAACCCTTCTCCTCATCAAGACCACAGCAAAAGAGGTGAGTGAGATGAAAGGCAACTGATTAAATTAGGTTTTAGGCAGTTATGTAATGCTGTATTGCAACACACAACTGTTTATAATAAAATGAAGAAGCAAGAGACCTGAAGTTGGTTGGAGTTTTGTTTTGGTTTTTTAACAATGCATGCTTTAAATGGTTCCATTTGTTGATTATGGGACTACGCATTCTTGGGTAAATCTTGTAAACTAGGTCTTGGTCAGCTATTGTTTCTCTGGTAAGTAATGTGGGATGATGAACTAGAGTAACTCATTGAGGTCTTGTATAGACTCTCTTAATTGCAGAATCAGAGGGAGAGGCTGGGGAATTGTGTTAAGAAATTCATGATTCATAGAAGATATTTTCATTTTCTCCAGGTTATGAGGAGAGAAAGTAGCAGGATTTAAATGGTGTGAATAATACCGGACTACATAACGTAGAAACAAAAGCTTTAGCTTCATCTCATTCTTGTTTGGAAAAAAAAAAAGAAAAAAAAAAAGAAAGCTCTGAGAACTTGAGGAGGAGTGCACACAGGTGCCTTATCTAATGAGTGTTGGCTCTCTGCTCTACTCGTATGACCATATTGGACAACATAATGTGAAAACAGAAACATTAGCTTTATCTCATGCTTGTTTAAAAAAAACACTGCATAAACCAAGAAAGCTTCCCAGAACCTCTGAAGGAGGGCACACAGATGCTTCCTGTAATGAGCATTGGTTGTCTGTGCCACTGTGCATGACTTCTAAATATTCTGTATATAACGTTAAGCTATTATTGCAGCCTGTGGGCTTATATTTCAGCTTATGTTCCTGCAGGATGACTGTCCATGAAACAAGCCCATTTCTACTCTTATTTGCATCTGCCTAATGCTAATGCTCCAGGCTGTATCATAGTTCTGTGTATAGTTTCCAGGCCTGCATTGATATGCCAATGGCTTATAGAATGCCCGTGGTATCTAAAGGGAAGAGGGAAAATATTTATTTATTATTTCGCTTCTTGCCCTGGAGCATATCAGAAGTCCAACTTTGTAAGTGATGCTCATTTTTATAGTATGGTTTGTTTCTTACCCCTCAAAAAAAACACAAAAACAAGACAAAACAAAAAAAACATAGCCCCCCAAAAGTATGGGGTTTTCTATTTGGTGGTTGTGGGTTTTGATTTTTTGCAAAAGGTTACATTCCTCCTTTATTCATATGTCTATAGTTACATTTTAGAAAGAAGAAAATTTGCCTTCTGGTTTTCTGGCTCTCATGTACTTTGGGCATATCAGATCAAATGGAGTTCTGGGCCATCTTTTTGTTTATGCACGCAATTTAGCTGTATAAAAAAGTGGCTCTTCAGTAATTTTGTCCTAGGAGTTCTACTTGTAATGCTGGCGGAGGCTAAACAGCACATGTGTCTTAAAACAATTCCGTTTAACCATAGTTTCTGAAAAAAAAAAAGGCAGGGTTGCTTTCATCTCATTCTTAGAGCTTCATTGTTTGGTCTGTCCACTTGGCAGTGATACTTATTGCTGGTAGCAAGAAATTCTCATAGTGCAAACAAAAGACTCCACAGAAAAGCTCAGCCCTCTAAGGCTATTTTTTTCTTTATAGTAAACTAGTGAACCTCATGCTGTTTGAATAGGCTGCTTTAAATATCTGAGCTAGTTCAGCATTGGCTTAGCTAAGCTGATTTTTAACTTACAGTTTGAAATGGAGAAAGCCACCAAGGCTACTGTTTATGACCAGAAAACGTTCAGGCAGAACTGCTCATACTGCAACTTGTGACAATACTGTTGCTTTGGATGCCAAAATGAGGAAGTGGAAGTCAGGCTTTACAAGTTTGGAGTGATTTGTGTTTTGGTACCTAGGATTATGTTGGAACATTTCTCCTTTAAGGCCTCAGAATCTGAAATAATTTATGAAACTGTTAGGATTTAAGGGTACCCACCAGTAGATTAAAGCCGTTTAAATCTATCTTTAGATGTAAATACTTGTGCTGCCTTAATCCACCGATACAGAGATTTTGAAAGTCAAACTAAAATAAAACTTTCAGTTCTGGACTCTGAAATGTTGGTATTAATTGGTTTAACACACTTTCTTCTTCAATGGAAAGCCTCCTGACGGTGCTGTTTGTGCTAGGTCTGTGGTGCTTATCTGTCAACGGACTGGAGCGAGCGCAGGCGAGGAGGCAACAAGCTGAGTTTCTTTGGAACCGGAGAATGCTTTGTATTTAGGGTGAGTAAAATTTTATTGTTGCTACCCAGTAGGGAGGCAGAACCACTGTACTGGTGTGAGTAACTCTTACTTCCCTTCCACTTGAAGAGGCTAGATTATATGCCCTCCTAGTTTATAAAGTCTACTAAACTCTTCACGTGGAGGAGAAAATTTTACTTCTCAGTTTTGTGGTAACCCTTTTTCTCCCTTTGCACAGAATGTTTCCTTAAAAGATGTAATAAGGTAACTCAGAAAACTGCATGATTTCTTCAATCACTGAAAAAGCAAAGGTATAAAGAGAGAAAACAGTATCTGGCCTAAAAGTCTGTTTAATCTAATCTTTATGGCTAATCCGGGTGGAGTCTGAGCGGCTTGAATGTTCTTTGCTGTGTAGAGCTCTCGGTGTAGTGCATGTGCACTAACTAAAGCTTTGCTCTTCTCTGCTCCTATGCAGCTGCAGCCAGAAGTGGAGCGCTATGAGTGGGTGATCATAAAACACCCAGAACTGGCCACAACTGGTTCAGCGCCAGAAAATCATACCTCACCAGCTTCCAGCACCCTTTCTTCCAGCAGTGTCCCATCAGACCCCTCAGATCGCCTCTCTCCCTTCTTATCGGCTCGGCACTTCAACTTGCCTTCCAAAACAGCCTCCATGTTCATGGCTGGCAGCAGCGAATGCATCATTATAGGTAAGTCAGTGTGGGAATTTGAGCATATATCCTACCAGCTCTTGCTATCTGCCTTAGATAAGAGAGTCATTTATATTTACCATATAGTACAGTATGGGTAGTAATAAGAGAAATGCAAGCTTGGGTAGTAGATCAGTAGAAATGAATGTTGTACACCATTCCAGCTGTACACCACAGTTTCCACCCTTTTGATTCTTCAGATGTTTTCAGTAGGTTTTCTTAGACGGTTGCCCTATAAGCAATAGGGGAATCTCCCTTTTTGTTTTCCTAATGTATTTCTGTCTAAATTTATTTCAGCTCACTGCATTCTCTTGACTGTGAGCTCTGTGAATCTTAACATAGACCCATGGATAATCAAAATGCTTTTAACTCTGTTTTATAATGATTTAGAATACGAAGCCAGTGCTGTTCCTTATTGATCTTGTTCTTCTTCCAGCTTTGATTTTTGACTGCTAACAGAATTCTCTGTTTTTTTTTTACTGGAGGGAGAAAATATGCAATCGGTAGCTTCCAAGATCCTCCAGCACTGCAGAACAAATCTTAAATGCAGGCTTTTGAGTCAGGCTTCTTGTTCTCTTGTTCTTACTGACTTGCATTACTACTTTTTTAAGTTTATCAGAACAGGATGGTTTTTCTTTTTTTAGTGTCATTTAAAAGCTATGCACTTGATCATACTCTGTTACACCTGAAGACAGCAAGCAAACATCACTTAGGGCTTCCAGTTGTGTTCCCCTAAGAAAAGCACTTAAGTCCTTTTTTTTTTCTTTTCTTTTCTTTTCTTTTCTCTTTTTTTTTTTTTTTTTTTTTTTTGGTATAGCAGTTTCCCATGCTAAGATATGCAGAGATACCCTTACACTTGTCTTTGTCTCTTCACAGGAGGTGGTGATGGCCAGGCTCTTTACCTCGATGCAGATCTGAACCATGGAAGAACCAACCACTGCAATACTTTCAATAATCAGCCATTGTGTTCTGAAAGCTTCCAGATCTCTGTCTTGGAGGTGTGGGGCTTCAGGGACACCATGAATGGTTGATGTGACAATCATTAATTAACTAGTTTTTCAATTGTCCTAGGATTACCAAGGCAAAGTCTAATGCAGGAGCCAAGTTAGAAAATAATTTTTGCTGGGCTCAGTGTTTTTTAGTAATTACTAAGTGGTGCAATTGAATGGAGGGCTCAGTTGTTTACTCTTATTTTATTTAAGACAGGTCAAGGTGAAGTAGTGTATCTGATTAACTCCTTAGCTCTTTACCTCTAGAGATCTGGATTCAGGTCCTGTTATTAGGTAAAAATAAATATGTAATGATTTCAAACCATCCTAAATGGATACAAGTCTGTATCATGGGATAGGTTTGCAATTTGGTGTAATTCCTCAGAGGCACAGAGCTGGCTGAGGTGTACTGTAGAGTTCTGTGCCACTGGTACCAGTATCTGGCTTAAGCCAGTAATATCAAATGTCTACTCACAGGGAACATTGATGACCTCAGATTTGATGTAGAACAGTAGTTTGTAAAATCATTGCCCTACCATAAGTAGACATTGTGCAGACATATCAGTACCATTTTGTAAGTTATGAGAGCCCTCAATTCACACAAGAACCATGATTGCTGATTATCCTTCTCTTTGTACCTGAACCCCTGACACATTCCAGTTGCATCTGTTTGAGGAGTTTGTCTCTGAGAAAGGCATCCAGACTGGACAACAATATCTCAAAGGCTTGATTTTGTTTACATTCCTATTCCGTATCAGTATAATGACTTCAGACTGACTGATGTTTCAAGCAGCTGAAAGCTACAGTGTATATGCAGTGCTCAGAAACCTCCATTTCTTCGTCTTTCCTGGTACCTTAAATCTGAGAATAACTGTGCTGATATCACTACATGTTTGGGGAATTAGACATTGCGATACAGAAGCTTAAAGCTCTCCCCACACGTAAATGAAGGGAGGTGGGAGGGAAATCTTCTGTGTAATATTCTGGGAGTGGACGAGTTTCCCAGGAGAACTCTAAGGCGACACTGTTTCTCCGTATCACGAGTCTTCCCTGTGATGAGAACCTGAAAAAGGTAACGCTTTTTTGCCAGCAGTGTTCTGGTAGGGTTTGGATGATGCAAAGAGGCTTTTGCTCATTCCTGAGAATTGATACAGTTCTCTGCAAGCATGCCTTGTGGCTTGTAATGTCTGGAGGCAATTGTCTATCTAAAACTTGCAGTATCTGCTGTAGGACTTCTCCCACATGAAGCACAAGTACATAAACATTGATGGGTAGTCCAGAGCATATGACAGGATGCTCTCAAAGCTTCAGTGGGTAATTCACTATTAAGAAGATTTACCACAAGTAAAATGGGGAGAAAAAGGAATTGCTAGTTTTTTTCAGCAGTTCAATCTAAAAATTGTTTTAGAGTGGGGGAAATGTTATTACTGCTTAAAATTTAAGTTCATTAAAAGGAAAAAAGAAAAATTTGTAGTGATTAAATCTCAGCGAGGCTGGACAGGGTCATGTTTAATATTCAGAGATCACAGTGAATCTCGTTGGTAATGTTGGCTTGTTTAGCTTGCCATCAATGAAAATACCATGTGTCTTGGTAAAGTGTTGCCTCTTGCAAAGTATATGAACAAACTTGGCAAAAATGTGATTTGCTTCTTAAGATGCCATTTTGAATTTTTGTCAGAATAACTCTTTGAAATATTAGACTTCATATACAACAGTTCCAGATGTCTTTTGCACCACTTATATTTGCAGTTACATTATTTCACCCTGTGTGAGAGTCAGCACTAGGCTTCTTTCTTTCCCACTTCCCACTCAGTTCTCTCCAGCTGTCTTTTCATAGTTTACCATAAGCTTGATTGAACTAGAAGGGAAGGTATAATTCAGTTATACTTACGTATTTTGAGGAGGAAGAACTTGAACAGTCATATCTGGCTTTTTACAAATAGTGGCTGATGCTGCCTTCTATTACTTTTTTTCAAAGCTAGCTGTATCACTTTGCGCTTGCTAGTATCCCACAAGCTTCCTCAGACAAAACAAATGTATCCCATTTAGTAGGCTCTCTTAAATGTAGGTGGTATTTCAGTTTTGTCCCTATCTCCTTTCGAGCTTGTTTGAGATGCCCTTTAAAACAAACAAACAAACAAAAAACCACACACAAAAAAAACCCAAAACACAATAGCATTCAGCTTGTTAGAAATTCCCTCAAGCTGTGTTGGCAGGATTTGTGAGTCTTTAGTATTATACTCAAAATTCATAGGTTTTATCTACAAAATCTTTCCTACAGCTGGCAGTGGTGATGTGATTTTTCTCACTCCCCATCCCTGCTAGATGCAGCTATGTCAGCAAAATCCAAGTACTAGACCATGTCTTAAGCCATATCTAAGAAACACTTTTTCTTTCCCTGCCCTGTTCTTAGCGCACAGAGATTTGGGTATTTGAAATCAGAAATAACTCATAGTTGCTCAGAAATTCATCATAGGATATTAGTGTGGGAAGCCAAGGAGCAGTACTGAAAATCAGTGAGGTTTTGGCATCTGAGTCCTGAGCGTCTTTCAGAAATGAATTGCAGGCCTCAGCTCAGCTTCCCTTGTGCCAGATGAGTACAACTTCTGACCCCCCCAGCAGCGAAGGTCCACAAAAGACCCCTTTTTGGTAGCTTATCTAGATGGCCAACCAGTCGCTCGCATGGGACTGAAGGTAAATCTTCATTCTTGAAGTAAGACATTACGCTGGATGGCTGGCAGCGTCTTAGGAGCTGCTCTGTGGCTGTGCATTTGTGGCTGGTGTGGGTGTGCATTTTTTGTCACACACATTTGAGTGATGACCTGTATGAGTTTGCAAATCACAGCAGTCGGGAAAAGGGTTGACAGGTGATCCTCCTTCTGCTGACTGTATTCATATCAATCTCGAGGCATATGTCACGGGGATGGTTTTAGGTTGATACAGGACTGCCACACTGCAGACATCCTGCAGGACTAGCATGTGTGTTTTAAATCTGAATAGCCTGAATAAGCAAGAGGCTGCAATAATCTAGCAAGAGGAATTGTACAATGCTGCGTCATCTTCATGCAATCCTTTTGTTCAGTAAAAATGAATGTTCTTTCCATGTGCAAATCCCTATGTGTAATTCTCCTTATGGTTGTGAGACACCTTAGAAGAACAGCATTGTAGCTTGGTTTTATTTCCAGTAGCAAAAAGGCTTTTTTTTTTGTCTGTGTAGTTAATGGTTGTTGCTGACCAAGTGTATATCAAAGTTCTGGTAATTAAGCCAACAGTTTATTTTGCTTGCAAAACTCTTGAGGTGGAGACCACAAACTGGTTTTTAAGACAGTTACTACAGTGGGCACCTTATCAGACAGTTAAAATTATCTGAAGTACAGGAGCTGTGAAGTGCTTTGGCCTTGGTCACGTTGCTCTGAACAACTGTCGATGTAGTTTGTAGTCCCTGTTTGTAGTCCTGCTGGCAGCAATGACAACGAGAGAGTGCCAGTGCCGTCGCTTGATTAGCTGTTGAGTGTGGAGCTGGAGAGCTGAAGGCTGGGCATCAGCCACCACAGTTCTTCACGAGCGTATTTGCTTTCCTGAGAAGCCATTTTTGCTTTGTAATATTCTCTTGAAGGCAGAAAAGAGTAGAAATCCCTGAAATCAGAAACTTGAATTTATTTTAAGTGGCATCTAAGCTGTTTCCAGGCCACGGGAACTGTTTCCAGCTGTCAGCCAGACTGGACAGACTTCATCACTGCACCCAAACTGTCATTCCTACAGGCCATGCACTTTGACATGCTCCCTTTTCTGATGAAGCACGTTAATTGGCCTCCTATTAATAGAGGCCAGTTAACAAAGGGAAGAAGGGAAGAACTCTCATTTCCTCTGAGTTGAGATACCCGAAGACAGATTGGAGGGGCAGGCAATACTGTTCTTTGAAGAGTTAAACTTCATGCCAATAGAGATCTGTGTTTAGCCATGGAGGGCTGGCACTTGCAGATCGATCAACTGCTATTCATATGTGTGTACTGAAATTGTGTACTTCGTCCTTGGAAATTCATCCTCACTTTTGATGGGGCATGAGCTCCTCTGCCCGCTGACCACACAGTCACCACAGAGACACTGGTGCCACAGCCAGCAGGGACCAAGAGCTCACCTGCAGCCATGGCACTGGAATTGCTCAGCTCCTGTGACAGATGCCTGGAATCCTATTGTTGGATAGATTGGAGACTTGGGTACCTGGCCGTTACTGTTGAGATGCCTTTCTGCTAGCTCTCTGTCATGAATTTCAGACTATTCGTAGTTGAGATGAGTGTGCATATTATTTGGGGTGATGTTTTTCTTCAGGTGAGTGGTGGTGTGTGCTGCTGAATTGGTTTTCTACCCTGCCATTGGAATCACTGCCCTACATCGATGGTATTTTTGTCACTGTGCAGAATCTTGGATTATATTAAAAGGTGTTTGACTGTGGAGGCTACTGACTTTGTCCTTCATTCAGTTGTTTTCCTTCCTGTAGGCCTCATAGCAAATAGCATGCTGAAACTGAGAAATAAACCTTGGAGCATGTGTTCTTTCACATGAACTCTTCACTACAGTGAAGCAATTACACAGTTCCTGACTGGTTTAGGAGATCTCGCAAGGCTTCCACCAAGATGAGGTGCCAAACTGCCTGTAAAAAAAACTTAGATTGCCAAATTCTGAAATGAGCCTTGTTCCTTTTAGTAGGGCCAGAGAGCGTGTTTTTGCCCCAGCCAGTGTTTAAAATGAAGCTTAGAGGTGCCCGCTGGCCACCAATACTTGTGAGGTGTAGATCAGACCGATGCCGCTGTTGCATCGTCTGCGTGTAAACGTCGCCGTTGACTCGGCTACAGTCCCGCAGCTGCTGGAAGTCCGTGCTGCTCTCGCTGGAGACTGCGCCTGCCTTCTGCCAGCCCAAAAGCGACGGTTGGCCTCAGGCAGGCAGCTCAGTCAGGGAACTGCTTGTTTAAAACTAGTATTTTTGTTCCTCTCGATGGCTTGGTTTTAACCTGGATCTCTTCTCTGGCTGTGTCCTTGATAACAGCGTGGATGAGTTTTGCCGTGGTTGAAAGGAGTGTTTCTGGTTAGCAGCACTGGTTTAAACAAATATTCCTGTTACTTAAGCCTGGTCTTTGCCAATGCCTGAAACGTATATGTAAGACTTGTGGGAACTAGAGGGACTTACTGGTATAGTTGGAGGATGTCAAGATCCTCTGTGCAAAATGCCTTTGGAAACTCCCTGCAGGTAATGACCAATGAAGTAAAAAAAGGTGAGTTTCCAGTGAAATTCCACTAAATTCTTGGGGTTTGAGTGAAACTCCTGGCAGGCAGGAGGAAAAAAAAAAAAAAAAAAAAAGAAACACAACATCTCACACAACACAGGGGGCCTCCTGTGCTGCTGTACATGGGTGTTTCCAAGAACAAAGCTGTGGTCTGTGCAGAAAAGAGGGATTGCTGAGCTTGCAGAAACAGTTCACATTATTTTCATGCCAGCTCTCTGCACAGCCATGATGAGGGTTTGCTGCAAAGAAAGCCTGTGGCCACCAGAGGTTCCCCTTCACCTGGTTGTCAGCTTCTTTCTCCCTCCATTACAAATAAATCCATTCTTGCAAGGCAAAAGTCCCAGGATTTAGTAAACATTATCAAGCTGAGTACTTTTTTTTTTTTAAAAGAGATGGGAGTAGGGAAAAGGGGTGTGAATAGGCTTTCTCCACCTGATTTCCAAAAGTGAGCTTAGCATTAAATACCATAAATCACAATTTTACAACTCCCTTAAAGACTTATTAACAAAGCCACTCAGTAGCAGGAAAATGTAACTGAGGGATCTTGAGGAGCTCAGCAATGCGGGCTGCTGGTTTTGAACCTTACAGCTACTTTAAACTACATGACTGAGGACCTGAAAAGAAAATGGTATGCTTGATTGCATCAAGTAGTGGGAGCTCTTTATCATGCCTGGAGAGCTTGATGATGGGAAAGTTATGGGTGATGTCTCATGGGGCTGATAGTTCATAAAGAAGCTGGAGGAGCCGTAACTCCTGGAAAAGGAAGGCTGTCCTCTCTCTTACCATGGTGCTGTGGTATGAGAATGTGATGCTTGTGAGTTGTGCCTTTTTTTCTGGATTTTTCTATGCAAAGTCTTCTGTAAATGTGAGATGGATACGTTTCCTTGGGAGGCGTTTTGTAAACAGTTGGCACAAGACTGCTTCTGGCAGTAAACTTAAAGATTTTCCTGCCTTTTAAAGCACCCCAGTGGGTGTTTCCAGACCTGCCTTGCTATCATTCTTCCCAAGCACTGCTTGGGGTTGCAGAGCCTCTGCATGGGCAGCTGGGAGGGCTGTGGCTCAACTCCTTGGCCGTGCTCTGGCATCGTAGGCTGCTTCTGACTCTGTTTTCAAGCCACACAAGGGACTGCGCAGTGGAACTGGATCCGGACTTTAGCTGGGCTATATTTTGAAAGCGGTCAGCTCCTGTTTTGCTAACTTGGTCCTGGGTTCTCTTATGCAAATGTAGATAAGGCGTTAGGACTGTCTGCTCTGTTCCTGAACCTGGCTGCACACCTCCTAGTTGCTGACACAGCTTCAGATCATTGCTTGCTTGGTGAGTCACCTCCCTTTTTGTGGTTGAAGCGTCCTCCAAAGTTAAGGGCTGTGCCCTTCATCTGCCATTGGCTTGCAGGGTTTCTGACTGGACTTGTCTTCCTGATCCCTTGCAGCCGCAAGGTGAAGGGAGCAGTTTTGGAAACCTGGAGGGAAGAATGCAAGTCAAGTGAGCCAGTGATCGGTGCCTCGTCCCCACAACCTGCGTGATGCTGGATCCTCCGTGCCATAAACAACTGGGAGTCCACATTTTTGACCTGTGAGCATTGCAGACGGAGCAGTGCCAGCGTTGGCTCCACCAGCTCAGCAGGGCCAGCGGGCTGCAACCAGTGCTTTCCTGCTTGCGGTGGCTGGGGCGCAGTCTATTTCTCTTCCTCAATTATCCTTCCTTGTGCTGGGAAGTCCTGCTTCCTTAAAGCCTTCTGGGTTACTGTGAAGACCCACTTTTGCCTGCTCACACTGTGAAGCTCTCTGCTGTGCTGCAGGGATTGCCCCAGGCGACCAGTCCCTTTCAAGAACCTTTGCACATGGGCTTCTGCATCGCTTACCTTCTGCAGGGGTCTGAGTATGCCATGCTCTGGTAGACTCATCTTGTCGAGGCTCTGAATTCAAGCCCAACAAAGACCACAACTAGAACGAGGTTCGTTGCTTGCTATGAATCCTGCAGAGCAACAACTTGTCCAGTTTTGTTCATGGGAGGTTTAGGACTGAAAATTGTCACTGTTTGCTGAGCTGGGTAGAGGCGTACATCCAGGCTGGTATTTTGTCCCTTGACCTCTTGCATGCTGAATGATACGTCCTCGATGGAGATGGCAGTGAGAGGGCTGGCAGCTGTGGGGGTCTTGCTGAACTGCAGTGCCCTGCAGCCAGCTGGCAGGATAGGTACATCTGCATCCGTCCTTTCTATCATCTCGGCACCCGCAGAAGCTTTGTCGCGTACCAGCTGTGTCTCCACGAGTGATGCAGCACGCCGCGGCCACCCGCCCCCCTCACTTGGAGGACGTATGTCGAGATCACCCTTGGGTATGGTGAAACTGGGGAGTCCAGGCTTCCTTGCTGCCTCCGCAGCCAGAGTGCTGCAGGACCTTCCTCGTGGCCACACTCGCGCAAATTTAATGGGGGAAAGAGGCAGCAAAGTCTCAGAGATGTTGAGTCTCTCCAGGTTTGGCTGCCTGTTTCACAGAACCGGGAAGAGAGCCTCTAATGCTGCCTCCCAGGGGGAAGGCCTGCGGTGGGGGTGTAGCCCTTGTTGAATAACGGAGGGTCCCCCCAGTTACCCACCCTTGAGATAAAGCCAGAGGGAAACTGATTTCAGCAGTTCCAGAGCTCACAGGAGTGCTTGTTGATATTCTCTTCCTCTAAGGAGCTGCCGAATTTTTACCGATTGTCGTAATGTATATTCGTAAGTTCATTATGCTTTCTCTTACGCTACAGGAACGTCAGCCACAGTTCCTACGTAGCCGTGTGATCTTGAACTCTTTTGGGGATGATAAAGGCAAAGCATTTCTCACTCACAGCTTCACTTGCAGCCTCGCTGTGGCTTGTGCACGGGGGCTTGTTCCCCGCTTGTGAACTGTTGACTCTGGAGGGAGCAGTTTAGCTTCAAGGACTGCAAAGCTCTGCTCAGCTGTAACTCCCAGCATTTCTGAGGGTGTGGGTCTTCTTGGGACAGCTTCCTTCCCTAATGAGCAATATCATAATCATGTACGGATTTTTGAAATTGCAGAAGTGGAAACCACAGGGGGAATAACTGACTGGCAGAGGAAACTTGATTAATGTGTTCAACAGCCTTGAGGGTGGAGGCAGGGGCAAGTGTAGAGGTTTCCAAGGAAGAGTCAAAGCTCTTCTCTCCCCAGGATGGCTGCCTACCTTGTGCTCAAGCCTCTGACGGTTTTGGAGCTGCCTGTAGCTCAGACTGGCATCTTGGAGAGAATTTCTAGCCTGTATTTGGGAGGGGAGATACGCTGCTCCTTTGGCTGGTGGGAGCAGATGTTCGCTCGAGCCTGTTACGTGGGTCAGATCAACCTCCAGTTCGTGCCTGCCCTGACTCCCAGGCTGCCCTAAAGAGCTGCTTGCAAAGACGGTCCAGGGCTCCCAAAAGAAAAGGGAGGGGCAGGCTCTTGGGCCATAAACCAGCATAAACAACCTCCAAGCAGAAGCCTTTGGCCTGAATTATGTCTTATGACCTCTGCCGTGATCCATCTCTCGCGTAGCCAGAACCTACTTGCAGGGGCTGGATCTGTGTTTCCTTGTACACACGACAAGGGTACGCTCTCATGACCATCCATGCAAGCCAGTTCCTGCCCTGCCTTCACACTTTTTTTTTTTTTTTTTTTTTTTGAGGCAAAGGATGTTTTTAAGGGCTTAATGTTTAATCAGTACCCTACTAACCAGAAGAACTTGCAGAGGTTAAATGAGACTGGGAGATGGCTGCACAAGGTCGTCTTCCTTTCCAGGGTCCGCGTGCCTCCAGCCTGGGAGGTTTTCACAAGTGCAGGGATGTGAAAGCCAGCCGCTTCCTGGGGCTGGCGAAAGGCGCGTGACGAGCAACCACCTCCAGGGCAAAGGAGTTGTGCTGCGAGCACAGGAGAGAGGGAGAATTAGAAAGTTTTGAATTTCTGGGCAGCGTTCTTGCCGACTCACGCCGCTCGTGGCAAAGCAGGAGCAGACATGTTCAGCAGCAAGCGCTCCATGGCTCCGGGCACTGCCGCAGCAATGCCTTTCGCCCCCGGTCGTGCCGAGGCTGCGGGACAAGTTCTGTCCCTCCTGCCGCGGGGCGTGGGCTCTTAGACCACCTCAAGGTGGGACTGCACCATCTCCTTTCTCCCAGGGCTGCATGACTGGGGATTGTCCAGCAAGTCCCACTTGAAACCCAGAGCCAGCCGGTGTCCTCTGAGCGACGGCTCTGTCCTGGCCTTAACCTCTGAAGGACCTTATCTCAAACAAATCTTCCCTGCTGCTGGTTGCTCGCAGTCGCTGAAACAACCGCGGAAGAGATCTGTCCTGAAAGCCCCTGGGGTCCAAAAATCTCTCTGTCCCAATCACAAATGTTTCCTGCTGCCTTTCCCACAGTGGGGCATGCAGCTGGATTTAGACCATGCGGTCCCCGGGGGCTCCCCAGCGAGGTCCAGAGCATCAGGCTGCTGCCCCTTATCCAGCCGCCCGGGCAGGGAGCTCCTCGCCCGCGTCTCCTGGTGAGTGAACAGCAAAGAGCCAAGTGCCGCCGGGGCTGCTCCAGCACACGGCAGCTTTTCTGCAAGCATGGAAACGGGGAGGGTTGTGCCACAAGGATGAGAAGGGCCCCGGGAAAAAGCAATAGCTCGGGTAAGTGTGGTGCCTGTGCGTCAGCAGATATTACTAATACATATGTAGCCATACAGGGATTCTTAAATGACGAGCTATTCCTGAGCTCGCGCTGCCCCGTGTGATCCTGACTCTGTCAGCTGATGGGGGGAAAAAAATCTCTTTATGGAAGAAACAGCACATTTCTTAGAGAGGCCCAGGACCCTGCATGTCCCCCCTCTCCTCCAGGCTCAGCCAGCTGTGCGAGAGGGATGGGGTGAGGACAGAGCGATGTCGAGTCCTGGAGCGAGGATGGAGGAGGGACCGAACTCAGCTTTGGCTCAAGATGTTTGGCTCGCTGGAGATTTACCACCCTGACCTTAGTTAAGGGCCTGGAATCTAATCACAGACCCCTGTGTTGCAGAGAGGTGTCCTCCCTTTCCCAGCACATGCCAGGGGTATCCAGCCACTTTCCCCCTCCGGGAACAGGAGGGTGGTCGGGAGAGCAAGCCCCGCGCGGGGCCAGGCTGCGGGGATGCCACGGGGACCGCGCTCATCCCTGGCTGTCCCCAGTTCCCATCGGGGACTAAAGGTGATGGTGTTTCCCTCTCTCTCAAAAGGCAAAGGAGTCACAAAGCTGGATTTATTCCCACTGTAAAACCCCTTGGTTTTATAAAACCCTCGAAGCGGTGCTGGAAATCACAATGCTTCGTTACCTGTGTTGTTATGTGGGCTTCATGCTGCAGCTGTCCTTATCTCTGGCTTTCTGAACCATGCCAGTATATTTCAAAACCTGACAGTAAATAAAATACATAAAATCAGATTCTTTTAATCTGTTCCACATATGCTGCCCTTTAATTTCTGCACTGTATTTACAGGATATGGTAGAAAGAGGAACCGATTGTTTTCATGTGTCCCCCACATATTTCCACTGAGTCTTCTCTACCTCTTCCCCTTTTCTGAGCCTATATCCCTATGTGATTTTTTGTCATCTGCAAACACTCTTGCCGTTTTCGTCCACATCCACTGAACTTTGCTGTCTCGGTTGTGTCTTCTTCAAAACCTGGTAGTTAATGTAGTCATGCCTCTCTGCCCCCAGCAAAGAGCCCAAATTCAAGATCTCCCTGAAGCCCTGCAGTAAGTGATGCCTGCTGAGCCTGTGCCGGATGGCCAGCCTAAAAAAAAACCACTAAAAAGCAGAGGAGTGGGCTTTGGAAACCCTGGGGTCATGATCCAGATCTGCTGCTTTGGTGGCATTGGGGTGAGCAGGTCCATGGTACACAGTAATTTCTCCTACCAAATATCACCTTTCTTGGGTATTTCACCCGTGAGGGCAGCACATCTCCTGCTGACAGCGGTGGGCAAGGCTGGCCCCTGCCTTTGGCTGAGGCTTGGGGTGCACTTGCAATATAAATATAAAAGGAGAGTAGGAACCTGCAGGTAACCGACCTGCTCCCTGCTCTCCTGAAAAATCGCACTGGACCCTTTGGAGGTCTCCAGATTTTCTTGTGGTCTTTTCTCTTTACTAGGATAGCAAAGCTGTCTACAACCATCTTTGACTAGGCTTGATGGAGCTTTCTCCGGAGAAGGTGTTTGATGCCATGCCCAGCACAGCTGAGGATGAGCATGGGTGGAGGAAAATCCAGCACCATCCCCAGACTGCCTCTGGCACCCTGGGAAAGGCTGTGACAACCCCAGGCTGCCACAGAAGGTGATCCTACCTGGACCTGCCTCCACTTTCCCCAGTTACAGCAGCTGGTGACGTTCACTCCTCATTCCACTTCGCAGGCGTGCACAGAGCTGGTCTAGACACCCCGGTCAGGCAAATCCCAGCCTTGGGGCTGGGGCTGATAGGGAAATCTTGTGGTTTTCTTCTCTCTCCTGCAAGATGGCTCTAAAATAGAGTCTTCGGTGGCTGGGTGTGACCCTGGCTGCAAGCACCAGCACTTTCTATGGAGGTTTAGAGAAGAAGACAATGCATGAAGCCAGGGACAGGGGAGACCCTGAAAGCTCAGCCTAGCCCACCCCACCCCATCTCAGGACATGAATTCTGCACAGCAGGGTTTTGTGATTATTTCCTGCAGCCCAAGAGGAACAGAAACACTTCCACTGCTGGAACCTTTCCTTCATCGTTGTGGTCTTTCTCATTCCCGACAAGGCACCCATGCTTTTGGAAAACAGGCGCCGGCCTTTGTGGCCGGCGTGCCGGCACAGCCCAGCGGGTACCGTGTGGCCGCCCCCCCCAGCACGGGGCTCCAGGCAGCTCAGATAAGCAGATGTGCGCTTCGTCCCCGTGATTAGCTAACCGTCCTCTCGCTACTGGCGCGATGTTTTGCATGGGGTGTTGTAGAAGAACTGCCTGCAAGAGAGATGTGAAACCCAGGAAACAGAAAACCGACACTTAAAATAAAAAGGCCTTGTGCCTTCCCCGGCAGCGGCTCTGGAGCCAGCCAGGGCTCAGCAGGCAGCTCCCATTCCCCAGCAAACCAAGCAAGGAAATAACAGCCTGAGAGGGAAATAACAAAAGCAAAGGAAAACACGTTCCTTATCCCTTTCAGTTCATCTTTGCTAAAACAAAGCGATAACTGAGCACTGTTTAATTTGGCTCACCCACAGCATTTTGCTTTGGGTGCTCCTAGGCAGCAAGGACAGGCTGGAAAAGCTGCCGGCGGAGCTGGCTGCCATATCCTTTGCCCAGCAGCTGGTCAGGGAGGTGAAAGTGCAGGGGTGTCATGCCCCATCATGAGTTAACAGAGGCTGTGGGGGCCGGAGCCCGGTGCAGGTGGAATTCTCGGCCAGGCAGAGCGAGATTGGGGCACTGCAAGCTCCCACACCCAGAAACACATCTGCAGGAAAACTGGTCATCCCCAACTCATGCGCAGCACAGTTGTCGGGGTCAGTCTAACCCTGTTTTAGCAAATTTCTTCACCCAGTCAAAAATATCCATTTCTGTATGTATTAGTCAAGCCCGGCAGAGAGGTGGGCGGGAGGCAGGGGTACGCCATGTCCCATGAGCCCTGGAGGAGAGGAACTTTGGAGGCTCCCGGCCAGCTGCCACCGAGCTGCTGCCGGCACTGACACCAGCTCAATCTCATCTCTTGTTGGTGAGGGGTCCACAGGCATAAGAATCCCAGAGGAGAGGCCGGCACGGCACGGCACAGCCTGGCGTGGCAGCCGGCTGGAGGCAGCGTGCCGGAGGCGACGCTCCATCAGAGTGCAGGAGCCAAGGCTAGAGGAACCCAAAGCAGAGCAGCTGTGCAGGAATACCTGGGAAGTGCCAGAGGGATTGGATTTAACTTGCTAATTGGTAGCGGGGTACTGTGATGAGAGGTGAGCCAGGCAGGGAGGCTGAGGAGGGAAGGCTCCTGCCCTGGCACGGTTTGGAGCAGGAAGACAGCAATTTTCTCTCCCGCCTCACCACACGGCAGCGGCGGCTCTGCGGAAAGGCAGTGTGTCCTGCCAGCCAGCCAAGGTTTTATTTCCCTCCCTGCCTGCCAGCTCTGCAGGCTGAGGGAGAGCTGGCAGCCTGGAGGAGGAGCGGGTTTGTGGAGGGGGGGCAGAGCCGTGGCACTGTCCCAACCCAGTGACGAAGGACAGATTTGGGGCAGCCTGGCACATGGCTCCGAAGCAGCTCCTGTCCAGGCAGCAGAAAGCCTCTGCTCTCACCTTTTCTGGTAGAAACCGACCCACGTTTTCTCCCCAAAACCGAGCGTGGCACCGAGCAACAACCCAAAATCAGGCTTCTCTTCCTCAGTTCCCTGTGGCTGCTGGTTCTCGGCATCTGTCAGCAGCTTCGTCCCCCAAAAGAGGTGGCCGCACAGCCAGAGCCTGGCACCCCAGGCTTTGCCTTGCCCTGCCACATCCTGCCCCCGGCGTGCTCCTCACCCCCAGCGCCTGCTGTCCTGCCTGTGGGGCAGCCGGGTCACCAGCTCCCAGGGCTGGCAGGGAAACATCCACGGGCAGGCGAGTCCCAGTTGCATCCCAGACCGGCTCCGGGCTCACCCACGTGGGATGGTGTCTGCCGTTGCTGCAGGGAAGATAACAAATACCGCCTGTTCCTGCAAGTGTCTGGCAGGAAAATCCCGCAGTTTGGAGGCTCCGGCGCCGGACCAACCTGTGCTTTGGGTTTACGCCGCTCTGGGTGTCTACACGTGGGAGCACAGCCCCACACATGGCTCCCAGCCACCAAGCATCCCTCCCACTTGCTTTGCCGGAGCTCACTTCTGCCAGGTTCAGCATCAAGGACAAGCTCTATCGCTTGTGCAAAGTAACATAAACACGCGTGGTGCTTTACACGCTCAGCTGCTGGTCACTGTTGATCGGAGCCGTCACCGCCAGCTTCCAGCCCGTGGGAAAGCAGCACTCTGCAGCCCCATCTCACCAAGCATCATCTCTCCAAAAGTGTCTCTCTAGGGCACATCAGCCGCTCCAGTCCCCCATTTGCAGACCAGCTTCCCAAAAACCAGGCACAGGGCTGTGGCGGGGAGTTTTGCCATGCTGGCTCTCAGTATTTGTCTTCAAAAGCTCCAAGATGCAGCACAAGTGCAGGCTTGGCACTGGGAAAACCACATCGGCTCCTTCTAGCAATGCAGATGCGGTGATTGAGGACCCAAAATCTGCTATGGCACTGCAGGCATATCCAGCGCTTTAAAGAGAGGGTTGCTGAAAGGTGTGGGGGGCAGCTAGGGGATCCTGCATAGACCTCACCCAGCACCCAAGAAATTCCTGCAATTTTGGTGGGTCCATTTGATGGTAAAATTAGCCAGTCATGCTGTGTTGGAGAGAATCACCCAACCAAGCAGCAGAAGCAGCACCGTGCGACTTCCACAAGTAACTATGGTAACCCAGAGCAAATAAATGCTATTTTCAAACCACAGGCAGAACCTCCTCGTGGGAAGCCCTGGCTGATCCCACCTGCTGGCTGAGTGCTGGGGTCCAGGAATGGATGCCCTGCGGAGGGTAAGATGGAGAAGACTGGCCAACGCACAGCATGTGGTCCTGGAGAGGACCAGGAGCTTTTCCTGCTCTCCCCCTGACAGGGCATGTCAGGAAAAGGGCGGTGGAAAACAAAAAAACAGCTTTTCTCTGCACCATCCCCAGGAGCTGAAGAAACTGTAGAAACAAGGATGATTTCTCAGCTGCATTTGCCCATGAGCATGGCATGGAAAAGAGGAAGATCAGAGGTTTTATATAGGGCAGGAAAATCCTGGTGAGAGAGATGAGAAGGGAACAAGATTCAATTAGGTTAGATGAATAGAATAGAACAGAATAGAATAGAATAGAAGTAGAATAGAATAGAGTTGAATTGAATTAGAGGCCCTAATTTGCTTCATCAAGAAGTCTAGCACCAGGTAGTGTCCCAGATAAGAAGGAGATAACAGCTCAGGGTGGAAATCAGTTAATTAAGACCCAAGTAGAGCAAGAGAAACCTCATTTGCAAATCGCCCAGGGTCCTGACTTCCTGGGAGATGGTGTCACCCCAGGGACACGGGGAGTGGGGAGGAGCTGGGGAAGGGTCCCCCCTGCACCCCATGACTCTGGCCATGTGATTTCAGCGAGACACCGCAGGCGATATCAAATGAGGAAATGCTCCGGCAGGGTTTGCTCCATTGCTGGCAAGCGTTTGCCTGCTGAGGCTGAGGGTGACGTGTCCACTGCCAGCCCTGCTTTTCCCGTTCCCGCTCCTGGCACCAGCTCAGCTCTGCTGACCGCACCGGACCCCCTTCCCCAGCCTTGGCCGAGAGCCGACCCGGGCTCGTTGTGTGCCAAGCCGTGGGGCCCTAGGAAGTACAGAGCATTTTTAACACATTAACACCAAATCCCCTTGGGAGGACCGGGTGGCCGGAGCATCCCCTGCCAAAGCACCCCAGTCCTGCAGCAACACGTCTTCATGCCAGCACCTCTGCGCCCAGACCTGCCAGAGAGGCCGGCTGCTCCCAGCTGATTTCCAGACCCCTTCCAGCCCCGCTTCATGACACGGGCAAAGCTGCTGGCATCGCTCCGGCGTTTAGGAACAGGAGCCTGGAGCGGGTACGGATCCCCTGGCAAACGGCTGATCCAGCTTGCAAAAAACCAGCCAGGGTCAGGGCAGAGAAGCAGCCCTGGTGTCCCGGACGGCAGCACCAAGCAGCCTGCGGCCGGCTCCTGCTCGCTAAAAGCAGCCGACGAAAGCTGGAGCCCTGCGTTAAGTCACTCTCCACCACATTTTGTCCATGCAAAGATGAACACACAGTCCCAGGGTGGTGGGAAAGGCATCTGCCATAAGACCACTCAGAAAGTGCTTCCCCCAAAAAGGGTGGTGGGACCCCGAGCCTGCACCCACCGGAAAGCCCATCTCAACCCTCTGCTCCCTTCCTTGGAATGGGAATGGACAACCTAAAATCACTGTTTGGTTGCATTTGGTGTGGTGCTGTGCAATACCACCAGACACGCACGGGGAGCAGGGTTAATCCAGCCCAAAATTAAAAGGCAAAACTGGAGAAGACAAAGTTACAGCCTCCTCGGTGAACGCGTGTGCGCTTTCGGTGGCAGCCTGGTAAGCGTCTGCCTGGCGGTGTGAGGAGGGTGAGTGCGAGTTGCTGTGGGAACAGTGATTTGGGTTGTTCTGCCTCTGGGTTTCTGGCTCTTTGCCTTGGATATTGCCTTCACCTCCCAGTTCTGCGTTGAATTTTGTTCCCTCCTTTCGTCCTCCTTTCCCTGAGGAAAAAAGCATCCTCGCGCCTCCACAAGGCAGAACCAGCGCTGGCATGAGAGCCTTGGGTGACCCCGCTTAGGGATGGCAGGGGGGCCAGTGGATGGGGTGCAGCACCCATGGGGGCAGAGCTGACCCGGCTTTAAGGAGCAGGATGAGAGAGACCCCGGCCAAGCGATGCCCATCGCTCCAGGGTCTGCATGGGCCAGGAGACCCAGCTGCAGCAGCAATCAAACAGCAATAGTGTAGAAAGGATTTAATGGCGTTACGTTACTCTTGGGTACCCCTTCCAGCTCACCTGGCACTTGGGCACAACAGGGAGCCAGACGAGGTTACACGTGCTGTCACCAGCATCCGAACAGTCCTTCCCTTCCTCTGGCCCACACGGGCTTCGTGCATCCTCATGTCCACCCACTCTACCCATCGCAGCCACACCTGGGGCAACCGGTGTGGCTCAGCAGGCATCCCGGGAGGACGCTCGGCACACAATCCCTCCGTTGGCTGTGGTCGGCCCTGGGTCGTGCGGGGCAAGTGGAGGAGGACCGGGCAGTCCCAGGTAGATGGAAGCAGACGGATGCTCCCGTTTCCAGCACCCATACCTTCCCCAAAGAGAGGAGCGTGTTTGCACTGGGACATGCAGCAGGAACCACGCCAGCCCCACCATGACCTCTCCTTGCCTCTGCCTGGCTAGCTCTAGCAGCGGGGGGACAAGCGGAGCATGGAGGGGCTAAATAAATACAGGGCATGGGAAAAAATCTAAAATGAAATATCGCGGAATTGTCAAAAGCGTAAAAAAAAAAATTCCTTTCTATGAATCAGCAATTTCTAGCGAAAACCCAATCAATTTATTAGACCATTAGTGCTGGAGAACTGAGACACTGAGTGAGGCCCAAATGAAGAGCATGGGAGGAGGAAGCGGGGGGGGGAAGGTCAAGAGGGCTTGGCTCGAGACGCTCATGCCCCCTGGGATTTTGGCTCAACCGCAGCACAGGGTCAAGGATGCTCCTGGCATCCTGCAGCTCCAAAGGGTGGAAGGAGGGAAGCTTGGCCCTTGGGGGTCCTGTGGAGCCAGCGCTCAGCCCTTCTGGAGACACGGCGTCCCCGAAGCACTGCCGCCACCGCAACTCGTGAGCTCGCTGCTACAAGGAGGCTCTTTGTCCGCTGGTGACGGCCGTTGGCTGGGCGGATGGGAGCGACGGTGCAGAGATGGTGCTGGATGATTTGTGGGAAGCCGCCAGCCGGCAAGGGGCAGCGGGGCCAGGGCGGCCGGCTGGCACAGAGCCGGGTGCAGGGAGAGGAGGAGGCAGCGTTGTGGCACGCGGGGTAACAGGAGCTGCCGCATCGGGCAGCCGGGTCTGCCCAGCGGAACCCAGGAGCGGCACAGGGAGACCTCGGTAGCAGCAGGTGCCCGGAGGCACAGGGGGAAGAGCATCCTCTTGGGGAGCCTAAAATCCACCCTGCTCCCTAGGTCCCTGCTCAAAATATCGATGCCGGTGTTGCCCCAGGCCACAGCTGTCCTTGGAGCTTCGAAGCCCTCACCCATCACCGCGTCAGCACCCATCGTGAAGTGGCTTCATGGGCAAATCCCATGGGGGCAGACAACTGGGCTCATCCCTGCCAGCCAGGATGTTCATGCCACCCTCTGCCCAGGCTCTGCACCCCGCAGGGACCCCTTGCCGGCACGGTATTTGGAGAGATGCCTGCTCTGGGCGAGGGCTGGCGGTGATGCGGCTGGACAAAGCCCAAGCGGGCACCGGGCTGGCACAGACAGTGCGAGGAGCTGGATGAGGCACCGCCGGTCCCTGCTCCCCTCACCAGTGCCCGAGGGATGAGAAATTCACCCAACAGCGAATTGCTCTGGACTTCTGGGGCAGGGATTGTCCCCAGCCTAGTGAAAGGCTTCCTGATATTAATTGGGGCTGCTGGAAACGCTCATTACTAATAATAGCCACTGCCATTGCAACGATGACAGTAGCATGCTGACAAACTACACATCCCAGGGTGCAATGCTGCAGGAAAAGCAGCATGCTGGGCATGGCAGGGTGGTAGGCGTGATGGTAGTGGTGGTAGTGATGGTGCTAGGTGGTGGTGGCGGTGGTGATGGCAGTGATCACGGTGGTAGCAGTGATGATGGGATGGTGGTGGCAGTGAAGGCGGTGGTGACTGCAGCGATGATGGTGACAGCGGTAGCAGTGGTGTGTTCACTATGTGGGACCCACAGCCCCTGCGTCCACCTCTGCCGGGGCTCGGGACAGGGCCCCCCGCTGGGGCTCTGACCCCTGGCAGCACCCCACAGCCCTCTCCTCCCCTCCCGCTGGCTCCGCGCTTTTCAGCCGGTCCTTGCTGCAGGCCACGGTGCCAAATGCCCCCATGAAGACCTGGTGACAGGGCCTGCCAAAAGCCTGTCTCCTCCACTGAGCCGACGTGTCCCGGAGCCAGTCCCCAGCAAGTGCCCGCCACCTCTGCCTGCTGCAGCGACGGCGCCGTTCGCGTTCAACCGGCAGGCAGGGAATTTGCCAAGCAGGATTTAAATCCTGTTCTCACCTTCCCCGTGAGCTTTGACGAGGCTGAGGTGTCCGGAAAAGTGGCGACAATGGGAAAAGGCAGGTGGCCCTCAGTTAATTAAGAGGTCTGGTATTCCCGCACATGAGAAGATCGGCAGGATTTGTGACACCAGCGAAGGCAGGCACAGGCGACTGAACAATGAACACCCCAAATCCAGAATTAACGTGGGGTTTTTTCTAGAGTACCCTGGGTAACAGAAATGGCATCAGTCATCCTTTTAGGCCAGGCTGTAGTAGTATCTCTCTGGGATGTTTCGGGATGGGGTCAGCTCGGAAGGGGGGTTACCTGCACCCTGCCTGCAGCGGGGGGTGGGCGGCAGCACCCGCGGTGGGGTGATCCTGTCATCCCAACCCAGCCCCCCCCCGTTCTCCTCCAGCCCCGGGGGAAAAGGACGGGCCGGAGGTGCCGGTCCCCACCTCGCAAGGGAGCGGGAGCCGTGCCGGGGAGAGGAGCGGGCAGACGGAGAAGGCCAGCGGGCTGCTGCGGGACCGGACCGCGGGCGGAGGCGGGGTCCGGGGGGTAGAGACCCCCGGAGGGGACCCCAAGCCAGCAAGGCCCCACGGGCACAGGCACGTCCCCCGTGGGGAGTCCGCGGCAGGTCAGCACAGCGCAGGGGACAGGGCCCTGCGCGGGGGACGGGGCAGAAGGCGCGGACAGGGCACGGGAGAGGTGGCGCAGGGCGCACACCGCGGGGGCCGTGGCACCGGGGACACGGCACGCGGGAGAAGGGGCGCACCACCGGGGCCGTGGCACCGGGGCCAGGGAGATGGCAGAGGGGACACGGCGCAGGGAGGAGGCCGCAGCAGACGCCGCCGGGGACACCGAAGCGGGGACACGGCCGAGACACTCGTCCCGCCGCCCCCGGCCCGGGGAGGAGCCGCCGCCGCGTGGGCGGCGCCGCACGCTAGACACGCCTCTTATGCTAATGAGCGCTGAATCACGCTCAGCGGGACGCGACCGCCGGGCAGGACTGAACCACCGGGGGGAAGGGAGGGGAGAGCTAGTGGAGGGGAGCAGAGCGAGGGGGCCGCCGCGGCCCAGCGACCCGGTCGCGACACGGGGCGCGGAGGGAGGAGCGGGCTCCGCTCGTTGTCGGGGGCGAGACCCGGCGTAGGAGCGGGGAATCGGGGGCGGAGGGAGGGAGCGGCTAGCGAGCGCCCCCCAGCCGCGCGCGCGTGGTGACGGCCGAGGGCGGGGCGGGCAAGCGGGGGCGGGGGGCGGGGATCACGTGCCGGGGCAGCCGCCGCCAT
>JAVJGG010000061.1:1101767-1120991 GCA_035590195.1 Aviceda cuculoides | reverse complement strand
CGGCCCGGCCCCGCGGGGGCGGCCGTGCCCCCCCCCCGCTCCCTGCCGTGGGGAGCCCCTTCCCCGGGGGGGATGGGGCGTGGGGGCCCGACCCCCGGGTAGTGACCCGTCCGGGCTGACCTGCCGGTGCGGGGGAGTGGGTTTTCCCAGCCAGAAAGCCGGTGTCACGGCAGGCCCGAGTCCTGGCTGTGCTAACGTGCGCCTCGGCGTGTGCTGCGGGACGGTCTCCCGCCTGCCGCCGCGCAGGGCTGCGCCCGGGGCTCCCTTCGGTGGTAAGTCTGCCCTGGGCTTCCATGGGAGTCAGGGTCCTCCCGGCGGGGAGGGTTGATCTGGCTCTCCTGGGGCTGGGTGCAGCGCTTGTCCTGCTGTAAATAGGACAAAGTTGCTTTTTTAAAACATTCCTTGGATCGTGCAAGAGGAATTTTTAATGGGATTGAAACCTAAATATGCAAGCATCGTAGGAGTGAAGTCAGCTTTAAAGATGTTAATGACATTAAAAGGAACTGATGGGCTCCTGACCATCCCTTTTAAAATGGAAGATGCATGAAACGCTGAAAAATGGAAGCTCTTGTCTAGTGGCCATCCTTCTGCATCTTAAGTAACTGAGGCTCAGTGCAGAGTGAATTGGGTCATTCTGCGGTATCATTGTCCCTATTGAAGAATGTTTATCAAGAGACCCATAAATGCTGTTTTACACTGGAAAGACCATCATATGATACCTTGTGTCTCTCTTGGAGCCTGAGTAAACCTTCTGCAGAAAATGACTGCTACTCCTAACTGAGCATTTACTGTTTCCTGATGGGTACAGACCTGCTGTTCTGTTTGGGGTGTAACATGGGGAAGGCTTCAGCTGGTTTTTTTCCAGATGCAACCGTTATGGTGACTAGGAATGCAAGAACTAGGAATCAGTCTGGCTTTCTCTTCTGAAGACTAAGCCGGTGTCTCCACCTGCATGAGCATACTGACTTGTCTTCATCTGCCACCTAATTTGGATCCCAGTTGAGGAATCAAAACACTCAAGTATTGAGTTGGCTGTAACTGGGGTTGCATATAGCTGTTCATGTGCTTGGAGTCTCATATTAAAATAGTCTCTGAGATGGTAGCTAGGTCTGCAAGGCAAATGTGTGGAAGCTGCTCTTGATTGATTAGTGTGGTAGATTAAACTGTGTAAATAGTTAAGTAGGCAGTGGATTGAAACTAGTGTTTGAGAGGAAGCTGTCTAGCCATGCTAGTGTTGGCACCATTAGCTGGTTTTACGCCAGCCATGCTCATGGCTTTAATCTTTGCAAAAAAAAAAAAGCCTGACTGGCTGTGTTTAGTCTTGCTCAGTGAGTACTCAGTGGTGGGATGCAGATGTCCTGTGCTGGGGGCAATTAGTGTCTGCCACCTCAGAGTTAAAACACTGTACTTGCACTTGACAGGTAAGGACTTTGCTGAAAACAATATGGCTGGAATGCTGTAGGAGCCAATGTTTGGACTACTGACCCACCTGCCTCTTCGTGAATGTAGATAATGGAAGAACAGACTAAGATGTAGTTACTTGTTGGAAAACAGTCAGCAGATCACTGCCTTTTTGCAAAGCAGCGGTGATTAAGGTCCTAAATACTGAGCTTTCTTCCTGAGGAAGGAGTCATTGGATTCCTCTTGCAAAATTGAACTTGGAAGCAAAAGAACATGGTTGTATGGCCTTTTAGACACTGAGTTTGTGATACGCAAGCTTGCTTTGGTGGAAACATCAACGAGGGATGCAAACTTGTGTCAGCATTTTAACAGAAATTCAAAATGTAGCTCGGCATGTCTAAACTAGAAGTGAAGCATTTCCTAGAGGCTGTGGGTTTGATGGCATGGTACTGTGGGATTGCAAGTTAAAGGGGAATGTTTGAGTTGGGTAATTCAAAGTGAGTGCTTAAGCTATATTGATGAAGATTTGGTAACTATCATGTTGCTGCTGGTGCATGACTGGTCCTTCATGCAGAATCTGTGTCAGATGGCCCTAATACCAGCAGGTCTGAGCCATGAAGTTAGTCTCTTGCTAGGGCCTAAGTGCATTTGATATGTTCAGTCACTGGCACAACAGGTTGTAGATACTGCTGATGCAAAATCATTTCATAGTTGTGAACATTAGTGAACTTTTTGTTCAGTGAAGCAACTTGGATTTTTAAGGCAGTATGGCAGATGCGTCCATATAGGGTAAACTAAAACTTGCAGTGTCATGTAGCTTTCCTAATAATGATGTGACACTACAGCATGTTCTGATGTTAATTGAACATTAGTTGTTAAAAAACCCACCCTGATTTAGAAGTAAGGAGCTACGTCTGTTTAGACAAGCAGTGTAAAACTATCTAAAAGTGTCCTAGAACAGTGTTAATTAGTGCAGTGATGATGTCTGACTCATGGTGTATCTAAAGATCAGATTGTTATGGAGCATGTAGTGCTGAGACCTGTTTCTAGTAAACATGTTCAAGTTCTATACTGTCCAGGCTAGTTTGATGTGAAAACAAGCGACTTTATGCAGTATGGTTTGATGTTTGAACATTAACTGCTGATGGTAAATAGATAGCAGAACTTGTTCTGGTCAGCTAGTACTGATGGCTGCTAGAAAGACTAAAGCAGGCTGCTGTGACCTTGGCTATCTTTGAGCATGCTTATTCATTTGCTGATTACAACTTGTTCTGATAGCTAAAGTTCCTTTATTTCCTATGTGTAAAACATGTGGCCGGCTCAGTGTCAGGTGCTGTTGAGTGATCAAATTATTGAAGCTTTTCCGTGTGACTTTGGCGTGCCAAAATGGAAAAGCATGGTGTTGGGCAAAGCTGTCTGATTCTGTGCTTGCTGATGCTCTGTGTAGAAAAGCATGATGCCCCAGGCGCACCCCACTGTGGCCTCCATAATATGGTAAGGAGTTTTACTTAGACCTGCACTCCGGATGGGCATTCGGTGCCTTCAATACTGCTTCACTATCAAGCTTCTGGAAGACTGCTAATGAAGAGAACTCTAGCCAGCAGTGTTAAGGTTAGTCCTGTGTCTGTCTTCTCATTGCTGCAGAGCAAACAAAACAGTACTTCCTATTTTAAACTAGGGTTGCAGATATTGTAGCAGTTGGTTAGCTATTAAGGGACCTCCATAGTGAAATTGCTGGCTCAGAACATCTAGCTTGATGCAGCTGACAGCCCTGTGCAGTCCAATTCTAGAAGGCTTTGTGACTATAAACAGCTTGCAGCTTTGAAGGCAAATTACACCTGTGCTTCCTGAAATACTCTCTTGAGGGGTGGGGAGATGGTAGGGAGGTGAGCTGCTTGCTTCTCAGTAAGGAGCTGTAGACCCCATCCTAAGAGGAGCCTGCAGACTCATTAGCTGTAGCTTGCAGGTAAAAATGAAATGGCAGGAGAGTGCAGCTCAAGATAGTCTTCTGTTCCAAATCATTAAAGAGTACTTCAAGGGCATCTTGGTATGAGCAGAAAAACTGAGTGGGTCAGATGTTTGAGCTGCCAGACTGTCTACAGGAGAGACTAGCTTAAGCATTCATCCTTAACAGCAGGTAGATTAGTGGCCTATTAAGACATAAGTGTTGTAACAAGTAAGCCAGATAGGCAGTATTTCTACAGCTCAGTTAAATTAAGGGAAGACATCTCAACAAGGGTATAATTTCTACTCACTAAATTCTAGTCTTAGGATCATCTGAAAACCCAGTCGAGCATCAGGATAAACTATTGGCTCTACAAAACTTGGTTCAAGCAGATAGGTTGCTGCTTGTACTATGGCTTCCAGGTGTACCTGGAACTGGGACTTCCATCTTACTCTAAAGTCACTGTAGACTACAAAGTCTGTGTACTTTCCCTCTGATGGGAACATTCAGAGCAGCAGTGCAGATGAATGTCCCCTGCCTCAGGACCTCTTAGTCAACTTCCTTTTTTCCCTTCCTAAAACTAGCCTCTTCCATCTGTTGAGACAGCCTGGCTGATTTCAAGCAGCAGTTGCAAGCTGAAAAATTCTCCAGCCTGATCAGGTTGCTTGGTGATGCTTGAAACAATGGTGTCAGAAGTGCATGCTTCCACCTGCTTGCTGTCCTCGCCAAACAGCAAGGCATGACTTGCTGAACTTGCTTCCTTCCTTCAGACTGGGAATCTTGTGAGTGTGAGGCTTCAAGTCAGGCTGGTCTGGCCACTGCTGGATGCAGTCAGATGACCTTGGCTTTCCCATGCTTCAGAAATGAGGCAGCTTAGCAGTGGATGCCTGCTGGTGAGTGGTGTAAGCTGCTCTTCAACCAACTAGGTGAAAAGGACTCCTAACTGGTACAACAAACTACTCTGCTAGTCAGTACCTGGATTACAGCGGCCTGCCCAGTCTGTGAAATGGGTCCTCTTTAAGGTTCATGGGGAGCTTGTATGATGATAAATAACAAGTGACTGGACTTTGGTGCTTGCAGAAGAGCAAGCCTGTACTCTGTGGTGTAAAGTGTCAGCCTTACCATACTTCTACCAAAAAAATTGGCTTTGTGTGCTATGTCAGACAATCCAGAGTATCAGTTGCAGCAGGCCCAGCTGTTTGGACAGTTGACTGGTAGCTCCTTTTTCCTTTGGACTGCTGCTATTGCTGCAGCTTCTTGAGGAGCTGGTAGACTTTTAAATTCTCAAATTTACTGAAGAAGAGTAAATGGCCTGCTAGCCTTGCAGGTTATTTTTGATAATGCTGTAAGCTGGCAGTGCTAGGCTTGTTTGAAATCCTCACACCCTCTCATAACATTAGGGAAGAACAAAAAGCATGCTGTCCCTAATCCTATAGCAGGTGACTTGCTGAAGATTTCAAAAGTCTACAAATTCCTGTAGGGCACCTTATCTGTTTACCCCTCCAGTTATCACTGGGGAACTGTTTATAGCCAGTCTTCAGTCAGGGTGATCTGAATTTGCATAGGCTCCAGATACAGTTCCGCTAATTTGGCTGTCTCATGTGGAGATGCAACTGGACACAGCAACAGGGTTTTTCCAAGGTGGCTATGGAGTATCCATTACTGTAATCTGAGGTAGAGCTGTGTGTTAAATGTAGTGGTGTGGGAGAGGCCTTAGAATACCAGTGGGAAGAAGCCTGTTTATTTGAAAATGCCCAGGTTTCTGGCATAGCAAAGCAAGGACTGTACTTGACCTGGATATGATCTCTAACAGTTCTCCAGCCATTTAAGAACAACCTGCTCAGGCATTGAGGTGAATTGATGCCTGTTGTCTGCTTCAAGGGTAGCCTACTGGCTGCAGAGGGCAGCCCATTTGATAATGGATTAATTATAAAAGGCTCCAGATACAAGTATTCATCTAGAATGGTCTTTCAGACTTGCTATGATAGTAACCCATGGTATCTTAATTGAAAGTTGCCTTGTGTTACTAGCTCACTTCCTAATGCAGGGAAATTCTGCCTAGTAGTGCTCTGGAAATCTCTGACACATTGCAGTGTGAAAACATGCTTCTCCACCATGGGACACGGGGAATCACTGGCTCTGAATGGACCAAATGCTGCTGGAGTGCCTGTGGCTGGTTCTGAACCTCTAATTTTGGGCTGAGCGTGTCTGAATGTATTGCAACTGCTGAAACTGCATCTATGTAAATGGTTCCCTGGTTCGAAGGCCCCTGGTAATATGGGTGCATATCTCTCTGCAAAGCTTGGCAAAACTGATGCCAGGCTTTTGGCAATAGCCTCTTTCTATATGGAGGGAGTGTCGCATGAGATGACTTGCAGCTCACTTAGTTGAAAGATTAATGTTCTTGATGCATGAACTTACTGAACACTATAGCTACAAAAGATTGGTCCTAATACTTAGACTAGCACTTGATCTAAACTATAGGCTGCTTGAGTACTGTAGGTGAAAATCAGAGGCAAAGCTCTACTGAAAGTCCTGGCAGTGGCAAGACTACAGCTAGCCTTCAGTCCTTACTGAAGCTGTTGCCTATATGGCAGATTACTTTCTAGTTCATACTTTCTTGGAGCTGCACAGCTATGCTACCTCTGCTTCCACTTTTGCTTAATAGAAAGTAACAGCTGTGGCAAGGTGCCAGGCAGCATATTCACAGCCTAGTGGGAGTGTGTTTTGCCCCCAGGAAGCAGTATTAAATCAACTCTGGCTTGTGAGTTCAACGAGTTACTATTTGGAAGTATCTAAAAATGAAGTTAACTTCTGAAACGGACTTACTGTGAGTAGATGGTCTTGAATGATATGTGTAAAGGAACTTCTCTGTATTACCACACCATTAAACTTAAAAATGACACAGTTCCTGGTTATAGACCACAGTGGCTTTCTTCTGTGGTAAAGCTAGGTAGGCAAAGTGCTGGTTCTCTGGCTGCCAGGTAAATGTTTTGATAGCTCTCTTTGTATGCTGTAAAGGTGGTGTTGCAGCTTAATTGGTCTGTGTGTTGGAGGTGATGGAGCTGTACAATCTGAAGCAAATACATGGAGTCTTGGTGTGTAACAGTGGTACAGCTCTTGTTCCGTTTTCACTGTCTTCCACATAGATCTCTTTAAACCCTATTCACTGAGAAGATTTTGGAAAACATGTCCTTCCAGCTCGGGTATTTAAATGTAGCATATGTGCTTCAAAAACACAGCTGGCAAGAGGTACAAGTCAAGATGTGCAGGAAGATTGACCTAAGTGTTAGCCCATAACTGAATAGCTATGCCATTAGATGGCTGTGTTGTGGTGGGAAGTGGCTATCTTTGCCACCTGGACTGTTAACATTGGGGTATTGTCAAATGTGCAAGGAGAACTTCTCAGGCTAGTGAAGAGCAGTAAGACAAGCTGCCTTGTGAGGTATTGGAAATGCAGCTGCAGGGGACTCCAGTGTAAGCCTGTTGATCAGGATGCTGATAAAGACTTCACTGGGAGCAGATGTGCCAAGCTCTGAAGCTGTATGTATAGCACCTGTGACTGTCCACTGGTGGCAGTGTAACAGACCTTCAGTGCCATCTAAAAACTGCAGTGTGAAAACTAGCTGCCACAGAGTACATGTAGACTTTATTTGTTAATGTGTCTAGACCAAGTTCAATGCATAAGCTCTTGCCTGTTCCCTAGAATTGGGATTTAACCAGGAATTGACAAACTTGTGCTGATTTGCTCCTCCCCCAAAGCTTAAGCAGGCTGGCTTTCTGTAAGTGGGATTACAAAATCAGCTTTTGTAATCCATCACTGCATTAATTGCAACACCCTTGAGTAACTTCAGACTTGGAGGAAGTAGTGACTGATCTAACTTTAAATAATGAACTTCCCTTATGAGCCCCTGTGTTTCTGGAGAGGTTTATAAAAGATTCCAGACAAGATAAGTGGTTTCTGCTAAGTATGGTAGCCAGTCTAGAAGTCTAGATAGCCTGAATCTTGATTCCACTTATTTCCAGTTGTTAGAAGATGCTTCATCTAACAGAAAAGGTCCCTAATTCAAGTTAGTGATTTCTTTCAAGACTTCCTAGGGGCTAGACCTTTGAACAATACCATCATTGATATTGCTAGCTAAGTCTGTGTGCTGGTTTCCAGGCTCAGCTTGCATTTGCAGGTAAAACCTGTCATCTGCTCTTGGCTCAGCCTTCCTGTTAAGCTGGATTCTAGCTCTGAATTGCACTGAACAGCCCTTTACATCTGGCTCAGTAGCAGTCAAGGTTCAAGAGCTTTCCTAGTACAGAACCAATTTGTAGTTGATAATGAGACTTTCTCTTCAAGTTTTTGTAAAACTGAACTTCTGTCTGATAGTGAGTCTTGTGTTAGTGCAATGGTGCTACCTTTATTAATCTTCTTAGTGCAAAGGCAGGAGGATTACTGCTCAGTTCTTGACTGCTCAAAGATAGGCTTTATATAAATGCTGAGTGAGAAGCAGGAAAGCACATCCTAAATACTTTGACTAGCTCCCAGCAACTCTTTTGGGCAAGGTGCACAGTCTCATGCTTGGATCCTTGTGTAAGACAGCTACAGATCTCTGTGGAACCAGCAGCTCTCTCTCCCTTGTAGAAACCTTAGTTTTTAAGTGGGTGCAGCAAACTCAAATATTTAAGTCTCTGAACAGTACAAAGATTTGAAATCACCATGGTTTTAGTGCTCTACAGTAGCCTTTCAGAGCAGGCATGAGCATTTTCATGCTAAATAGGGCTGTTACCTTTGAATATCAGCCTGATGGTGCCTAAAAAGGAGACTACCTACTCTTCCACACACCTTGCAGTGCTGCTTCAAGGGCTTAGTCCTGGATGGCTGCTGACCTGCATAGCATCCCTTAGGTGATGGTGAGTGTTCAGAGTTTAGGAGTCCCTACAGTACTCCAGAGCAAGGTTGGAAGGAAAGGGGTCTTTCCAAGTACTTCAGAATCAAAGAATGAGGTATGTGTGAAAGCTTTTGTGAGACTAATACAAAGTTTTCAAGGCAGAAGTTACTTTTTGGGGTAGTGCTTTGGGACTCTTCTGCCAGCTCTCAGTTGGAAGTGATAAAACCATGTCTTGCTTTGAAAACTAAGCTTTGGATTCCTGTGTTGGTCTCTGCATGCTCAAGTGTTTACAGAGGTGATCAGCAAACCTTAGAGGTAAGGTGGTTGTGGTCCTCTATAACCTAGAAGCCACACTCTGTGGTTCCAGTGGTTGGATTAACAAGTGTTGGGACCTGAATCCTTCACAGGTGGGGTTATTGACATGAAGAGGGTATCCTTCCTCCAAGGAACTAAATGCAGCAATAATATGCGAGTTTGTAGCTATCTCAGTATGTGTCTGATGAAGCTGAAATAGCATGTTTAACCCCAGGCCAAAGTATAGGCAGATAATAGGTTTTGCAGAAGATGTGCTGCAAAGGTGACTTGTTAAACATTGGATGCTTCTGAGAACTCAGGCCAAGTGGCTCAAAGTTCAGTGATTGTAAAACCTGGCTTTCAGCTGGGTTGCATCCTGCTGTGGTAGAAGGATGTGCTTTGCTGTGTTCCTCTGCAGTTCAGCTGAGTAGACCCTTGCAGTGTGAGCTCTGTGAGGGCACAGACTCTGAAGTAATGAGTTAAGATTTGGACCTTGGGTTTTGGTTCCTAAATAGAGAATGAATGTCAGCTAGGGAGTATACCCTGCTGTGAAGCTAACTTGGAGAGGGCGTACTGTTATCAGTACTGTTTGAACAGGACCTTTTTATTGATCCAGCTTTTGTCTAGGACTCTGAATAGGACACTTCCTCATCCTTTCAGGGAATATCCCTGGCTGACAAACCAAGTAGTCAAGTGACCTTGTTAGTTTTGCACAATTCTTCCTTGTGCTGACTCAACTGTTCTAATACAATATCCTTCACTAGGCTGCAGTATTTGGGGATGTGTCTAATGCATTTTTTTCTTTTCCAGCCTTGGGAGCTGCATATGGAACAGCAAAGAGTGGCACGGGTATTGCAGCCATGTCTGTCATGAGGCCTGAGCTCATCATGAAGTCAATCATCCCTGTTGTCATGGCGGGTATTATAGCTATCTATGGCCTCGTAGTGGCAGTCCTCATTGCCAATGCCCTCTCACCTTCTATCACACTATTCAAGTAAGTTACTGCATCTGTCAGTTTTGTTTCAGTTTGTCCTGTCACTATTTTGATGCTGCTGAGTGGGTGGGTTTTGCTGAAGACCCCAGGAAGGGCTGTCAATGCTAAATGCTCCTAACCTAGGCTTAGCAATATGGACTGGATTTCAGCTGTCCTACCTGATGTCTTAGCCTCAGTGGTAGTGCTGCCTGATTAGTTTGCTGTATTAGCTAACAATCAGACATCCCACTAGTAGAGAACGCAGTGGTTTATGGCTTGAAAGAAACAGTGTACAGGCAGTACTGGGATAGGAGGCTAAGCTTGTTTTGTGGTGCCAAATTTTAGACCTGGAATACACAGGTCTTTCCAAAACTGTCTAATCAGACTGTCTAAATAGTTCTTCTGTTGCCTGGGAGATGCATGTGAATAATTAATATTGCTTGCTGCTTTACGTGCTGGTAAATCAATCCTCAAGCTATATATCAGGCCTCTACACCAGCTATGGTCTGAAACTTAATCTACTTGACTTTTGAGAACAGCTGGGACTGGCTTGGAGACTTCTCAGAATAAAACAAAGCTTCTGAGGTCTAACAGTAGATATGCATCACTGTACAAGCTATAGCTGAAGAGCAGTGTGGTTGGCCTAATAAGCCGTGATTTAAGAAATACAGGTACAAATGCTCCTTTGCAGTTACCAGGTGGCCAGATTCTGATAGGCACTGCTCCTCAGTTGCCGCTGCCTGGAAACCCAGACCATTCCTGTCTAACTCTTGCAATGCAAGAGACCTAATAATCACCTGGATGTACTATGGCTGCATAATAAGATTACTAAAGGTGGGAGACAAAAGCAGCTACTAACAGGCTACACAGCAGTGGGACAGGCATTACTGCAAGTGCTAGCGCACATGGCTGGAGTAAGTACAGCTCTGGCAGCATGTGAAGCCTGCAGCTGACCGAAGTGGCTACAGACAAGCTGGGTGGCCATGTGAACTTGCAGCCCCAGTAGCTTAGCTTAGTGTATGAACCATGCCTTAGCATCAGCTAAAGACCTTGCATAGCTGCCTGTTTTTAAGTATCAGCTAGGAGTCTCGGGAAGCATCTGCTTTGTGAGGAATACTGTGCTTGCTTAAAGAGTATAGAAGCTCTTTCTGTAGGAAAGAGGTTCCCTTTAAATGTTTATATGTTAGTTCTTACTTGCCTTGGGGAGAGAAAAAAAAAAAAAGGCTAGCCTGAAGTTGAAGGGTTGGATGTCCTATTACTTGCCACTGAAACTCTTTTCATATCTGTCCTACAGGAGCTTTCTTCAGCTGGGTGCTGGCTTGAGTGTGGGCCTCAGTGGTCTGGCTGCTGGCTTTGCCATTGGTATTGTGGGTGATGCAGGTGTACGGGGAACAGCACAGCAGCCCAGGTTATTTGTGGGCATGATCCTGATCTTGATCTTCGCTGAAGTCTTGGGTCTCTATGGCCTCATTGTTGCCCTTATCCTCTCCACAAAGTAAACACTGCGGTATGGTGTAAAGAGATGTAACAAATCCACGTTTAAAAAAAAAGCTCCAGAATGAAAATGGTCTCTCCAATGTGTACAGTTGTCCCAATTTGGTAGTTGATCTCTTGTAAATGCGCAATGTATGTTAGTGACTTGTCTGTCCTGTGTGTACTTCAATATTAAATTGGATGGGCTGCTCCAAGCCTGCTGCATGGCTTGGGGTGGCCTGTGTGCAATTTTCCACCCATTGCTGTTAGTACTTTATGTATAAATATGAACTAGAAATGTAATTTTTTCTCTTCACTGGATGTTTATTTATAAAAGACTTGACATGTTCATACATCTATGGAGCAAGGATTTTCAATTTCCCATGCTATATATATTAATCTTATATATAGGTAGATTACACTGTGGGGTCAATTGTAAGTGCAGAGAATTCCTTGGATGTAACTTTGATTCTAAAGATTGCTGTAGTGTCCTGGTATTGGAGTATGAGAATTTCGTGTTTTATTACAGCAATTGTCCGAAACACTCCTGTGTTTCAGTAGTAATCGCGTATGCTCCGGCATCAGAGTCGTGCACCCAGTGTTGGGTTACAAACTTATACCATGTTTCCGAATAAAACTTCCTCACTACATTGCTGTATTGAGTCCTCTGCCTCTGATTTCATGCTTTTGCTTCTCCTCTAGGAAGAGGAGGGCTTCCTTTAGGGGGGAGGCAGGTTCTTGATGTGACTGAGCACCATGCAGGAGTGATGCTGTCATCACTGCTAAAATGTTCCCAAAATGTTCCCTCTTTCTCCTGGGCAAGTAGCAGTGCTGTTTCCAGCTGCTGCGCATGGGTAGTACCTGTGGTGAGCAGGAGTGCAAGGCTGTTGTGGTGTTATGCTCACACTGATCAAGCAGCACATACTCGCTCTGGCACATGGTAATGGCATGTAATAGGCTGTGCAGCGTGGCCTGAGCAGACAGGGTCAGGGAGCGAGGGTGCAGGCTTCAGCGTGTGGCAGGGAATAGGAGCCGAAGAGCCTTCAGGCAGCTTGCCTTGTGATGGCTGTGCAGAAACTTGGCTGGTTGGAAAGCTGCACTGGGAGCAGCAATTGCCTCTGAAGTACCTGAACAATAATAGTCTTATCAACAGAATGGGTTCATTCAAGAACTTGTATTTTTTTTAACTTGTAAATCAGGAGTACTTGAGCTGAAAAGTTGTGCTTTTGCAGCTAGTGACTGCTGTAGCAACCTTATCTTGTCCTGAGGATTTGAGTGCTGCAAAGCAATGCTGAAGCTCATATGGGAAATAGGTATTGGACCCTTATGAATGTAGGGCTTGTTCCAGTTGCCTTTGGGAAGTACATCACCTTAATCTTAACTGTATAGTTTGGAGAACAGGTCGAGCTTTTTACCTTGTTCCAGCCAAAATGTTAGTATTACAGATACCTAGTACTAGTGGTGCCTTGGTGATCAAACTAAGCTGAGTGATCTGTCAGAATGTCTTCTGTCAGCCTGGTTGGGAAGGGAGCTGTGGTGGTGTGCATGTATTTCACCCATGGACCTTATGTATACCTGTGCAGCAAACAAGTCTGGTGTAAGTACCATGAAGAGCTACGCCCCGAGTATGAGGAATCCACTGAAGCTGTGTCTGGAGCTTCTGACCTCGTAGGAGCATTCACCAGCCCAGGCCTGGTGGCACTTTGTGCATCTTCTGGGTAGCTGATCTCCAAACTGGGGACCGTTCCAGAGACTTCAGCTATGGGCCAATCATTCTGCTAGTGTGGGTTTTCACAGACTTTTGTGAAGATGTAGTTTTAACAATTGTTGATAAATATTAACAAATTAATTGGTTTATTCTCTTTGCTAAAAAGCTGATCTGTCTGTATTCATTTAATAGCTTGTCAGCTGCTTGGCTTTGGGGTGGGCTGTACTGCTGTTTTTGTGTTTTGGAAGGGCTTTTCATGGCAGTCTGAGCAGTGGTGGTGCCTGGGCTGTATAGAGGCATAAGCTGATTCAAGGTAAATCCTGGATGTATGCTGAAGTGGTGTTGCCTGGGGTAAGGGAAAAATTCCTGGTCTGAATTGTGTTGATCATTCTTTTCTTCAGCAAAAGTAGTAGACTCTAAATTCCTGAATTGGACTTTGCCCAGGGGTCACAAACATTTATGGAAACTAGCATAATTTTCTCTCAGTGATGACTGCAGTGAGTGCCTTCCCAGTGCTTCCATGCTGAGTCTGATAGAGCTTGCAGCTGGGAGGGGGTGAATCTCAAATTCAGGCTGTCTGGAAAGCATGCCACTTAAATCTTGCTGTTCTGGTGAGAGGAATTGTATTTTGCTTGTGTAGCAGGACAGGAGAATGTCCTGGCTGGGGCTGCAAGTATGTTTTAAGATCTGGGTTTCCCTTCTTTAAGGGGGAACCTGCTGCCAGCCTTTTTTGCCAATTTATAAGAATATGAGCAAATTGCATTTAAGAGAGCGACTAAGTGCTGATGGTAGCTCTCATCTCTTAAGATAAATAAGCAATTTAAAGGCATTGGTCTATAGGAATTCTTAAGGTCCCATTGTAGCTTGGTGACACTGTAGCTTGCAGATGGATATACTTATATAACTAAATGCAGGCAAAATCCCATCAACAGGGTTTTGGTTCATGCCTTGAAACATCAAGCTTCCTTGTTAATATATAAACCCAGGCAAGTCAGGAGAACAGAGCATAAAGCAAATGCTGGGGTCAGCAGGCAGAGGTGGAAAAATGCTTTGTGCTGAGTACCTGCAAATATGCTGGGAGTGAAATTAACAATCTGAGCATGTTGCCTTGCCAAGCTTTTTCTGACAGTGATGCTCTGGATCCTCATTGATGACTCCCAGGTGAAAACTTGCATTTCCAGTCCTTCACTGATGCTATTGCATCAGCAAATTTCTCAAGTGATTCAGAGCATTAAGAAAATGATGGACCTTTTGGTCCCTTTCCTTCACTTACTGACAGCACTGTGCTAGATCACAGTGCAGACCCATCTGGCAGGGATTGACTTTAGTTTGGAAAAGGGGAATGGGCAGCCTCAGAGCATGAAATTACAAGACTTGTAGAGTGCCTGATTAAAAGAGGTGGTGTCTGCTGGCACATGAATAGTCCTCTGTAATGTGGCAGATTGCATGCCTGTGAGTATGCACTGCAGAGTGAGTCAGCCCTGCAGAGAGAATGGAGCAGGGTGGCTCTGCAGCAGCAGCAGTCGGCTCAGGCTAGGTAAGGTTAAGGGATGCCTGCTGCCAGATGCTGCCTGCGTAGACAATGCCTTCATAGAGCTTGCTGACCTTTCTTTTTTTTTAACTCTTTTGTACTGGCTTTTTTTTTTTTCCAAAGGCTACAGATTTTTTATTTTTTTTCTTTTTTTTTTACTGCTCTGTTGGAGAAGCATTTTTAAATAGTCAGATTTTGTCTGTGATTGCTCAGGGATTGTCTTCCTTGGGAGACCTGGTTTACAGAGGAGCGTAGTAACCTGGAAAAGTAAATAAGCTTTGGGGAAATAAAAACCTCATTAAGAGAAACTGATCCCAGAAACTAAGCTGCTGTTTTCAACTACAGGGTAAGAGCAGATCTAATGAAAACAACTCTCTTGGTAAACCTTGTTGCCCTGGCAGTCTAACCATGGGGATATTGATTTTATGGCTTTTTGCTGTTTCCATCTGGCCTTACTGTACAAACCATCACTATTCTCAGGTGAGAATTACTTCTGTCTCTGACACACAGGACTTGCCACTCTGCTTTTAGCATATCTCTGCTCTACAGGTATTAAACATCTTTTTGTCTTGATGTAATTAAATTAAACCCAGAGTAAGTCATCCCAGCACCACTTACCCTGGAATGGGAATTTTCTGTTTTATGGTCAAAGGATTGTGTCCTGAAAAGCTGCTCCATTTTTGTTCCTATTACTCACTAATGAACGCTCTTCCTTTTCTCTGCAAGTCACGCTTCATTTAGCTCCTGAGACAGTCACAGCTTTGCAGCTTGTATCACTGAGTTTCTGTCGAGTTAGTTGCTCTATCACGGTGCCAAAGCACACAGAAAAAAATCCGCCTCCAACCGTACAGTGTGTAAGAGTGGAAGCTCCTAGGGGCCAAACTGCCAAGTGCGTCCCACAAAGCATCTACAGACCATTGAGAGGTCTCACAGACCTGTGAGAGTACAAGCCAGGTAGCAGGAGGGCAGGGTGACATTCCTGGAGAATCCGTGGCTTGTGTTTGTCATCTTCCTTTTGCTGAGGGGATGAGATGCAGTCACCACAGGCTCTAGTCCTGGCTCTTCTGGATTTACCAAGAGGATACTGCTGGCTGTTTCAGTCCTGGACCCTTTTTGGCACTTTGAATTGTCCTTGCTATTAGAGCTCTGCTTTCCTCCTTTGCCTCTGGGAGAGGGTAAAGGGGTGGTCTCAAGTGTTGGAGAGCAATAACGGCCACCTACTCCTAATGGCTGAGGACAAATCTTAGGAAATCGCATATATTACCAAAATGGGTAGTGTGTTCTCAACTCACAGATGTAAACAGTCTCCCTAGCTCTTGTGTGCATTAGGACAATTTTGTAGACCTCTCTGTGAATGCATGTGAAAAATTAGAAGCAAAGGCTGTATCTCCACAAGCACTTCGTTTGGCAGCAGTGCTAGCCCAAGCCCTCCCTCTGGACACCTAGACCTTCTTTCACATCTGTAGCACACACTCCCTTGTTTCTCCCAGGTGCGCTGGTACAACTTTGCCTGCTGCCAGGCAGTGAATCTAATTTGGGAATTGAGCCAGGTTAAAAATAACTCAACCTGAAGAAAAAAAATGTTTCCTAAAGAAAATGCAAGTGAAACTACAGCTTGTGATTCCCTCAGCTTATTACTGGGGCAGTAGAAAGAAAGAACATGCAATTATTGGTGATACAAGACAGGGTTAATTTAATAGTGAGAAATAGAAGAACATCCAAAGGGATAAAACTTAAGCAGGACAGATAAGTGACATAAAGTTGGGCTGGGTGACATACCTACAGCAACGATGAGGCAAATTTCCATACCTTTCATCTCAGCACAGGCTTGTTCTGTTCTTCCCAGCAGCACAGGGGGAGGTCCGGGCCATTTTCCAGCATTCTGATTCAGTGGTTTGCTTTGGGGCTTGTAGCCTAGAAAAACGTTGGATCTCTTCATTGCCGAAAGGTCGGTGAAGCTGTGTCAATGGGGTGGACCCCATGGCAGGATCCTTTATAGTGGATGTTACTATCTCTAAGCAGTCAGTATTTGCGTTTAGCTAGATGCCTCTTCCACTGCCAAGAAAAGTTACTGTCACAAGTCTGTTAGTTTGTATGTTCGTATGAAGGTGCCCTGTTTTGGCCACAGGCAGTTTGGGTGCTGTATATGCCTTTTGACATCTGAATTCAATTTAGCAGCTTGGAAGGGTACTTATTTCTCGCAGGGTCATTTGCTCAAATAAGCACGCCTGAGATCTGCTTTTAGGATTCATTTTCTAACGAATCTTCCAGTTTTGGAGTCTCCTCGACTTCACCTGTACTGAAGCCACAAATCATTCCCACCAATATGCTGCTGGGTGCCCCAGACGTGGATAATTTCAGCCACAATGAGGAAAACCTGCCTGAAGCCATTCTTAGCCTCAAATTCCCCAAACAGTGCTGCATGTAGTTTTCCTGGTCTCAACTAGCATTATTCTCATCTCTCCATTTCAGGGGCCTTTACTGTCACCCTGCTGACAGTAAAAGGCAGCTTGTAGTGCGGTCAAGCACTGACATCATGGAATGATAAGAACAGCACAAAACCTCATTAAAATTCAGTTCCTGGCCAGATGGGGATGTTATGTTCATGCACAATTGCATTCCCCATCATTTATCTTTTCTCGGTGTGATTCATCAACAGAGCTCACATCAGCACCCTGCCTAGACGCAGTCCTTGGTGAGACAGTTGACTCTCTCTGCAGTACCGTGGGACACCCGAATGGGATAAACACGCGAGTGAGAGTGCTAGGTGGACTGCTGCAGCACACAGCAAAGAGGACGCAGGGGAAATGGAAACGTTTGCCAGCAGTTGATCAGGAGTAAATCCTTAGACTGTCGAGGATGCTGGCTTTAATTCGACCAATGCAGAGTTCTTGCCTGTAACGTTTTGGAGATTGGACATTGTTGCTCTTCTGGCCACAGAGACTGCAGACATAAGGACCCCTGGTGGCATGTTCTGCTGGAGAGAAAAGGCAGGGACCTGGCTGTGGAGCACGGAACAAGCTTTCTGTCTTCTCTCCCAGGCTGCTGCTGAGTTGTCAGATGACCTTAGGAGCCTGCCCACAGCAATGCCATCAGCTTAGAAAGTAATGTTTAAAGGAAGTAATGACTTACCTGTCCAGGTTGCAGTTAACTCTTTTTCCCTGTAGCTGGGACTGAGAAAAGAACAGCAAAGGGTGGGTTCCAGAAATCTTACTTTGCCTGAGCCAATAAACGGTTCAAACTTAATTTTGTTAGTGTAATTATTATTGTGCCCAGCCAGATTTCCGAACAGGTACAAGCTTTGCAACACTCGTCTACCAGCTCTTGGAGGCAAGGATCAGCTGGTCCTTTGTGACAGGTCCATCCAGCACACCTTGGTCTGCCTGGGGTTGCCATTCAAGAAGTAAATAATCATGAATCAGATCAAGCAAGGCCTGCAGAGTTGCTTCCTTGCACAATGGATGTAGCCCGCTGGCCCCTCACAGGCATGCTGTCCCATGCAGGTCCGGTGTGCCACAAAGTGAGCAGAGCAGTTCATCAGGCAGAATCATTGCCCAAAGAGGAACAAGTCCACTGTGGCCGTTCAAGCCAAGCTTACTTATTCACAAATTCACAGACTTAAAAGTGTCACAACCCGGGCTGGAAAGAACTTGCCCCACCACAATGTTTGAGACATTAAGTTTCTCACAACAAGCCATTAGGAACCACTGATTCATCTCCCCTGACCTCTCAGGCCTTTCAAGTTTGTCTGATAAAAAGTAATACTTTGCAGGTAACGTTTCTTCCACGAAGACATTCACCTGTTGGTGTGTGACATGGCTCAGCTAGCGGTGACAGTGCCTGTACAAGAGCTGCATCATGGCTCACTAAGGACTGCAGAATCCTTGGCTGGAAGATGCCAGGTAGTAGTGAACTTGTGAATGTAAAGGTGGCTTGACCTTCCTCCAGTCTGTCCTGGGGCTGAGTAATGGTTCTTGAGTGATGATGCTCTAGACCACCTGCACTGAGGAGCTCCAGTTCGGAGCCAGCGGACCCAGTGGAAAAAGATTCTGCCCCAAACATTTCTCATCAGAGCGTAAGGCAAGAGGCAGCAGGAGGTGTGTGCAGACTGGCAAGAAGAAGGTCTTGGGGAGGTGGTTGTGAGGAGCAGATGTTGACACCTGCATGGTCAGTGCAGCAGCTCTTCCCCACCTCTCTCCAGCTTTCCTGAGCTTGCCGGCTCTGGAGTTTCCCTGGGTAAGATGTGTTCCCTTAGGAAATGTGTCACTCTCCACTGGTACCAGACCTTTTCAAGAGCATTTCATCAGCTCCGCATTAACACACCGCAGCGGAACACCAGCATATATTGCTGTCAGCCCCCTTAGAGGCTCCGATAGGGAACGTTATTCATTTCTATTTAATACTTAGTGTGATTAAACCAGATACAGAGAGTAAATCCCCTGAGATGCTCCCTGAAAGGAGGGAGGGCAGCAGGCCAGGGGCCAAGCGAGATCCCAGGCCTGCGGGGCGGGGGACCTGCCACCCTCCCTGGCTTCCCAGGCAAGAGCAGGCATCTCTCTACGGTGTCGTCCCCACAGCACCTCCGACGCCATGCCGGTGACAATGCCAGGCCACAGGTCCAGCGTCCTGTGTGGGCCGGCAGGAGACCCCCAGGCCCGAAGGGGGAGCCAGGGCCAAGGACAGCTGTGGCAGTGAGCTCCGCCACCGCAGCTTCTCCTTCGCCACCGGCTTTCAAAGCAAGGTCGTGGCCGCGGAGCCGGCCCCCTCCCCTCAGCCCCGCCGCTTCTGCGGAACCGCCGACCTCCTCAAGATGGCGGTGCCCTTCCCATGATGGCGGCTCCTGGGGGGGGTGGTCACGTGCGGCGGGGCGGGTGGGGAATCCCGGCGCGTCAGCTGAGCGGACTCACGTGACTGGGAACCAGCGGCGCTGCGGGGTAAGGCCGGCGTTCGCTCCGCTCCACGCCCCGCCCCCTGCCCCGCCCCCGCATCCTGGCCCCGCCCCCGGGTGTCCCGGTCCCCGCC
>JAVJGG010000061.1:1053382-1090894 GCA_035590195.1 Aviceda cuculoides | reverse complement strand
GGGGGGAGGCGTTTGAGCGGTGCACGGCGGCCGGGCCCTGCCCGTCTTCGTCCCTCGGGCCTCGGCGGTTGCCTCAGGCCGAGGGCCGGTGGCGGGCGGGCCGGCCCTGGGCCTCAGTCGCTGGCCCCGGCCCCGGCAGAGCGGGAGCCCGGGAGTCCACAGGCTGCTCCGTGACCGGAGGTGGGTGGTGGCAGAGGGGACCAGTTTCCTCCCCGTGGCGGCGCGGAGACTGCCCAGCATGGAGCGGGTAAGAGCTTTGCTCGGGCCCCTCTCTGCCTCTCCCTTCTGTTCTGAGGCACCCTCTTCTCCGCCGGCCCTTTGCCGAGGTACCCGTCTCCAGACAGCGTCCCCCGCTCCCAGCAGGTTTTCTTTAAAGGAGTTCCCTAGGACTCGTGCCTGCCTTTCCCAATTCCTGGTCACCTCGTTATTCTGCTAAGGCAGGAGGGTTTTTTTCATTTTCTGACTGTCTTGTTCACAGGCGGACTTCTAAGCCTTACTTTCCACCTGTTTAGCAGGGAACAGGCAGGGTAAAAATACAGCAAAGGTAGTCTTAAGGACTTGTGATTGGCATAAATATAAATTCTGTGTATTGCTAGAGCTGCACTGGAGGGAAATTTCCTGCTGTGGAAACATATTATGCCATAGAATAAGCTTCAGGAAAAATGAGAAATCTTCCATTTGAGACCTTTAAAAAGGGAGGAGGAGAAAAAAAGAAAAAAAAACCCCAATCTGTGGGAAGTTCTTGCTTGCCAGGTGTGGGTGATTTACTGCTAGTAAGAGTAGCAGTTTCTAATTTTTGTAATGAAAAGGGCTCATTTGGTACCCTTCAAATAGGCAATATTGCAGGGCATGTGTCCCACCCTGTGCTGTGTTGATTTATGGTATAAATTTGGCTAGTTACACAAAACACCTCAAGCGTAAAGCCAGAAAAGGGGTTTATGACCTGCTAGTCTGATCTCCCATAAGAGCGGAGAGGGCTTCAGAAAACTCAGTTTTGGAATCAGTTTCACAGGTGAGAGATTTGTGCATCTTTTAAATGTTGTGCCTTCCCCCATCCCATGTCCAAGGCTCTCAAAGGCACATTCCAAGATGAGCTGGAGTGGTGCATTTCGCAGCTGGAGGCAAATCTCCTTTGCGTCAACCCAACCCCAAAACAAGGTATGTTGCTTCTTCCACTGTCTGCAGCCATATTCCAACCTCAGTTCTGATTTAGTAGACCTGAACATTTTTGTGTTTCTTCTCTCCCATCTGTTTCCTAATCTTCTGTTATATGGGATTTGTTCTAAGTACAAAACAACATAAAGCATTGAACTCTAAGAACTATCTGTCTGGAAGCAGCTTTATCTTTCATTCCTGTGATGTTCATTCTCCCTGTTTTCTGTATTCTCTCTCATGTTCTCATTTTCCCACCTAACGGCTTGTTGTTTGGTTCTGCAACAGCCCTGCTTTTGTTTTACGGTCTTAAGGAAATTCCGCATCAGTGTGTCTGGCCCTTAATGCCAGTAGGCTTATTTTTGTGAAGCTTGTTCTTCATCGGTCTTGTTCCAGGGAGAAATTACATGAAAGATAAAATCCTATAAAATACTTTTCAGAAGATCACAGTTTGATGTAGTCAGTCCAACTTGTAAATATATGAAGACACACATCCTGCTCCTACTGATGGCAAGTACTTAACATTTAGAGGAGGGGTGTGGCTACCCTCTGTAAGATGCCTAGATGAGAGTTCACTGATGCACCTGAGCATGTAGCAGTGATTAATATGTGCCCACACACCATGCTTGAGCATCAGACAATTTTGTTATACCTGTATCTTGTGCTAGTACCTAGTGTCCAGCAGCAGCAGGGGAAGGCTGCTCCTGGAGGGGAGGCAGGAGCTGAGCACAGTGACAAGGCAAGCAGAAGCAATGACTTGGCCAGAAAAGGGCCCATTTACACAGTACCTGACCAAGGAGAGCAAAACAGTACTGCTGATGGTATCCAGGCTCTGCCTGGAGTCCAGATCACCAGAGAAGTCTCTGGTGATGAGGCAGATCCAAGCTCTAGCCAGGAATTCAAGGTCTGGATCAGTGAGGTACCTGGCTGCAGCAGTGTCATGCATAAGATCCTCAGCTTAAAATAACTCATAAGTGAGGGAGGGGAGAGGTTCCCCTGAAACTTTATCTAGCTCTTTCTTTGTAACAGCTCTTACTAGTGAGCAGGCCTTGAATGCAGCGAGCTAAACCCCTGGAAGTAGGGGGAAATGTGTACTCAGGACCCTGACACTCAGGTGCTAGGAAGATATATATGTCCCACTTTTGTGGGTGGCTACAGCCCCACTGCAGCATTCTGCTTCGCACTGGCATGCTGTTACTCTGTTCCTAGCATGGGACTCTCAGTGTTGGATCTGCAAGATACACCTCATTTGGAGAGTCCCAGAGAGATGCACTGTAGCCAAGAGAGGTGGATGTGTGCCCATTCCAAAATACTAGTCTAGTACATCAAGGTTTTTTGTGGCTTGAAATGTGTGAGCCAAACACTAGGAGACTGCATCTCTGGAGTTCCCAAACTGAGGTCTTTGGGAACTGCTGTCACGGAAGAACAACTCTGCTTTTTAGAGAATTTGCTCTGACCCAAAGAGTTGGGATTACTGTTGTGGTCAGGCTGGTTTGTATGAGAATCAAGCAAGGGTCCTGCTTTTCAGGGTCTGCTTACTACTTGTCAGATTTTTTCCGGTTTTCCAGAGAAGAGACACTGAGCTGGGCTCTTGGATTTGTCAGTTGCTTTGGGGGAAGGGTTGTTAAGCCCTCTGTAGCTTCTGTGCCATTAGTAGTGCACTTACTGCAGTGTAAGATTCTTAGCGTATATAATAAGCAGTTAAGACCTTTTTTTTTTTTTTTTTTCTTTGAGAACATTTCACAGTATTTCAGCTCCTAGAAGCACTTGGAGTTTCCTTTCAATTGAATGCCAGTCATGGATTATTTGGAAGTGGTATGAACACAGAACATGTTCAGAGGAGACCCAGTCATCAGCATCCCACCCAGTAACATTGTAAGGCCCACCATAACCTGTTTCTTGTCTCTCTTGGTCTTTTTTCTTGAGTGCAGCAGAGGAGACACAGCACATTCTCAAGGTCCTGTGCTCCCATGAGACTCCTTTCGTGAAGAAGCAACAAGTGATGAACGATGTGTTTGGAGATTATCGTCTCAAGATGGCTGAGGATCAGAAGAGCATGAAGAAAGCAGGTGAGCTTGAACTGTCCCTTCAAGGGATGGTGATATTTCATCCTTTTCTGTAGATTTCTTACACTGCAGCTTTTGATTGGATCACCGCTCTGTGGCAGCACCTTACAGAGGGAGTTGCAGTAGTAGTTTGCATCCCCATAGTAGGAAACTGGCATATTGATAGAAACATTATTCTTTATCTTTCCTAGATGTGAAACCTGGTGATGTGGAAGTACAGCAAAGCAATGGGCAGGCTTCAGATGGTGTGGTACACGAGAAACAATCTGACCGAATCTCTGAGCCAAAGCCAAAGTGGTTCATGTCATCTGACAACAGCTTCCGATTTGATTTTACACTTTCTGAGACTGACCCAGAAGGAACTGATACACCTTTGGAAGCAGTCCCAGGTGTCAGTGGTGCTAAGCAGATACAAACCAATGTAAGAGCCACTGAGCAGGAGAACTGGAATGGAGCCTTGACTTTTGCTGCCTCTGGACAAGAACCCAAGTTTGCTTTCAACTTTGCCATCCCAGATGAAGACTGTGCTCTGGTTCATTTAGTTCCAGCAAACCAACATATAGACTGTACAGCAGATCACAAAGTGCTGGGTAATTCACTGCCTACTGAGTCAGCAGATGTGTTGCCACAGATTTCAGCCCTGCAGGAGCCTGAGTTGACTCCAATTACAGAGAGTGCACTCAAGGAGGATAGAAGCCATGTCATGTTAAAGATCCCCCAACCAGAGACTGCTCCTGGAGATGAGACAGTGACAGAGAAGTCAGGAGCAGATGGAGCTGCCCAAAAGAAGAAAAAGAAGAAGAAACAAAAAACATCTGTCAGTAAAAAGGAGAAAGAAGAAACTGAGATCAACGGGAAGGCAAAGGCAGAAGCTAATAGATGTCAAAAGAAAGATAACTTGCACCAGGATGAGACCTGTCAGGTATTGATGTGATCTCATAATTTATAAGCCCTTGAGCAAAACAGAAACTTTATCTCTTTGCGTAACAGTTAGTATACTGGCTTAAGATGAAAGACAGGGATTGCTGCTTATTTCTTACAGCAGCTGTTTTCTTTCTCTGCTATACAGTTGAGGAACCTAGCTAGTGGAAAGGAAGTTAATGGTCCTTCGTTGTCTGCTTCAGACTTTTGCTGAAACATTTCATGTTTAGACTTGACAGCTAATCCTGGGAAGCTGGGTGCCACATTTTCTTAAAAAAATAAAAGTAAACAACGGAGGTAACAGTCCTCAGTCAGTGCCAAGTTGGTATCTGTGCATGCTGAACCAGGCACTGTACCCCTGATTTGCATGTTGCTGGGTAGGATGATCATGTAAGGCAAATAGCAAAGCTGAGGTGCAGGGCTGCTACCTAGTGTAGCCAAGGCTGCGGCAGGGTCTGGTGCAAAGCTTAAGGGTGCTTCCGAGAGGGTTCCCACCGTAAGGCATGGCCCAGAAATTGACTGAAGTTGCATGTGTAAACACACCATTAAGGCATACCCTGAGGTTTTCTAATGTTCTTCTAAGGTCCTGGTCTTCATTTTATTTTTCTTTCCAGCACTGATGTAGTTATTATTAACAAACAATGCCAGTTGAGCAATACTGAAATACAAAATTACAAAAAACTTGCTTTTGTTAGCATTCTACATGGAAGTTGCACTGAGTGTTCGCCTGCCTCTTGAAGCATTCCATCCAAAGTGCTGCTTCACCAGCAACCCTACCAGTAAACACTGCTGAGTACCAGAAAGTCAGAAAGATTTGAAGGTGATGTAAAGCCCTTCCAGTCCTCTGGAAGGAGACTGTTGTAAGGAAAAGGAGGCAGCATGAGGGCTTTTGTGTTTACATGTACATAACAGTTAAGAATTGCTTGAGCCCCAAGGTGCAGCCCTGTTTCCCTCTCCCTTCTGCTGAGTTAGCCAGCTGGCTTTGCTTGATGGGACTTGTCTTATTCCATCTTCATGGGCTTCAGCTTCCTTGTCCTCATGCATTTCTGGTTGAGCAAGCATACAGGAACTGAGACACCAAGACTTGGCTTCCAATTTTTTTCATTGTTTGCTTTTCATTTCGGGCAGGTTTGGGGGTAGGGGTTTTTTGTTGTTAATGCTTACTCCTCCCATCTGTAAGTTGATTTCACAGCTTCTTTCAGAGGAAAGGCCCTGGACAGCTTTCCAGAAAACAGCATCATCTGAATGGCAGCCAAATATTAAATCCATCAAATAGAGGCAGTGAGTTGCCTCTCAACATTTGTCCAGTGCTTTAAGTTTATTCAATCAAAAACACTGTAGGGAAAGTGTCATTAAGTCTATAAAGCGATCACCAGAACATGAAATTTTGAATAGTCCTGACTTTATGCAGATACCTTTTTTTCTGTGTAGCAACTGCTGCTCTAATTTTTGCATGACTTATCTCTTCATGCTCACTCTGCTCCCTGCTGCATAGCAGTCAGATGACCAGCTGTGGAAAGAGGTGGACTGGTGTGTGGAACAGCTGGAACTTGGCCTGAAGACACAGAAATCCACTCCAAAGCAGGGTAAGCATTCAAATAAATGAGAGATCCCCTCTGTGGGAAGAGTTGGCAGGCATGCAGGGGCAGAGCCAGTGGGGAGTCTTAAACTGTACGTTGTTTGTCTTTTGCACTGCTTCAGTTGAGGAGGCTCTCCGTGCAATCAAGACACTGTGCAATGATAAGGCTCCACTGGTGAAGAAGCGTCAGCTCATGAGAGCCATGTTTGGAGACTACAGGAAGAAGATGGAGGAGGAGCGGTGCAAAGAGCTGAAGCTCATGGAAATGGGTAGGAGAACTTTGCATGGTGGGGGAAGAGAAGAAGGTTTCACTCCTGCCCTCTGTGTTGCTTTGCAGAGTGAGACCTCACTATATGAGATGAGTAAACATCTCTTATTGCTCTTTTCTCCCCTCTTTAAGCTATGAAATCTGCCAGGATCGTGGAAGTGAAGGGAAACATCCGCAACAAGAACTGCCGTTTCATCCGGAAGTGCTCAGGAGCTTGCAGGAAAAGCCAAGGTTCAGCAGGGTCCCCTTCAGAGTCACCCAGGACACTTAACACAGGCTCATTCAAATTCACAACTTCCCAAGAAAAGTTTTGCTTTAATTTCTTGTAGGAAAGTCTTTTAGAATAAAACTGTGGCTAAAAACTGTGCCAAATCTCCTATAAACTTAAGAACTGTGGAAAGATGCTGTGCAGTAGAAGATGTTATGCAAGAATCTCTGTATTTCCTAAAGAAAGTTCCTCTTTCAGAGTGCCTTATCTAGAGGTTTAAAACAGATCTGTCCAGTACACGTGTGACCCCAAGACTCAGTGTACGTAGTAGTCCTCTGTCCTCACACTGTAGAAAGGCACCTTTGCAAAAGACCAGCACAGAGTGTGGAAGGATCTGTTTTTCTTCCTATAGAATTGACATTAACCTAAGAATCTGTCTTTTATACTGGGAGATTTTCCCATTCTCCTATTGCTTTTAAATAGGGCAGACCTTTTATAGCAGATAAGGCAGTGATGTATACAGAAGGGAATGGTTTGTAATGAAGATCCAGCTTCTGTGAAGATCCAGCAGTGTAAGTATAATGGATAGTTGAATGTTTCCACTCCATATGAGTCTGTGTGAATGCAGCTTCTGGTTTCCAGACACCACTGGGCAGCGTGTGTCATCACTGCCATCTAGAGAGTATGAGTTCAGGATCTTGGAGGAAGATGAGTGAGAATCATCCTTGCTCATTCATCTCTTTTAATTGACAGGTATAGACTTAAGACAACTACAAATGCGGATTTAATCTAGCCTAGGGATGTAAGGACAGGTGTTTCCAGACAGGGAGAGATTTTTGTTGCTGAAGCCAGCTAGGAAGGATGTACAGTCAGTCCTTAAAAAAAGTCTACTTTATAAGTAGCCCAGTTATAACCACCAGTGGCTTGGAGGATAAATCAGCCGCATGTCAAACCTCGGGTGGTGGTGAAATGAACTGTGAGAGCCCAAAGACTCTCTGCATTTGATGTGTGTTAAATATTTGCTTTCTGAACAGTTGAATGTGTGTATCCAGTGTTTTGATATGCTTCAGCTGCTGAACCTATCTCCTGTGTTCATGCAGAAAGTCTTCCCACTAAGCCTAAAAAAGCTGAAGGAACAGAAGTCCTTTAAAAGGAAACATGGTACCAGGTGTCCCTAGGGTGCAGTGCTTTCCTTCCTTTTTATAGTCCAGTCATCCTGTATGAGAAATGAGAAATGGGAGTGTAGGCAGATTCCAGGGTGTACTGAGAGCAGCTGAGAGATGATGGAAAACATTTGCTGGGAAAGACTTCAAAAAACCTGATGTTGGCTACAAAAAAAGTTATTTTATTATTAAGCTCTGATGCAGTCAGTTGCATCTGCGGTGATATTTTTCTTGTTTTAAATATTTTAAAGAATGCCTGTCTAGGCATAAGGAGAAACTGAACCTGGGTAACATAGCTGATGAGGAGAAATATGCTGAGAAGACTTTAAGTCTTCTGGAAATCAGTAGGTTAGCAGATTATTATTTTACTTGGCAAGGAGCACTGCTATTACTTTGTATGGAACAACACTAAACAGTATTTTTTGGATTTCCAGGATTTTATATTAAACATACAAAAGCTGTGTCGCTGACAAACTTTTAGTGTTTCATGCTATTTACTAAGATTAAAGAGCCTCTTGTATGTGACCTTGGAACTACAGGTGTTTTCTTTCCTAGCTGCTTATGCAGCCTATGTCTGGGAAATAGTTAATTCTTTCCTTGTCGTGTTTCAGGTAAAGCTAGAGTTGCTAAAACGTTATAAAATCCTGTGCTCTGGAAGGCTGCAGGAGTATTCTGGGAAGCATTCTTGCATAATTGCCTTGTGCTTATACTATTTGTTAGGCATTCACAATTCAAATAAAGATACCAGTGAGGTGGACATTTGGTGTAACCTAATCCAGCTGGTTTATCTCCAGAGAGGTCAGAAAAATGCATTCTAATACGTGAATGGCTCCTGTGGTTTTTCAGAGGTCTTCACATAATGCTGACCTGCAAAGCTAGCCTGTATTCCTTTCACAGCATTTGATTATTGGAGGACTCAGAAGACAAATGTTCATCAATACGATGAACTCGTAGCCCTGAGTGTCGTGCGTGACCTGTGGACTTGAGTGCAAGACCAGGGTCGGCTGAATCAGTTCCAGGAATTGGCTGTGTGATCTTGGACAAGGCATTTTGCCTTTCTGTGTCCATTCCCTGTTTTCATAGTCAAGGTGATGCCTCCTGCATTTTTGACAGACATGCCCGAGTTACTTCATTAATGATTGTGTCTTGAAGAGGCAACACTGTAATATTTTGCATCTGAAATTACAGCAGTCCTTACTTCACTCATAAGCTTTGCTATGTTTGAAGCATCTCTGCTGCATTATCATTTGTTTGAAAGGAAACAAGCAACGTTATTTCAAGTTAGGAAATGCTGTTGCTGCTGCATCAGCCCATTCCCCTTTATAGGAGCCACAATGCAGTCTTAATGACATTTTTGAAAAAAATATGTTTTCCCCTTTTAGTGTTTCTTTCTTTAGGATTTCAATGCTGTTTAGGATTTCGGTGATGTCTCTTACTACAGCGGTGTCAGGATTGGGTCAGGGCTTTGCTCTAATAGTTACTGTAATGTATGTGGCTGGAGGTATGGTCCATGGCCTAAGGCATTAATGATGTACAGCAGTGAGGGAGAAAGGAGACGTTCCCATCTGCTTGGAATTCTCTGTTTCAGTGTTCTTGCATTAAGGAAATGTAGCTCATTTTTGTTAGAAAATTGAGCTCAGTTCTGACCTGCCTGTGTCTTTCTGCATTTTCTCCTCAGCTTCGTGCCATGCGTTTGAGGTTGGTGCAAAAGGGGTGACTGGATTTGTGGTACTGTATCTCTCTGGTGACTGCCCACCTAAATGTAGCGCAGCAGTGCCAGGCCTAGGCTTGTAGGCAGCAAACTGCTTACAAGATCTTGCAGCATGGCTGTGACCTCAGGAATGAGTTAAAAGTCAAGGCAAAATGGATGTGAAGTACAACAGTGCCTCTAGAGCAAAACTTGCTTAATAGCATTGGTCTGGAAAAAGTAAAAGCTGAGGATCAACTTCTAAAGTGAGTAACAGGATGAAGGAACGCTATAACTTTTCTCAGACCATTCACTGTAGCAAAGCAGAGGAAAGGTCTCACTTTTGGGAGCAAAGTGAAGAATTTTGGAGTTGTTTCTGTGGCAGAGTGAGCCCAAGAATGTTTCCACACAGAGGCAGCAGAAATCTGGGTGCGATCTCTGCTCCTTTTAGGCTTGGCACCCTCATCTGTAAAAAGATCCCCCTAGCAAAGGTTAGGAAATGCAATCCTGTTCCAGACAGACCCTGCTTGGAGGGGGGCGGGGAGAGAGCAGGCAATGGCCAGCCTCCCCCCTCCCAGACTAGCCCTGTCCTGATAGCTGCTCGTCCCCACTTGCATTTTGGCTGTTAACCTGGGTGCTGGTCACTAATTGGTAAGTTCTTCCAATCCCTTCCCTTGGGCTTGGCCAGTGGAAATGCATTTATTGGTCCCTGGGCTGCCCATCTTCTACTTTGAGTAATCAAGGGGCAGAGTCACTGAGGAACAGCCTACAAAGGATCTCCAAGGGATCCCTGCAAAGTTCAGCTGAAATTACCTCCCGAGTCCCAGCAGCCACTTCTACGAGGACTCCGTCTCCCAAGACCAGCAAAGACAGAAGGAAGCCAACAAATTGGTCCTAGTGAATCTGTAACTCAGGTGACTAATACTCCCTTCTGACACATTTTTTTTAAGGGTGCTGAGGGTAGACTATGGACTCAGCATCTAATGTCCTCTAAAGGATAAAATATTCTAATATCTTCCTTTGGGGAAGAAAACCCCAATCCTAACATATCTTTTCTTTGAATTAGAAAGAAGAAAGCTTACCACTTCAAGGAAGACAACAATTCGAACACTGTAACAGAAGGAAAGTTATTTGAAGAGTAATAAGCATTGAACCTGCAGTTCCTTAGCAAAAAAAGAGGAAAGCTACTGCTATTTTAAGATCATATGGAACTGTGACAGATTATCTTGTATCTTTCTGCTGAAGTTATTCGACTCTAAGGACGAAGTTGTTTCATTTTCTTTGCTTAAAATTTTTTGCTGCTCACTGTTTGTGCTGCTTTCACATTCAGAACTGCAGGAAGGTTTGTAAGCCACACTGCTTTAGAAAATTGAACTTTGACATCAGGTACCACAGTGATTTGATTATTGGCGACAGTCCTTCCCGTGGATGCTGACAGCTGGGAAGCGCTGACCAGCTACTGTATTTGACCCATCTGTTTTCTTCCCTTTGAGTACATCAACAGGCACTACTAGCCCCTTGGTATCTCACCATCAAGATGGAAGAAGTCTGGGTCGTGTATCTCTGCCTGATCTTGCTTGTCATAGTGCTTCTTCTAATGAAGCATAACCCACATGTGGAAGAGGCCAAGAAGGAGAGGGAAAGCAAAAGCCCCCCGCCACCCTCTTCCTTTTTCCCCAGTAATGTCGGCAAACAACTGGAGCACACCCAGGAAGAGCTGGAGAAATATCTGGACAGGCTAACCCACGTCTTGTTTGACACAGAAGCCAAGAAGAGGGATGCCCACCATGATCAGAAGTCCCACCATCACCATCACAGAAGTGCTGATGTTATGTCTGAAACTAAGGAGCATTCAGGAAAGGAGGCAGCACACTCTCAGTATCTGTCAAGCTACACAAGGGTTCAGGTATGAGGTTTATAAAGACTTTCGGGCTCAACCAGACTTAGAGCTCCTGCCTGAGTTAGTGAATCCTGTTGAAATGCATAGTCCATGAATTTGGGTGGGAAGAGGGTGGGGGGAAAGTCTCGCTATTTTGAAGTATAATACATTCCTATTTTTGCACTGTATATTTCAACATTAAGCAGTCATTGAGAGACAGCTGTACGTGACATGAATTGTACATACGTTACATGCGTAAGATGTCAACATTGGCATTAGCATCTATGCATGTGTGTGTATCTATATGTAAATTATTCCTTCCTATATTAATAGAAATAGGTATAATTTCTTACTTCAAGAAACTGTCGTGCAGCTCTTCATCTGCTATCAGTCTCCCACTTGCCCCACATACAGCAGTGTTTTGCCAGTTTGCCCAACCAGGGGTCTGGCCCAGTAGTGTACAGGAGCTCTGCAGACACTGATCTAGTGGTAAATGCATGGTATCGAGCCATGGGAAATACTTAGGTAATTTTTCTGCTATGCACGATGATCATGCATAGTGTACTCAGTAAACATGGAAGTCGCTATTGGCAACCTGCAAAATTCTCTTTGCCTTGGCCAAGGCCCTTTTTTAGGGGATGGAACAACATGCATGCCTTTATATTTTTATCATTATCCTCACTGCAATACATCAGATTTTGCCCTTGAGATGACAGAGTTTCATGGCAGCTATGCGAGGCCGTGTTACTTTATGCTAGCAGCTGTTTATATTCTTCATTCTTGAGACATGTATCTTGCAGTGCCAATGCCCCACTCTGTCACTGAGCACGTTCTAGGTCCAGGTGGGAGCTCCAGTATGAAGCCTTCACCTTAGAGAGGAGAGCCAGACCTTGATGCCAATAATTGTACCCTGCTGAAGAATCAAGAGACAGATTTCTTAGCGATGAAGGCACTGCTGTAAACGGCCTTTTCAGTGAGCCAGGACATTATAACTTAAGTCTTCAGGAGCTGCCTGAGCTATCTGGAGGAATCAGTATATCCAGCTGAAGGCAGAGGGGCAAATGTACAAAATATGAGAATGTTGTGCAGAGTACGTGGCCAGAAAGAATAATTTAAGTGGTTATTTACTTACTGGCATATTTCATTTGCTGAAGTAGGTGCTATTTTATTAGATCTATTACAGATCAAAAAATAGCAATGATTTTTCGTTATGGAAATGGATCATGCTGCAAAATAACAGTGTTAGCTTATTTTTCTACTATGGTTAAAGATGACTGCAGAATACAAATTGGGGAGAAAAAGTGCTGTGGTCACTATTTTTGTACAGTTTAATATAATGCTAGTTAGCTTCAGTGAGCATTCACTTGCTTAGAAAAAGGGAGTATGCTTTTTTCACAGCAGATGATCCTCCTTTGGACAGTTGAAAACTTTTGTATAAGCTCCTTTGATGGAATGAACAGTAATCATGCAAAAGCAAAGTAGCAGAAATAATCTTTTGTTGTTCCTCACTTTGTGTTTTGGGAGCGATGAGAAAGAAGTCACCACCTAAACAAACCTAACAAAGCACTTGTCAATAAATGAAATGGGAAACTTCAACTTTGCTTGGAATAGTATTAGTGCCAAAACTGCTGGGGGTGTGTGAGTGGGAGGGTGTTTATTGCTTAGGCAAAGGCTAAGTGTTGGGATAGTTTCAGGAGCTGTATTGAGCATCGTTACCTGGGTGCACGGCATGATGGAGACACAGTCAGCTCCAAACACGAGCATGAGAATGTGTGGGTATGTACGAAGGTTTTCGTGTCGCTCCCGGGTCAAGGATGGACACTGATGCTTTTTTTTCAGGGCAGGGGCAGCATTCTCTTCCTTCTTCTGAGAATTTTGTCTCTTTCCGAGTGAATGTAGGTTGTTGGGATGTGCCAAGTTAGCATCTCTGGAAAGTGAAATCCTCAGCATTGTCTAGCAGAGGTAGGATGGCTTGTAGTGAAAGCTTTTTCAGTAAGTGTGCCAGTCTTCTCAACCAACCACATCCAGGATCTCTGCTTACTTTTCCTGCCCAGTTGTGAAAAAGCCTGCAGCTCTGCTGGCACTACTGTGCAGAGAGGAGTGATCTAAAACCTGTTATGGATGGAGGAAGAGAAAACACCACCAAGCTGGAGCCCTTGCCCTCCTGGGCAAGGACATTCAGGAGCCATATCTGTGGAAATTCAGAGTAATGTAGCTAGTATTGGCAAGAGGCAATACTAGCTGCAGATTTCTTGGGGGGCGTTGGACTTATTAAATGGACTTTGGCCATAGCTAGTCAGCTATCAATGTAGACACCTTCAATTATCCCATTTTCCACTGGAGGAAGCTGTTTTGTCTTGCAAACAGACGTTCAGAGGGAGCTAGGGGGTTTTTTTGTCTTTCATTGCACTCATCTAAGCCCTTGCCTAGTAGGGTAGAATCCATATTTTCTTGTGAATTTCTATTTGTGGCTACACGATAAATTATTAAATTATCTAAAAATCATTTCTAGATTTCCCCTCATTTCCCACTGACTCCCTGTTCTCATGGAAACTGAGCAATCCAGTCGTTACAGCCGAAACAGGAGCAAATGAACAGATTCAGAAGTGCAGGAGGGTAAGATGGGTAAAGGCGGTAGGCGTGACAGAGCAGTAAGCAGATTATTTGGGAAAAATGTACTCAGAGGGTTTCCTGCCTCATTAAACTTAATCAGAGCAGGGTTATTTTCAGATTGTTTTCAGAAGCAAAGAAAAATGAATGATGGCAGATGGCAGAGAGGCGTGGGCCTCCTACACGCTGGAAAAATAGATTGCCAGCCAGTCTGCGGTACGTACCACGGGTGGTAGAGCACATGTGCCTGTTAGGACAAGGCAGAAGCTGGAAGTCTTTAACATAGCCATGGATTTAGAAAACCTACAGTGCCAGCTTTGAGCCATGCCGTGGGGGAGAAGCCAATGCAATGCCCCAGCTGATGGTGAGTGGAGAGTTGTTTCCAGAGGTGCTTGGCTGCGTACTGGTGCGTGCCCCATGACAGCAAGAATTTGAATTCAGAAGGAGCATGTCGGAGATGTCTGTCTTCGGTGGCCATGTGAGATAACTGCTGGGTAAATTCATGGTAACTTGCCTGACTCTGAGGGACCTGTATTTGTGTATGCCGTGTTTGACACAGGTCAGGAGGTTCAGCAAAACCAGTGCTTCTGCTGGAAGTGCTTCCCATAGTAACCTCTAGTGCTGTCCTTAACCTGCATATCTTTGAGTCGTACACATGGAAATTCTTGTGATGACATGTCAGTGCTAATACAGCCATGATTCATGTGAGCATGGCACGAATAGGCAGAGCTGCAAGGAAAAATAGTTATTACTCATCCATACAAGGTTGACTTCTGTGGTGTAGTTCTGGGCCTCCTCACTTCTCCAGCTGGCAAGAGTGGCAAGCTTTCTGCAGTGCACTCCTGATGGATTTGGGGTGGTTTTAATTATGATGCAAGAGGCTGTACTCCTTCAGTCCATCATCTGATTCACTCTGCTACTTCAGCCCATCACAGGCCCTGAAAACTACACAGATGGCTAACGTAGTCCTATGATTAAATGTCTCTGTGGATCTCATGCTGCAGTGATAGGCACCTTAAATGGCATTACCTAAGATAATACTTTTAGGGCGTGTTTCTGTAATCCTCTCAAGACCTTGCCATCATGCTGCTTTTTAAGCCAGTGTTTCAGCTGTCATTTTTCAAGTAGAGAGGTTTGAAGGCAGACAGGGTATCAGTCATTACACCTGTGGAGCTTACGTGCCTGGAAGCTTCTCTGCTTGGTTTTCACCCCCCACCCCCCCCGCTGTATCATTTGTTCTCAGAAAAGATAATCTGTCTGGCACATCTGTGTTTCAGGGTGCCCCTGATCTATATAGTCCCTTGTACGATCACAGAGTGGTTGAGTTTGCAAGGGATGTCTGGAGATCAGATAGACCAGCTCCTCTGCTCACAGCGCGGTCAGATAGAGCAGATTGCCCAGGACTATGTCCAGTTAGATTTTTAATATCTCTATCTAGGTACATGGATGTCCTCTAACACAGTAACATTTCAGCATTTGTGCAGGAAAAAGAACAACAGTTTCTTTTGATGTCTCTGCTTCTATCCAGATCCTCCATCTCTGTATTGCATCTAGATATTTCCCAGTCTCTTAACTCTCTAGCACACACTGTAACCCCAGAGAAGTAATTTAGGCAGATATCAGGATGTGTATCTGAAAATTGAAGTTTCACGTTTGTTCTTCAGGCCTGACTTTTAATAAGGTATATTCCAAGCAGCACATGAAACATGGTGAACTTCCAAGTTTCTCTTTTAATGTGAGGAGACAGTTCTGCCCCACTTCTTGCTAGTAAGGAAGCCTAGTTCCAGCAAGATGATCAGAGGTTCAGTAGGTTTCAAGCCTATCATCAGTAACAAGCATTTATTTACAGGTACAGAATTTCCTTCTCCTTTAATCACTTTCCCTACCTCAGCAGCTGGTGACAGTTGAGTAACAGCTATATTTGTAGTCTAGGAGATTAGGATTTTTTGACTGGCAAGATTAAACTTCCAGTTGGCTGAACAGTTAATTGTGGCATAGTCTTCATGTGATCCACAAGCTCTGTAAGAATCCAGCACGTCCCAGCAGTTTGTAATGTGAGCCAGCACTCGGCAATGTAGATGTGTGTGTGGATCCACCCCATACATTAGGAGAGAAGGATTAATACAGACTGAAGAGGAGCAAGAGCAGAACATGCATTTAATCATTTGTGCTTTGTTAGACAGCATGTTGGACTTTTTTGTGGACTTGCTGTCTAGGACTTGATAGAAGAATATTCAGAGAATAAGTGAGTCAATATTGTCATCCTGTACACATTCCCATTTTTAGGCTTGTTGATTTGATTTCCAGTTTCAGTAGTGGATGTAAGATTCAGGTTAAAGGAGATAAAAGGAAGGGTATAAATAAGGTGACAAATTAGTAGGAATATTAGAATGGCAAAGGTTAGATATTTACAGTCCTCTGTGGACCTTTGCTCTCAAAAGACTGTTCAGGCTCAAGGCTTCTAAGAGCTCTGCCCCTGGATTTTAATTTTTCGCGGACATTGTGCAAATAAATTTCAGCCTTCGGGTTATTCATAAGCTGACTGTATCGCATATGTTATCCATTTGGTATCACCATCATGCTTTCTGATGAGGCATTTTTAATCATGTAGCACTTGCTCATAGAGCTGGGTGAGTCAAGTTGAAGAAAGAGAAAGAGGGCATATCAACTCAGTTTGGTTCTTTCAGGAAAAGAGTAGAAAGAATTGATGTTATTTTGGGGAAAACTAATGAAGAAGAGTTCATTGGAAGAGTCTTGCCAGCTTCCAGTGTTTCCTTTCCTGGCTGTTTGAATTAGGCAGCATTGGTGAGAGCAGGTACCACATCTGCAGCTGAGCTGATGCTGAGCTTTAGTCTAAAGTTTTGCCACCTGTTTATTGCAGCCATTGTCACTACCTGTTTACTCATTCATGGCTATGGTTAGGAAGGTCATAGCATCTATGTCATATCTACCATGTCAAATCCGGGGATCATTTCAGTGCTTCTGTCTTTGACTCTAGTTGTTAAACTCAACTTTGTTTGTAGTTGGCTTTACAGACCTCCAAAAGGCATGGTCAGGATAAGAGCAGCAGAAGAAAATTGCCATAAACAAGCAAGCAACCTCTTAATATAAGCAAAATCAGCATGGTTTCATCCTCACAGCTAGCCATGTCTACCAGCGCTGCCTCGCTGGTTCTCACGTCAGCGTTATCAGTTTGTCCTCCAAGCTCTGCTCTACAGTGGTGGTGTCTCAGCCTTTGATAAATGAGTATCTGTTTAACTGAGAGGAATTTGTGATCACTATATTCTCTGTAGTCTGCTCAAAAGTGTTACCAGATCTGGAGCTGTATCCCTGCTAACCTCTTAAGGTGAGCAGAAGTGACCTCAGGGGTATACAAACTATCTAACTGCGGACATTTAACTTAGGTGCCCTGGGAGAGAGGTGTGATTTGGAGCATTGAAGGTAGCAAAAGGCTGAAGGCAGCAAAAATAAAATGCCTGAAATAACCTAAATTAATGGTGTGATGAACCGTACACCACCTCCCTTCCATTATCTTGCCCCTAGCCTGCACCACGCCAATAAGCCATGACATTGCTACTGAAAAAGAGAAGAGCTGGGAGTGCAGACTTGCAGCTCAGGGGTGACAAAGTCTTCAACAGCGCCATGCCTGCGAGTGCGCTAAGAGCCGGAGCCTAAACCTTTAACTTGTCTAACTCGAGACTTAGGAGAATTCCTGTGCCCAAACTTAAGCACCTAAAAGTTAGATGTCTAAATCCTGAGCTAATTAACCATGGCTCTGTCTGTAGTTAAGGGAGAGAAATGGGCATCCTCAGAGGCTGACTCATTTTGTGCATCACCGTCTCCATTTAGATGGATTGCCCAAGCTGGGCAATGAGTCCCGTCCCTCTTTATGGCACAGCGTAGTGTGGTTTAGAGAGATCTGAGCTGGTGGTGGAAACAGGTGGTGTGGCTCTGCTGGAATGGTGCTCCACTCAAGCTAGTTAGCCTAGCATTTTCCTTAGCAATTATTTTAAATCACTAGATTTTAGATTGCTCCCCAATTTGCAGGTCACCATTTTAGAATTCTTTTTGCTCCTTTCCTAGGCTCCACAGACTCTCATGAAAGGGATAAAAATGCCCAATATATCTGCATAATTGGTATGACCCACAGGCTAATAAAGGAGTAGGAGTCTTCCCATTAAGTTCGGGGTCTTGGGGGCAGACTCATGTTCTGGAAAGAATTCATCCCATTTGATCTCACTTAAATAAATTAACAAAGAGATTAACAAATGTATACATTACCCTTAAAACAAAATGCCTATTACTTGGTCAGGATAGTTCTTGTGATTATTCTGTGGCTTAAAGGCAGTAGGGTAGTTCATCTTCAATGTCTTATGCTGAGTTTTTGCTGTAAACTGACAATTGTACAACGAGAAACCTCCTGAGGGAAAGACTTACAAGAGCTAATGGTCCTTGTGACTGATTCCAGGAGGAAATACTGGAGTTTTGTTGTTTCTTCTTTGTGTGTGAACACATACTTACGTTATGATAAGGTGATGAACTATTGCAGCTTGATGAATTCCTCTTTATCAATGAGCTTTCTACAATGGCAGTCCAGAGTATGTTAGCCGAAATTACCCTGATGTGAACTTCATTAAGCTGTATTAACATATTTGCTTCAGGCTGTTCAGGCAGATCCTTAGTTCTGAAGGAGCCAATCATGCCTGAAAACACACTTTTGAGCAGGTTCCTGAATATTTCAGGAAATTGTATCTACACAGTAGGTAGTCTTCAAGTGGATGCCTTAAATACCCGCTTCTCAATAGTGACTGAACACCCTTGCATCTGATTTTCCAGTGGCTTCTGTGACATCTTTTTTTATCCAGTCTAGTTGTTAGTAAACAGGTATTTTTATCTCAGTTTGGTACCTGCCAGAGTCTTGGCACAAGCTGTGGAGTGAGCTGTTGCTGTCCAGGCCGTGCCTGTTTTGTAGATGTGCATAGGGTTTTGCTCTCTGACACTGTTGTTCTTTGTGCTTTTAAACAAACAGCAAATTCAATTTCATTTTGGAATGCACGAATCTAAATTTCAAGTGTGTCTTGGGGAAAGTCAGAGGAAGAGAATATGGCAAAGTCTGTAACACCTGAAGGACGGGGAAGGTGAGATGGGAATGACTGTGTACTAGCTCTCTTTCCCTGCAAAAATGTGAGTTAGCTAACAAAATTGCCAAGCATCAGATTTAAAGCAGAGCAGCACTCTGAGACCACATAGTTTAACTGTGAATTTCTACCAAAGAATGACAAACATTGGAAACAAAATGTATTAATTGCTTTCTAAACAATTAAATGCATTCATAGAAGTTGGGGCCATGACAGGCTCTTAAACACTTTTGTCCCAGTATTCCTGAAACCAAAACAACAGCTAATTGTCCTGCATGTTCTTAGTTTTAAAAAAAAAAAACAAAAAAACAACATCAAACAAACAAAAAAATTGTTACCTTGTGTATGTCATATCTTGGATTTGGACTGAAAAAGACTTTTCAGTGTCCCCTTAGAAACTGGGATAGTTGAAAAGTAGATTATTTCATAGGCTAAATGGAGGCATTACGTGGCAGGTGTGCTGAATATTTAGCCTTTGGAGTCCTGCCCAGAAAGGAAGAGTTTCCTGAGTCCTAGCAAACAAATAAGGTGAACTTGCAGATAAACCAAGAGAGCCATTTGTTTCATCTTGCCTCACTTCTGTCAGGATCTTCTGGCCACCAGAAGGGAATCCAGCATGGTTGCTAGCTATCCAAATCTCAGTAATGAGCAATGATGCCAGCATTTAGCATGACATAATTACCACTGATCATATATCTGTCTCCAGGTCTGAGACAGCTGAAGGGCTTTGTGAAAAACGCTGGTGCGTTACAGGGGTGCTCTGAAAGAGCACACAGGCCTACAGCAAGATGTGGAGCCAAGCTGGGTTAAACCCTTTGAGGAACCATTATAAGCCTAAAGGTAACGCACTAGACATGATGTGACTTCCTTCCAGTGGGCCAAAGGTCCTGCTTTATTGAGACTGATGAGGTGGGACTGACTTTTCAGGATCTGGGAGCTGATGGTAAGGTAATAATATTTAATATTTAGCTCTTTTTAGATTCCTGGTCTTTGGTGAGTAAAAGGATAGTATTACGATCAGGGCTTAGCAGTTCTGGGTTCTGTTCTCCACTTCTCCGCTTCAGCTTGGGTAAGTCTTGTTACAGGCTTTATTTTGCAGAGCACTTGGAGGCAGCCCTCAAGATCAGGTTCATAAAGGGAATAGCATGTTCTCTTTCAGATAAACACTGAAGGGCCATTTGGTCACTAGCAAGCATATGCACACAGGTTGCTCATGGGCCATCTACAAAGGCTTTGAATGCATGGGAGGTAGGTTGGGGAGTACATTGTGCTCCTAGGAGACAAAACCTTAGCCTGCCTTCTGAAAATGAAGCCAATTTTCCCATACGTAAGAAAGTCTTAAGGAAAGGGTAGTATGGGGCTGCAAGAGGAGAGAGAATAAAGGCTCATCTATGCCTTTTAGCTCTTCAAAGATCAGATGAGGAAGGTGAACGACCAGGACTTAATGAAAACTTGTGTGCAGAGGCAAAGACAAGAGTTACCAATTAATGTGCTGAGGTTGTGGAGGGAGTTTAAGGTGACTAGGACAGAAAGGAAATGGCACAAGTTCTTCCTAAGAAAATACAGAGTATGCCTATGGCACATCAAGTTGACAAAGGTGGTGTAGACACCCAAGAGATGATGCCTTGGCAGAGACACAAAGATAAAACATCAGTGTAGAGGTAATAGGTGGAAATCAAAAAACTCTTGATTTGGCTCAGAACTGATGAGAAGCAATTCAAGAGTAGAGAAGGTGATTGCTGGCACTGGGACTTCCAGCAGGAACTGGAAGAAAATAATTGAAGGCAGCGTGAGTATAGAGAGGGCTAGAGGACTGTGGGGAATAGAATTGGGTAGTAAACTGGAAAAGCAGATGAATATGAAATGAGAACAAGAGTGTGCCTGAGGAAGAATGAAAGGGGAGGCATTTTGGGACAGCAAGCCAGATAGGACCAGAGTCTACGGACCAGAGTTTATGGACTGGTGGACTATCAATACTGGTTTCATCGGGGATGGAAGAGAGGAGTCATAAGATGAATTTGAGGAGTCATGGGACAACAGGGATGGAAGGAGGAAGTCAGGAATAGCTAGTAGAACTTCCCCAGGGTTGAAGGCCATCTCTGTAAAGCACAACTTGGACAGGGAGCTATTAAGTCCAGAAGACTTGCTGGATGGAGAGAGCAGGGAAAGCCCAGAGTGATGACAGGAACAGTGAGAAGCGAGCAGGAAGAAACTCAGTGAGGGAAATCACAAAAAAGCGGTGAAAGATTCTGTAGGTTTTAATAAAACTCCAGGAGCTATCATGTGGATGCTTTTAGCCCACTGCAAGTGTGGAGATCTGGGTGTTAGCTTAAATCGTTCTCAAGGTGTTCTAAGTCACTGTTGCTTTTCAATCAGGGTACACCTTGGCTCAGCTGACTGGTAGAGCATTCAGCTGCAGTAAGTTGATCTCTGTAGTAAGTCTGAGTAAGGATGGAGCAAAACCACCACTCGTACTTGGCTGTGTCCACTAGCAGTGGTTGCATCCATGGGCACCACTTCTTGGCAGATGCTCTTTTGGATTTAGGAAGCACAAGTTCATGAGAGCTGAGGTAGCTATAGCTACGTAACACCTTGTTTGTTATACCCTACTGGGTGCAAGGGAGGTGTTAATGCTGTGTGTACTTGCCTGGCAGTGGGTACTGCTGTGGTTCTCCTGTAAATTGTTTGCACCTGGGGGAGCTGGCGGTTTTGAGTTAAACACCATCAGCGTGTCAGACCCCCTGGTCTGCTCTTCCTGACTGCTCTTGTTCAACTTCAAGCCTTGGAAAACCTGTCTGTTGTTTGAAACCTGTCTTTGAGCATCACCCCCACATGCCGCTGCCGCCTGCCCTCTCCCAATAGCATTCATGGGGCACACAGCCTCCAAGCAGGAGCTAGGGGTCTTGGACTCCTGCTCCCAAAGGCAGGTTGCTGCAGTATATGGACTGCCTGACCCGAACAGTATTGAGTTACAGTCAAGGCCCCGCAGGAATGCAGGACCATGCCAGTATGACCCGTTCAGATATCGAACCGAGAGCAGGAGCCATTGGCAGTCTTTAAACCAGAGAGGTCAAGTTAATGTCACAGCGCACCTTTGCCAGAAAGAAGGCTTCTGAAAGTGCAGTCTGGGGAGCTAATTGGATATGTTTTTCCCACCTGTTCTGTATTTTTCCATTCCTTTGTTTGGTTGTTCCCTCTCACGGATCAGCCCTAACCTGCTGGAGGAACATCAGGTTTTGGATGCTGGAGGGCAGTAGTGAAGCCCACATGAGTCAACTTTTCCATAGCGTGGCTCAGATGGTCTCTTCAGGTTGTTTAAAACCCTTGGGTGGCTGTCAAAGTTCAGAGACACCTCTGGAGGGCAGGCAGTGCTCAGCAAAGAGCCCACATAGCAGGTCTGCAGTAAGCGCTGCCTTCAGGGAGCTCTGCGCATTGAACAGAAGTTTCCTCAGCTCAAAGGTCAGGTCCTGTTCAGCTGCTCGAGCTTGCCATTCAAGTAAGAAACATGAATCCTTGCACCAGCTCACATACAACGAAACCTAGTAAGCCACAGCTGTGCTTGGAGACAAAAGAAGCAGATTAACAGGAGCTCCTCTGAGTTCAGAGACATTCATTTTACAAGCATACAAGGAGTGACCCTGAAGGGTACCTGCTTACAGGAAAGCCCTGTCTACCAGCTGAACCAAAATGCAAACCAGATGTTAGCAACATCAGCACCCAAGCAGCTGGACTCACAGCCCATTCAGTATAATCCATAGGCTAGGAAAACAATCTAAAACATCCTTAACTTTAAATACTACTGTGAGAGCTCAGAAGTCACTCGTGTCCCCGGTTTCTGGTTCGTAGATCTGGTGTGTAGTTTTGCTGATAGACTGCAGGACACTGCGCAGTCAGTGCTACTTGCAGTCACTGAGAATGAGCAAAGCAAAGGGAGCTGGCTGGCTTCAGCCAGCAGACCTGCAAACTGCTTGCATCTCTCTTGCTCCGACACAGCTCTCCTCCTTAAGTCATATGCGTTTACAAGTTTATGGCATAACCAGGGTGAGTACAGAAAATGCAAGACGTGGTGGAAAGCCCAGAAGAGATTTTGTGATTGATTAAAATGTAATTTCTGCACTGCTTTCAGCTTCTTTCTACCCAAGGCATGAGACTTTCTGAGCTGGATCCTGTGGTCAGCAGGGCAAGGTGAGCAAACACGCCAAACTGGTGGGAGAGGCGTCACAGTGAGAAGCTGCCGACAGCAGAGGGTACAAAAGATAACGGCAGCATGTACTTGACACGTGCACAGGACTGACAGTGATAGCTTGCACTTGAATTAAATCAGATCAGGGTTTTGTTACTTTCTCCTCATGACCATATAAAAAAAATAGGGCTTCTTTATTCTGATTTTTTAAAGCGGCTTCTTAAATTTTTCTCTTTAAATTTTAATGTTTTCTTAATACTTTAAATCAGGTGCCACTTCATGGACTCTGTGGTGTGATTTCCTTTGTTATCCCAAATAACAAAGCACCAAATACTCCAGCACCCGTGGGATCAATGTAGTCAGTGTTTCCACTGGTAAACTCTGTGAACCCCTAAGGAAATTCATAACATCATTTCACCCCATTTCCTTTCCTAATTAATCTTTTTTTTTTTTTATATAAACTATGGTTGCGAGTTGGTTAGATTAGATGACATCTGATATTTTGAGGTATTTGCATTCAGCATTCCACTGGAATTAGGAAAGCCTCATCTGGCATTACAGGTCCAAGTGAGCAGAGTGAGAGGATTCCCGGATCCGTTCTTTCGATTCAGGAGCTGGATCTCACCATCCTGCAGACCTGAGCGTGTCTGTGGGCAGCTCTGATGGGTGCAGCTGCAGGGGGATAGCGTGTGTTTAACTGGGTTTGCAGTGCCAATGGCTGTGTATCGTTAAGGTTTAAACCTTTTGTATACACAAATCTTTAATATTTGCTTACTTTAAATGTATCTTTCGTAATAACTTTATGTGTTTGCAGGTTTGGGGGCAGCATTGTTCATCGTTTCTCTGTGTGCATGTCAGTCACGTTAGCAGTGTTTTTCAGAAGGGTGAACAGCAGCTGTTCTTGCTCTTTCTCCCAAATGCTGGAGCAAACAGTGCCAGTTTGCACAGTTATCTGAATGTTGCTTTTTTAAGGGGAAAAAAAAAAAAAACTGAGGAGAAGGACTTAGTTCTTGAGATGGTTGCATAGCGGCATAACTGAAGGACTTGCGCTGGATGGGATGGACACCACTTTGCTGGGTGGAGTGGCTGAAGACAGCAGGTGCCGGTGTTGAGAGCAGGAGGGCAGCAGTTCTGTCCTCGTGGTATTCGTGGTGTGAATCACAGCGATGACCGGGGAAAGCCCCAGCACTTCCCGTTCCTCTCTCAGAGCAAAAGGGCAGGTCAAGGGGGCACCCATCTGAGGTTGTTATTCTTTTTTTGTTTGTTTTGTTTTGTTTCTGAACAGGAGAAAACCACTCCTCCTGGAAGCACTGAGAATATTGTGGAAGAGATTGGTGAGTTGGGCCAAACTGTGAGATTATGGCTAGAGAAATCCTCTCCCGTGCAGGCATTTGCTTTTGCCACTTCAACTAGGAGTGACAGGGAAAACGCTCCTGGCTTTGCCATCTCGTATGTGAATATCTGTACACCTAGCCAAATATTCAGGTTCTTTTTTAGTTACCACCCAGGGTCTGGCTGTGAGTGCTGTGTATTATCTGCCAGGCAAGTGGGCATTTTTCTACAGCTAGTTTTTGAAGGAAAGCATACCGATGTGGAAATCAAGCCAAGAGCTGTCTTTGGGCATTGGTTTCATGAGGCTACATGCCCAGAGACCATTCTCCTGAACACTGTGGCTATGCCTACAGAGCCCTGAAAACAGGGTCAGTAAGCAGAAGATGCTCCCGCTGTCCTAGCAGATAGTCTTGGGGAAGTATGGCTCTGGCTGGCACGCTCAGCCGTGTGGCACCCGGCGTGGTCTGGAGGATGCTCTCTGGCTGTGCCTGAGGTCACGTACGAAAGGAAAAGAGCAGTCCTCGCCCTGGCCCACCACTGCCAGGGACTCCTAAGGCAGCAAATGGGACTGAGGATCTGGATACTCTCAGTCTTGCCTTCCCTTTCCTCTCATCAGTCTCCTCCAGGCCAGCCCGCTCCACGGGCTCCGGCTCGGTAGCGCTGCGATGCCCTGCCCCGCCTGGCGGGGGAGCTGGGCACTGAAACCCTTCCCTAGGCTTTTCCCGCTCCGCCTCATTTGCAAATACGTCATTGACTTAAAAATCAATTTTTATATTTTCCTCTGATAAAGTGACTCTTCCTTCACTTGAAGGCGGTGAGCCCAGAAGTTAAGTCATTAGGGGACAGAGCTGGTTAAATAAACGAGGGTTTGCCAGGACAAGAGTGGAGGGGAGTTCATGCCCATCCCAGCCTTGCCTTAGTCAGTGGGTTTCAAAACTGCCCTCCGCAGAATGTTGCTGGCAATTACTGTTGATGGCAGCTTTTGGAAACTTATATAGCTTCTATCCATAATTGTAACAAGCATTTTTGACCAAAAAAAGAAATAATTGAATCCGTGCTTTGTTTTACAAGAAATCTTCTGTTGCCAAAATTTGATTTGACCAGCTCTACAGCCATTTAGTATTGTGTGTCTTGAAGGGAAGGAAGCCCTCCTAATTTTAGTTTCCTCTGTTTTATCACATGCAGGTAAAACTGCATTACCCACTTCCTCATTCTGCAGTCCCTGCAGATTTATGTTTGGAAACCACAGCTTATTTATATACCTCCTTATTATGCTAAATGCATACACATATTTAACATAATAAGTATGTATACCAGTTCACAATGGACCGTGTGACACAAAAAGCAGAAGGCCAGACTCTCAGCTGCACCAGCTGGCAAGGAACAGGCTGAACAGCAATGAGCTGATGGCGATTCTCCAAGTGGGGAGCGATTTTTGGTTTGGCCGTTTGGTTTTGCGCTCTTCTGAGCTATCTGAACCCCTGTGAGAAATACAGCGCGTGATGTGCTTCCTAGGAAAACAGGTTGGACGGCTTCAGGTATTGAAAGAGGATGCGCTGCCTTCCTATGGTGTAAGGCCAGCCTTGTTGCCCAGCATGGAGGAAAGGGAGGCCAGAAGGATGTCCATGAAGTCACTTGGAGACCATTGTTTCTGTGTGCACACGAGGGCTGCATTTGTGCTGGAAGCCAGTGACTGCCTTGTACTGGTTGTGTGGGGCCAGGCATGACCCCTGGTTGAGAGGTCCCTCCTGAGTCTTGGAGACTGCAGAAGCGATGGTCTCCCGCAGCAGTTGTGATCTTCAGGAGGTCAATGTGCTGGGTTTCCAAACACGCCACCCAAAAAAGGCACCAAATTTTAAAAGTTTAATCGCGCTTGAGAGGATAAAGGTAACTGAGAAAAGAAAGAGGCCTGCAGTACAGGTTTTCTGGACCATTATACAAGATCCAGTGCTCGGGAGTGCCATTCCTAACTGCCTACGGTGCTTAGCCCCCACCAGCATCTGTCACCAGGCAGTCTCCTGCAGGGCTTGCTGACAACTGCAAGGAGCTTTTCAACAGAGGTATATCTTTCTTTGTCCTGCTTCCAGAGCAAGCGGTTCAGGAGACGGTAGACACAGATCTGTATGTGAGAAGAAGACAGCGCCCGACTGCTTCCAGGAGATACCGTGAGGGTTACCGGTAAAGACAGTTCCCCATGGGCATCTTGTTTTGGCTGTAGCTCTCCTTGCCTCCTTCGTCCTTTCTTTTCCTGCTCTTCTGGACTCTGTTTCTGCTAAGCTCAGCTGTGTCCTTACCAGGTTGGGGTGAGAGGGCAACTGTTGGCAGCTCCTCGTGATGTTGGTGGCTCCCCGCGGGAGGTGTGCAGTGGCCCTGGGACAGAAGTGGGCTGGGGATGGGTAAAGTTGTGAAGATGGGAGATGTGGAGGAACACGAGTTGGTTCTGGGATACTTTCCCCTGTTAATGTGGGGCAGGAGCTCCGGCCATGTGGGAGGAGAAGAGCTGAGGAAGAGGTGGCATCACTTTCTTGCTTGGCATGGGCCAGTGAAGAAAGTGTCTCATGAGTGGCCTGAATTGGCTGACAAGTCAGCAAAAGCCCCACTTGGCTTCCATTGTTCACCTGGTGTGTGTGAGTGTCTGGGGGATGGGACAGTGTCTTGTCTTGGGAGCCTCTGTGGAAATGGAGAGGCCTTTCCCAATGTGTTGTCTCTGGGTGGCAGCTGAGCCCTTGATGGAGCCCGGAGTCTGGCCCGCATCCTGATGGGCCGCAGCGGCTGTGCCAAGTCAGACGCTGGAGGCAACCCTGCAGCTTGGTCTTGTGTTGTCTGAGCTGGCCTCAGTCACCGTGCAGGGACACTGGGGGCTACACCTTTGAAGCAAAGAGGAACGGTTTTATTTCTGTTGCTGAGCCCCTTCATTGCAGCTCAGAGACCTCAAAATGAGCCATGCTGATGGAGCAGAGCTGTGCAGCCATGTTACAGCAGGCTCAGTCCAGCTCCAAAGTTTACTATGACCTAAGTGACAGGAAAGGGAGAAATGGCACCTATGGAAACTCAGTGTGGGCTCCTGCTGCCAGGCAGCTGGCTGTCCAGCTTCTAGCCACTTCAGGAAAAGGAGGAGAGCAAGGGAGATACAGGGTTTATGCAAAAAAAAAAAAGAAAAAAAAAAAGAAAAAAAAAAGGGGGGTGTGGCTCTCTTTTTACATTGTTCAGCCATTACAAAGCACCTGCTTGGGATTTTCTTTCTTTTCCATTTCAGCGGTCAATGCTTACACAGTCTGAGAGTGGTCCTATAATCCATGGCTTGGGGGAGCTTGATTTCGCACCTTGTAGTAGTGCTCTTTGTCTGGCATAATGCAGTGTATAGATGAATGTATGTGCATATATAGATACGTGTGTGTATATTTATCTAGAACATCCTCTGCCCACTTTCACCTTCTTCAGCACATGTTAAACATTTGTGCTGTTTTCATGAAATTGAGCACGGTTGAAGATGGTTTACATATGCACACTTATTATTAGGTATCCCTATAGGGATATTTGTGATGCATTACCTGTATACAATATGTTAGGCCATATAGAGCTTATATCGTGTGTGTGGTATGTATATGTAATGACACGGTTTAACCTTGCTTTGGCTCTGCAAGGTAGGTCATGCCACATGCTCTGTCATGGCAATTTCGAGCTGACCGAGGGTCCCTAAGCATCAGGTTATGTTGACAGCTGAAATAACCCTCCTCAGGCACGCAAAGCATCTGCTGGTTTATAATTAGAGCCCTTTCCTCGGCAGCTGCACCAGTGTCGAGTCAGTTCGGAGGAAGATGGGGAGCGGGGAGGAGGGATGTTCATACCTCATAGGTGTGGGACCCTGGTTAATCATGTCAGCCACTGCCCACCATGTCAGGGGGAAGGCAGCTCGGTGGGACCTGCTTCCCCAGGGCGTTGCTGCTGGTAAAGCCATGTGCTGGTCACAGGGCTGGGTCTCAACAGGGAGCAAGGGTCTGGCCCTGCCACTCCATGTGGAGATGCTCAGCTGGTGTCCAGGATCAGGCAGATGTTCAGGCAGCTTCCCCTTTTTGCCTGAAGTACATCGTAAAGGGAAGTAGATTCAGAGAGTCCGTCTCACAGGAGCTGATGAGCAGGGAAGAAGATGTCCTTTTCTGTCGGGGTTGCATGTAGCTGAAAGCAAGAACTTCTTGTGCTTCCTGGCGTCAAGGGATACGTGCATGTTTCGACCCCCTTTGAAGTATGTGCAAACGTTCAGGCACTCACTGGACAAACCGTCTCAGCTTTTCATAGCTGGGATGCTCCTCAAGAGTGGGCACTGGGCCCCTGCATGCTGGAAGGGCCTTTGACAACCTGATCTGCTGCGGCTGCTGTTTTGCTCATCTGTACTCTGTCACAGTTCATTCTGGTGTAAAGTCCAGCTTGGGGAACTGAAGTCATTTAGGCTTTGCACCAGTGCAAAGAAGATGAGCATTTGGGCTGGAGTCATTAAGTGTGCAAAGAGCTCTGCAACTGGGTTGACCAAAAGCTGCTCTGCTCTCCCCAGTGACCTTGGTTTGAACTGCTGCATCCTCAGCCCATGAGCAGCATCAGCAGGTCCCATCTGCAAGCCTTGGGCTGAGGACTGCTGCTCTACCCTGGTGAAAGTGTCCTTCCCTCCAAGGGTGACGCCACTGTTTAGTTTCTCCTCTTGCTTCAAGACGTGGTTGTTGTCCCCCCACTGACTGCCGGTGTGTTTTGGTTTTGTTCTTTTGTTGCAGGCCTGAAACAGCTGTTCAGCCTGAGACCGATACTACTTAGAGCAGTGGCTGGTAAGTGTCCTCTCATCACTTGCTGCCCGTTTTATATAGCTCTGTCAGACTAAAGGCCGCAGCTTGTGACACCCGCCTGTGGGTGGTATGTGTCACAATATGTCATGGATCAAGAAACTGCAGAGCGCAAGGACTGGGCTGATGTCCTGAACCTCAGGTTGTGCTTTGAATTGCACCAGAAGTCCTGGTGGGCTTGGAGCCCCATTGCATGCCTCTTCCTACCTGGCTTGTCCCTGCCTGGATGCTGCCAGAGAGGAGGACTGAGGTTGAACCCATCTGCCTGCATTGCCCCACCACCACAGGGTTCCTGCCGCAGCCTCGTGCTTAAGTGTTTTCTATGGGTATGATCTGTTCACCAGTTTGAGACACTCTTGGTGCTGCCAAGACACAGCCTGGCCTTCTCTAAGAAATGCAGAGCTGGCAGAGGTGTTGCTGGTCTCAGGGCTTTCTGGAGCCACTTGAACCAACAATCGAGAAATGGTCTTTACCACCATTATTGTCATCTGCCTTGAAGTGAAGCTGGCCCTGAGTAGATGCCTTTCTACCAGGGCATGGCCTGTTAGTGCTTGCTCCTGCTCTTCCTTCTTCTCCCAGAGTCTCTGTCTACATCCCACTCCTGTGATCTTCAGCAGGGTCTCATTTCCTTTTCCCTTCTGTTCCCCAACAGCTCCAGCTTCCACAGTGTGCGGCAGCAGCTTGCAGAACTAGTGTCATCGCAGCCTTCCCAGAGGAGACCTGGAGTGAACCAAGGGGTTTGGTGGGGTGGGGTGGGATCGGGGCGTCTAAAGATCGGGACATACCTGGGTGAGGGTAACGCTTGGCATTGCAGTTCTGTTGTGGCTAAGGCAAAAAGCTTTCCTTGTGTTGAGGCCAGGCCAGGTACCTTTGCTGTTTCTTGAGAATAAACATCCCACCTTGTTTGTACAGCTGCAGTCTTCATCTAAACAGACATTCACTGGCTGAAGACAGGCTGCTCCACAGCAAGCCCTTCCCTGCTCCTCTCAGCAGCCGTAGCTTCCCACCCAGCTGGTGGCCCTGGTCAGCACCGTGCGGCACTGAGAGAAAAGGCGATGCCTGTAAAGAGAAGGCAGCATCTCAAGAAACACCAAATGGTCTGGCCTGGGCAGCGAGTAGTTGCCTGTCTCGGGCAGAATCCAAAGCTATCCCATGACCTGAGGACTGCTGGCATTTATAGCTGGTGGCTGCCTGGCTTGACCCTTCTGGCTAAGGGGAGACGGGGTTTGCGCAAACACTGGTGGAACCAGGGGGCTGGATGTGCTTTCCACTACTGGGGTCCAGCCCAAAGCTGTCGCCTGTGGCTTCAGTTTGTGTCCGTGACCTGAGAGCGAAGCCAGAGAGTGCGGGTGCTGAGCACTGGTGCACATCCTTCTTAGAGCTTTTTCTTCCAGTTGAATGGCTTTCCAAAGCCCTCTCCCACATGGCAGCACTTGGAAGTCAGAGGAGTTGGATGTGGTCGGTGATGCTGGGAAGGAGTGGGCAGGGGCTCAGTGGGGGAGAAGAGCCAATACAGCTGGTAGAAATGTTCTGGGCTGCTGATCCATCCCATCTAGCCTGCTAAACCCCATCCAGTGGCTTTTTCAGTCCCTTTTGTTTTTTTTGCAATGTAAAGGCTGTCCCCAAAGCACTCTCGCTTCTCCGGCCTGGATCCGCAGTGAGTATTTGATGTCCTCAGACTTTCTGCCCTTGTGCCATGACCTGACAGAGGAGGGAGGAGAGCCTTCCCGAAGGCTGGTACAGCGATGCTCCTCCAGGATAGACTTGGAGGCAGTAGTCTCTGCCTTGACCCCTAGACCTCCTTAGCTTTTCTGCGCTAGTTGCAAGTCCTGTGGGGAGTCTTACCCTTAGTGCAGCTGGGTGGGAGGTGAGAACCCCCACCCATGGCTGGGCTGGGACGCTCTGCCAGTTAGACGTCCCTGCTGCTGGGCTGGCAGAAGGGTACAAAAAGGAGCATTTTCTAACTGCTCCACACCCACTGTCCTTTCCCTGGGACATGTGCCAGTGAGACCCCATGGGAAGCACAGCCCCAGTGAATGTAGTCTGCCAAGGAAAGAAAAACAAAACAACTCTCGGCAGGTCTCTCAAGTCATGATGGTTATAGGCAGCAACTGGGGAAGGAAGAAAGTTGAAGTGGATAAATAGTAAGGATTTCCTCAGGATTTCATCTAGAGTGGATGCAGGTGAGCAGCATAAAGATGCTTAAAATAGCCTCTGATGGACAATAACTACTCGCCCTTGAGAGGTGCCAGGACAGGAGCTCTTGGAGCAGGGGTGGGTTCAGCAGGAAGGACAGGTAAGGGCCACCTGGGGCTCTCACCTGGGGCAGCAGATCCACCTGGAGGGACAGCATCCCCCAGAACCGGGCTGGTCGGCTTGGGAGCATCACCTGGGTCCCATGGAACAGGACTGATCACACGTTGTTATTCATTGTATTCTCTGATCCCGGCACCAGTGGTTGTCAGGGTCACCCTGTGTTTGGTTCTGTCCTTCTGGGCAGGATGCTGGTGGTGGCCAAAGCCACCTGCCAGCCTTTTGCAGAAGGGGAAGGGGACGGGGGGAGGCTACAGCTCGCCTAACTCTGCCCCTGCAGTCTCCCCGGGCCCTGACATCTGATCCTAGGGGTGGGGAGCATCTCCCGGCTGGGTGCTGTAAAACCCCACCTGAGGACCTCACATCTTGGCCCCCCTCACCCAGCAGTAAATGCCTGGTGTCTTTCAGCCTGCAAGGGACAAGTCAGCAGCTCCAAAAGCACTTTGTTATAAGCAGCGGGGAGGTCTCCAGGTTCGGGAGGGCGGCGTGGGTTAGTCTTGCTTTGCAGCAACAGCCTTAGAGGCAGCACTTGCTAGTTGAGAGGTATCACTGCAACGTAGAGTAGCAATAAAAATGGAAAGGTCCTGTTAACTGCAGGGCGGGAGCTCCGAGATGTCTCTGTCATGACAGCAGAGCAGATGTTTGGGGAGTGCTGCTCCCTGCGCCGGCTCGGACTGGGCCGGGTCCTTTGCCCACACCGCCGAGGGACGTCGGCGCCCGCGCAGACACGTGCTGGTGATTGCTGCGGGTGCTGGCTGGGGCGCAGCCTGGGATCTCACCGGCAGCACTGGTGCAGGCAGAGCCTGGCAGGCAACGTAACAGCATTGGCCAAGGGGGTTTGGTACGGCCTTGCTCGGCAAGGCTAAGCAACGCTTCCAGGATTCCAGGAGAGCTGCCGCGGCAGCCTGCGGCAATCGGTGCGTGCATCTGCATGTGCAGCAGAGTCAGCTTGTTCCTTGTACAAACCATTTGGAGTGAAACCAATAAACACGGAGCATTCTGTGCCTGCGTTAGCGAGCTGAGCCTTGTTGCGTGTCTCTTCTCTTCACCTCCCCGTGCCCGGTCCCTGTCCCGCGTGCCCAGCGGCAGCTTGGCGATGGCCACCCGACCGGCAGGACAGGGCACCCGTGGCCACAGCTGACTGTCCAGACATGATCCCACGGCCACAGGGAGCCCTCCACACCCCTCGGTGCTGCAGTGCGGTGGTGAGCGCCCGCTGCTGGGCACCCACCCCGTGCAGGCTCATGGTGGTTGCTATCACCGCAGCCACCATCCTGGGTTGCACTGGATCTGACCACGCTCCTGCCCTCCTCCCAGCCCAGCGGTGCGCACCCGCGGCCCCCAGTCTGGCTGTGGGGTGGGAGTGGTGGGGGGCTGTGGTGCACCATACTGGGCATGAACTTGGCCAAATACCTGCAGGGGCTTTGCTGGAGTGGGTTCTGCCCCAGCTGGTCCTGCACGGGTCCCACCAGTGACCCTCAGCCTCAGTGGCACCAACAGATGTTCCCGCTTGTCCCTCACGCACTAAGGATCAGCCATCTCTGACCTCCTCCGCTGGCGGCAAATCCCACCCTGCAGCAAAACCCTTCTACCCAGGTACAGGCTGGCCACCTTCCAGCACCTGAACAAAGCAACTTCCTCTGCTGAGAGTGTATTTCTGACACGAGAAAAATGTGCTCTCATACAGTATCTGAGCCTTCCAGGTTTTTCCTGCCTTTAATAGGGCCAACCAGAAGAGCTTATTCAAAATGCAGGTAGGAAATATATTCCAACAATGAGGTACGTTTTCTTAATTAAGTGGTTAAACCTTTTGCAGGGCTGTATAAGCTTGACACGCTGAGCTCTGCCTTGGCAAAGCCAAGCCGTGCCATGCTCGCTCTAGGTTGGAGAGCATAGATGTGGCTGTGTCCAGCCAGCAGACATGGACACCACCCCCCAAAAGCGATGAGAGCTGCAGCTTGCCTCCTGGTGCCTCCTGGTGCCATGGCCCGGAGTTGCCCCGTGCTGCAGATCCACCTCCTGGGTACGGGACACAAAGGGAATTCAGGCACTAGCCATATGCCTGAGTGCGTTGGCCATGAATGGGAGGTCCTGCCCCATCACCCCTGGGCTTGCTTCTCCCCTGCCGGTTCCTGCTCATTGCATGGGCAGCAGCCCCTCGTGGTGGCAGCTCCGCCAAGGCTCCCTTCGTCTCGTGCAGGACGTTTGGTCTTCTGTCCCCAAATCCCCCTTTGCTCTACCTCCGCACAGGCTGGCAGGCTACTGTGCAGCTGGAGAAGGCACGGACAGGAAGAAGGAGCTTTCTGGGGGTCCAGGCTGTGCTCCCCACCAGAAGGATGGAAGCCTGGCAGCACGGAGCAGCAGTGGGCTGAGGGCATGGGGACCCGAACGGGTCTGGGATGTGCTGGAGTGGGTTCTGGGTGGGTGTGACAGGGAGTCCCTCCAGTCTGAGCGCACCATGCAGATCCCAGCAAGGAATGAGTCAGGGCCCCTTCTGGGCAAGGGTGTTGCCTCTCCCCTACAGCTCTCCACCTCCCTTTGTAATTTCAGTGTCTCGTGATTGCATAAACACAATGTCTCCAAAATGTGATAGTTAAACTGCATAAACCCTGTCAGGAGGAATATCGGCTTTACTACCCTGTCGTTGAGCAGCCACGCAGAGCGCTCTGGCCCAGCAATCAGATCTGCGTGCTCATGGAGTTCATTTTGCTCAAGTCCCAGGTGGGAACGGCCCCAGCTCTGCTTTGAGGATGCACACGCCGCTGGAGTCTGTGGGAAAGCTCATACTGCTGAGGTCCCCCCTCCCTGGGGTGCAGATGTCCTTGCACAGTTTTACACCCCAAGGAGCACCCGAGTGGCGTAGCCTGCCCCTTGCAGCGCAGCTTCTCCTCCAGGAATAACTGCGGATCCTGTGAAGACACTGGGGCTGCGGGGACACACGGGGCTAGGGAGACCTGGGGCAAATGCAGCCCCTCTGGCAGCCCCCCCCCCTTGCTCTGAAGCACTGGTTTCCAGTTATAAGAGAGGAAGACACCAGGCTGCTGAGTCACGCGCAGGAGCCCAAATCTGGCTCAGCTGCAGGAGCAACTGCTTCGTCAAATGTCTGTTTGGCACCGAGTCCATTCTAGAGCTGGGACCTCCTCCTCCCACTGAGTCCCCGTGTCTGGTGGAGTGGAGCAGTAACCACACATGTCTCCCCATGGAGAGACCCCGGGAAGGGGGAACTGGGCAGCCCCATGAGCAGGTCTGGGGGAGCAGGACCCAAGAGTTGATGGGGACAAAGAAGAAGGCCAGGCCTGCCTCCTCCCCATCACCCAGGGAGTGGGGTCCCAGTGCAACCTGACGGGGGGTGGGGGGGCTTAAAGCTCCCCCCAGCCAAGCATGCTGGGAGATGTGCAGTGGTATTTCATCTTCCCTCTGCATCTGGACGGGCCGGGCGCTGGATACCTAACTGGTGAACACCCGTCCGCTCATCCACCCACCCACCCATCCATCCATCCGTCCATCCATCCCCCCATGCTCCCACTTGCCCAGGCACCCATCTGTCTGTCCGTCCCTCCCTCCCTCCCTCCCCACCCACAAGCAGAGTCCCATCCATCCCTGCACACAAGCCCCCGGCTCCCACCCGGATTTGCCTGCACACGCGCACACCCGGCCTTGCACGCACGGGTGCACACCCAGCCCCGGCTGCACGCACGGGTGCGCGCAGGCGGGCACGCAAGGTGCCGTGGGTGAGCGGTGGGGAGGCACCGTACCATCACCCTGGGGGTCTTGGTGCTGACAGCCCTGGAGGGGCGAGGGTCCCTTTGGGGCACGGGAGTGATGGCCAGGGTGGTGGGCGAGGTGCCGAGGTGCAGGGACGTTCCCCATGGGGGATGCGGGACGTGGGGCATCGCCGCTGGGACGTGCCGGTGAGGCACCCTGCCTGGGTCAAGATGTCCCCAGTCCCACTGGGCGGATGGAGACATGGCACTGGGTGGCAGCCCCGTGAGATGGGACAGCAACCACCAGGGCTGGCAGGGGGACGCCCTGCCCCGTGTCCCATGGCGAGGACGCTGCCCTGAGGACGTGCCATGCGCGGAGGGGACGGTGACAGTCCTACCAGCCTGGCTGAGCCCCTTCCCCTCCTGTCTCCGCGCAGGGTGCCAGCCCTCCCAGTCAAGAACCTGAACGGCACCGGTCCCGTCCATCCCGCCCTCGCAGGTAAGGGGGATCCTGCCACCGGCCGGGTGTCACCGCAGGGTGACATCGAGGGGTTGGGGGGGCAGGAGGGGCAGGGCACAGCCAGGCAGTGGGAAGGATGGACGGATATTGGGCGGACAGACGGACAGCACCTTTGCCCCGATGCAGGGATGACGGGCATCCTCATGTGTGCCGCCGGGCTGCCCGTCTGCCTGACCCGCGCCCCCAAGCCCATCCTGCACCCGCCGCCCGTCAGCAAGAGTGACATCAAACCCGTGCCCGGCGTCAACGGCATCTGCAGGAAAACCAAAAAGAAGCATCTCAAAAAGAGTAAGGAGCCGCCGGCGTCCCTGCCTGCCCTCGGCCGTGCCAGCCCCCGCTGGAGGGGAAACTGAGGCACGGGTGCTGCTGCTGCTGCTGCTGCCTGCAGGGTTGGGGGCCCCAAGGGGTTTTTGCCCAAGGGGTTTTGGGGTGATGCCCACAGCTTCTCCACGCCGCCTGCTGGCACCCTCTCCTCCTCGTGCTCTCCCCGTCCTGGCGGCAGGGGCGGCAGGGTGCTGGGGACACTGTGGGCAGGCTCTGATGGCATCGCCCCCTCTGCCCACGGCAGGCAAGACCCCCGAGGACGTGGTGCGCCGCTACATCCAGAAGGTGAAGAACCCCCCGGAGGAGGTGAGTGGGCAGCCCCGGGAACCGCCGCTCGGGCACGCGCTCGCCCCGGGGCTGCTGGAGGTTCGCGGGTCTCGGGCGCGGGGAGAGGTGTGGGCAGGGGACGGGGCAGCCCCCCGTCCCACCCGGCCGCTGACGCCCAGCAACCCGCGCCCGGCAGGATTGCACCATCTGCATGGAGCGGCTGGTCACCTCCTCCGGCTACGAAGGTGTCCTCAGCCACAGGGGCATCAAGCCGGAGCTGGTGGGCAAACTGGGCAAGTGCGGGCACATGTACCACCTCCTCTGCCTCCTGGCCATGTACAACAACGGCAACAAGGTGAGCCGCCCCCCCCCCCCCCCCCCCGGCGCGGGGGGACACCCTCCCCACGGCCACCCGTCCCCACGGGTGGGTGCTGTGGCGTGGGTGCCGTCCCTGATGCTCGCCCGGGTGCCCGCGCAGGACGGCAGCCTGCAGTGCCCCACCTGTAAGGCCATTTACGGGGAGAAGACGGGCACGCAGCCCCCCGGGAAGATGGAGTTCCACCTCATCCCCCACTCCCTCCCGGGTTACACCGACTCCAAAACCATCCGGATCGTCTACGACATCCCCACCGGCATCCAGGTGAGGAACCTGTGCCCGCCAGCCCGGGACCCCTGCCAGGCTGGGTGCCCCCACCCTGTGCCACCCGCTCACCCCATCGCCCTCCCACCCAGGGCCCAGAGCACCCCAATCCCGGCAAAAAGTTCACGGCACGCGGCTTCCCACGGCACTGCTACCTGCCCGACAACGAGAAGGGCAGGAAGGTGAGCGTCCCCGATGCCACCGGGGTGGGAAGGGAAGGGATGGGATGGGATGGGATGGGAAGGGAAGGGATAGCATGGGAATGGCAATGGGCTGGCATGGGATGGGATGGGAAGGAAAGGAATGGGATGGGATGGGATGGGGTAGGATGGGGTAGGATGGGAAGGGAGTGGGATGGGATGGGATGGGGTAGGGAGTGGGATGGGATGGGAAGGGATGGATGGTATAGCATGGGAAGGAATGTGAAGGGATGGGATGGGGTGGGAAGAGAAGGGATGAGGTAGGAAGGGATGGGATGGGATAGAATGGAAAGGAATGGGATGGGAAGGGATGGGATGGTATAGAATGGGAAGGGATGGGATGGGATGGGATGGGATGGGATGGGATGGGATGGGAAGGAATGGGATGGTATAGAATGGGAAGGAATGGGATGGGGAAGGAATGGGATGGGATGGGATGGGAATGGGAAGGGATGGGATGGGAAGGAATGGGATGGGAAGGACTGGGATGGGATGGGATGGGATAGGATGGGGAAGACGCAGCAGTGCC
>JAVJGG010000061.1:1010510-1045377 GCA_035590195.1 Aviceda cuculoides | reverse complement strand
TCCCAAGTCAGCGTTAGGCGTGATGGAGCCCTGCTTTCCTGGAGATGGCTGAACACCTGCCTGCCCATGGGAAGTGGTGAAAGAATTCCTCGTTTTGCTTTGCTTTGCTTGTGTGTGCAGCTTTTGCTTTACTATTAACCTGTCCCTATCTCAGCCCATGAGTTTTGTCACTTTCACCCTTCCAATTCTCCCCACCATCCCACCAGGGAGCAGTGAGCGAGCAGCTGTGTGGGGCTTAGCTGCTGGCTGGGGTTAAACCACGACACCAGTTCACAAGCAAGTCTCCAGGTGATTCTATCAAACATCTGTGTATGCCACCAAAACTGGATTCAGTGGCTTCAGGCCACTACTTACACTGCTCTTGTGATTCTTTGAGGGGGTGAATAGAAGGGGTGACTGCTAGCAATCATAACGAAAACAATATCCAAACTCATACTTCACAAACCATCATTTGATGACAAAGATTAATATTTGCTATTAATGATTTCTATAGTGTTAGTGCCAAAGGCATACAAGCCTAGACCCTACAGCTCCATATAAATGTAACTTAAAAAGTAATGGAGGGTGGTGGCATTACTGTCAGAATTCAGCTTAAGCTTAAAACAACTGACGTAAATGCCTAGGCATGGCCTACATTTCCAATCTCCTATTACAGTCAATGGAGGTCTGGCTGATGCAGCCAACGGAGCCTAGAGGACTATTCAGCTGACCAGCAAGTTGGCATCTACTTTATAGTAAGACAAATAGCTCTTCAGGCACTTTGTTCATGTATTGGCTCTATCTGCACCATCTGTAGTGGGAGTTAGACGCATAGCACACTTGCAGACATACAAATGTAGATGTCTTCATTTGGAGGTGAATCCTATCCTCCTCTGTGTCAAACAGCTCAGAAACTGGACACAGGAAAGCTACAAAGAGGTAACACATTGCAACAACAGGAAAGCATAATAAGAAAGCACTGACCAAATTAATTCCTGTTAATGCTTATAAAGCACAACATAAAAGATGAGGCAATGCATTTCTAAAGGCCATCTATCTTGTCATTAACTACTGAAAATTTAAAAAAGACACCCTTTGTCACACAGAGCAGAACTAGATACAAGCTCTGTGGATATATTTGGACAAAATGTTCCAGGTATGAGCAGTCACAAACATGACTCACAACAGACTATAAATTCACATTTGCTGCACTGGACACCAAAGACTACATTCCTATTCCTTTTGAAACAGCATGTTTTAAATGGGCACATGTAAATTTTAAATGGGCAGTCTCAGGCATCAGTAACTAGTTTACATGGGTGACTGGCAAGAAATTAAAATATAACAGCATGATGCACCCAAGCACATCATCAGAGAATATAAAGCTCTCTCCTTGCTAAACCCTCCAGATCTTCATATGATCTTTATAGAGAGAGAAAGGTAATCCCAAAATTAGAACCTGTTCTGGTAAAAGGGAGGAACCATTCCCAAGAACAGATTAAGAAAACCCAGTGCTCCCAGTGTCCAAGAGATTCACCACCTCCAAAGGGGATTCCAAGGGGGGAGTGAAGGGGAATGAAGACAACAGAGACCATCTGATGAACGTCATTAAGGTCTTCGTACGTATGAAGCCTGCAAAATCTACCCATTTCACTGGTTATTAAACTTTGAAGTCCATCTACCTTCACTCTAAGAATACAGCCAGAAATGAGACTGAGTGGATCAGAAGTGACAAGGAGGCTGTAGGACTCGTCATGCAACCTAGGGATCTGTTGATGTTTTTATCAGCAGTGACAGACATATACTGGTAATGAAGTCATGGTTTAATAGGTGCTGTAGGCAGAATGCCTTTGACATCTTCACCCATGGGCTGATGCCCCAAGAAGGTTTAGAGATATGGCAATAGATAAGCAGAGATAGAAAACAGCTCTCACAGAGGAAAGGAACATGCTGTAAAGACAGACTTGCTAATTTGTCCAAAATTTGAATGCTGTATTTATATATGTGGCCCCATAGTGTGGGCAAATAAAATAAAATAAAATAAAATAAAATAAAATAAAATACTGTTCTGTGTACCACTGCCAAAACAAGTTTGTTTATAAAAGAAGGTTAAAGAAGGGGCCAATGTGATGACAGTGGTACATTTACTTCAATCTTTGATGGTTGAACACTAATGCAAGAACTACAAATGGTACGTAGGAGGACTTGGAAGATTTAATTGACAATCAACATTTTGACTTAATTGGCAAAATGGAGATCTGATAATTCATATGACTGATAGTAATATAAAAGACTAAAGTTTGTTGGGGAAAAAAAGAAAGAAGAAATGACAACAGAATAAAAAAAAAAGGTTTTTCAAGTAGGCATAATTTCATAAATGTAGAATTAGTTAGGAGAATCCCCAAGAACATAGTGCTAGTGAAAAAGGAGTTAAAGAAACCTCACAGTTCCTTAAATAAACAATACTGACCACATGGAGTGCAAAGCCTCCTGCAAAGGAATAATGGGGACTGTATCATGAGACCGCATTGTCTTATTTAGGACCTCACTGTTGATCTCACAGCATGCGGGGAATGGAAATGAGGTCAATTTACTAAGCAAGAATACCACAGCAGAACATGGTATAATGGGCCAAAATTAGACACAGCTGGCAAGGGACATGTCAAACTCTGGAAGAAATAATTATGTAAGTACATTAGGAGCAAGAACATGATGAAAGAAAAAGACCACTGTGCAACACAGGGGAAAAACTAGAGGGATATGGAGACAAAGCTAAAGTTCATACTGCCTTTTTTGCATCCATCTTCACCACAAATCTGCTGCATTGAGGTGCTTAATACAATTAATACCAGCAACAAAAGGCAAAAGGGTAAGATCTCACCCTTGAACAAGCAAGGAGCTGAATAAATATTACTTAAATGCATTCTAATAATTTGAGCTTGATAGACTAGCCTGTTAAATGCTGAGTTATGAATCTATTTTAGAACTGTTAAGAGCTGGATTTCAGAGCAGTGAAAAGGATAACCGCAGAATTATACATGCTAGCTATATGTATACAGCACATATGTATCACCTGTGTCTAAAGAAGGGGATAAGCACAGCTAACGACTTACAGACTAAGCCAGCTTCAGAAGACCTCTATGGCTCCCACACAGATAACCGATTCTTTTTCGAGATGCCCTAGGGTGTCCTAAGATATTCATATGGACACATTCTGGGCAGACACAACCCAGAACCTACAGGGGACCTATAACCTTTCGAAGAAGAAATTGGATACTAGACTACATACCGCAGCACATCTCAATTGACACAAGAAGCCTATGTTTAAATATCTTGCTTGCTCCCCCTGTCTTCAAGCTCTGGAGAATAGGTGGAATGATGAAAGCACAAGATATCACACTATAGACAACTGCCTGGAAGTTAACAAGGATTTGAGCAACAGCCAACACGGATTTGTCAAGAATAGGTCACGACAAGTCAGTCTGTTTTCTTTCTGACAGCATAAAAGGCCTTGTGATAGAAGAGAAACAGCACAAGTTTTATAGCTTAACAATGCTGTGTGACATGACATTTTCTTAAGCAAAGCTAGGATATATAAATTGTAATTAGGTGGCTACAGAACTACTCAGATCTCTTTACTTAGGGAACTATTGTTTATTTATTACCAATTGGGAGGCTGTATTTCAGCGGCATGATAAAAAAAATGGAAGGAATTTGCAAATAACATGAGTCAGAGAGGGACTGAGTATACTGAAATCTACAACTGAAATTCAGAATTCTCTTGATGGATTTGAGAATTACTTTGGAAACAACAGGGATAAGCAAGGCATTGCAATAGTGGCAAATGCAAAGTTGCAGACTCATGTAATAATATATAACTAGAGAAATACAGAATGAAGAAACTAAGTGGCTATGCAATGCTTCTGTAGAAAAGTATTTGTGGCTTATGAGCACATGGGCTGATCACAAACTGAATGTAAGTCAACCTTGCTATAAAATTGCAAAGCAGATGAGCACAACACTGGAAGTTATAAATGGGACTACTGTGTAAAAACACAGCAATCAGTTCTGCTCTTCTTGGTGTTACTTAACACTTGAGCTGGAGTAATACGTTCAATTTTCATTGTTGCAACTCAGAACTGGTACAAAGTCCAAAGGAGAGAAATGAGGCTGAGCACAGGTTTAAGGTCCTAGATCTATAAAGACTGCATTAATAAGGGCTGTTTCTCAAGAAAAAGAAACAGAGATGGGGAATGGGTTACCACCTTCATGTTTGAAGGCTATTTCAAAATGAACACAGTAATCTCCATGCTCTCCATATAGACACTGAACTGAACAAAGAATAACAGAATTGCAGCAAAAGAGATTCAGGTTAGACACTGAGGAGAAAACTTTCTAACAGTGAAAACAATGAAGCACTAGACTTACTTGGAAGGCTGTGAATTCTCCATCACTGAACAGCCAAAAAACCTTTCAGACAATATCTATCAAGAAAAACCGACATTGTTGATTCTGCCTTAGTATAGAGAAGACTAGATAAATTATCCTTTCTTTGTATATTTTCGATGTCAAGATACAAAAGACGCTAAAGAAGTTTAAAAATAAATTAGTAACAGAGTGTTTCACAGTTTACAAAGCTAAAGGATGGTATATCAAATTGCCATTATTACATAATCATTAAAAAGAAAACTAAAAGCGCTCTTGCATGCATTTCTCTTCTGACCAACTGCCAACCTCCATTCTTAAAGACAGGTGCTTAAGTCAGTCCTTGCATTCTGTCTTCAAGGCCTCTGGCCTCTTAATGCGCTTGCAACAGAGTCACTCTATGCAATCTAGTGTAAATGACCACAGCTCATGATTCATATCTGAAACAACCACTCATTTAGACAGAATGACCTTCAAAAACACTGCAGTTTCGTAAGATAATGGCTTAGCTTTGCCTGCATGCAATTTAAACCATAGATTGCAATTAGTTCCAAAGTATCTTAAATGGATGCCATGGCACAGAGCATTGCACTGTCTTCTGGCTCTGCTTGTATTGCGGACACACTCTCAGTTTCTGGAACCATCTTTCTCAAACACAAACCTGTCGTGTCAGCCACCACAGTTATGCTTCATGATGGCTGGAAGGAGTCTTACCCACTCATCAGCTTCTGCAAGCAGTTGATAGCTTGAGTCATACTAAAAGCCAAGGTAGATACTTTCTGTTCTTGAGGCTGTGTGTGGCATCCCTGTCAAACAGACTTCTCATTAAGCCCAAGAGCCAGAAATTATCACTGGGAAATACAGAATGGCTGCAGAGGGTAGTATTATAAGGCCATATGCTTTGTCCATACCAATGTTTTCCAGAAAAAAAATGTTACCATCGCAAAATAGACAAGACATTAAAAAGGGGAACAGAACTTATTACTATGTGTGCTCTTGTCAGTCTCTGGACTGTTTAATTTCTGACTGACACATTCTTCAGGAACTCTTAACATCTGCTTGCACTTATATAAGCCTAAATTCTATATAATAATGCAAAACAATGATTCTCCTGTTCATTACTTTGGCTAATGATCTGGGAACCAATTATGTTAAGGAGTTCTCCACAGCTAGAGCTCTCCCTGTCAAGTAGTAGTTGGCAATTACAAAACTTAACTTTTACCCATCTAAAATATATTTTCAGTGAACTTGCATGTATTTCTAGCATGAAAATCATTGAGGAAGTTTCTCCATTTCCTACAGAATACCACTGACTGTTCAAGTATGCCATTACCTATCTAAAAGTAATTTTTCCACTTCTACAACTACCATTCAAAAAGATTGTGATAAATGGGACCAAACTGAAAGGATGTTCTAACAGTTGGCAAGTCTATAATAGAGAAGGAGTGTGAATGAGCTTGGGTAAGAAAAGGAAAAACAGCTGTAGTTGTCACAAAAAATCTCAAAGTTTTGTTAAACAATAGCTGCATTTCTGATTATAGTGTTTCTGCTACACAACTCAATGTTCAGCAGTCAGTAATATGTGAGTGTACCATATGGTAGTGATATCAGATAAAATCAGAGGTTGAACAAACCCTTGATAACTGCAAGGAACAGATCATGTAGATAAAGCTTGTGAAAGATCACATAATAGCCAATTACTAAGAAAGCTGTGAAATAGAAGATTTCTATTTCTATTTAGCTTAGTTGGCATAAGACTGAAAAAGGGGATTTTTATTTTCCATAAATAGTTCAGTCCATTTGATGTAACTGTAGCTACTACTCATATATATGTATCCACCATCTTCTATTTATATCAGTTAAACTCTACCAGCAAACAATGCTAACTTTCAGTATGCAAAATACTTCCATGGGTTAGTTGCCTATTGTATGAAATACAGCACTTGATTGTTATTAAAGTTGCCACTCTTCATATTTCATTTGGTTCTGGTAGATTAAAAAGCCCAAATCCAGTAATTTTTCTTCAGAATTTTTTTTATGGCTCATGTAAATTTTGGTGCCCTTCTCTGGATTCTTTCCACAGCCTCTGAAGTGAACTGGCCATGCTTAATATTCAAGATGATGACTTAATACTATTTATTTAATGAAAGGGTATTTTCTTTAGTGCAGCTTCCCTGCTGTTGTTGCTTAAAGGTTGACTGAACAGATGTTTCTGCTGAGCTGTCCATAATCACGACCATATCTTCTTTTCAAATCTGATTTAGAAACTAGCAATGGAATAATCCACATCATTACTTTCAGTGCAAAATAGTGTATGCTCTCCTACAATAAATCATAGAATCAAAGAATAGTTTGGGTTGGAAGGGACCTTCAAAGATCATCTAGTTCCAACTCCCCTGCCATAGGCAAGGACATCTTTCACTAGACCACGTTGCTCAAAGCCCCATCCAACCTGGCCTTGAACACTTCCAGGGATGGGGCATCCACAACTTCTCTGGGCAACCTGTTCCAGTGCCTCACCACTCTCACAGTGAAGGATTTCTTCCTTACATCTAATCTAAATCTACCCTCTTTCAGTTTAAAACCATCACCCCTTGTCCTGTCACTACATGCCTTTGTATAACGTCCCTCTCCAGCTTTCCTGTAGCCCCCATTTAGGTACTAGAAGGCTGCTATAAGGTCTCCCTGGAGCCTTCTCTCCAGGCTGAACAACCTCAACTCTCTCAGCCTGTCTTCGTAGGAGAGGTTCTCCAGCCCTCTGATCATCTTGATGGCCCTCCACCGGACCCGCTCCAACAAGTCCATGTCCTTCTTATGTCGAGGGCCCCAAAACTGAACACAGTACTCCAGGTGAGGTCTCCCCAGGGCAGAATAGAGGGGCAAAATCACCTCCTTTGACCTGCTGCCCCTGCTTCTTCTGATGCAACTCCAGATATGGTTGGCTTTCTGGGCTGCAAGTGCACATTGCCAGGTCGTGTTGAGCTTCTCATCAACCCACACCCCTGAGTCCTTCTCCTCAGGGCTGTTCTCAGGCATTGCCCCAAACCATGTGCAGGACCTTGCGCTTGGCCTTGTTGGACTTCATGAAGTTCACATGGGCTCACCTCTCCAGCCTGTCAAGGTCCCTCTGAATGGCATCCCTTCCCTCCAGTGTGTCAGCTGCTCCACACAGCTTGGTGTCGTCAGCAAACTTGCTCAGGATGCACTCAATACCACTGTCCACATCACTGACGAAGATGTTTGTTAGACTGTGCCGGTCCCAATACCAACCCCTGAGGAATGCCACTTGTCACTGGTCTCTGCTCAGACATTGAGCCATTGACCGCAACTCTTTGAGTGCAACCGTCCAGCCAATCCCTCATCCACCGAGTGGTCCATCTGTCAAATCCATGTCCCTCCAATTTAGAGACAGGGATGTTGTGTGGGACAGTGCCAAATGCTTTGCACCAGTCCAGGTAGATGATATCAGTCGCTCTTCCCTTATCCACCAATACTGTAACCGCATTGTAGAAGGCCACCGAATTTGTCAGGCATGATTTGCCCTTAGTGAAGCCATGTTGGCTGTCACCAATCACCTTCTCATTTTCCATGTGCCCCAGCATAGTTTCCAGAAGGATCCACTCCATGATCTTGCCAGGCACAGAGGTGAGACTGATGCCTGTAGGTCCCCAGGTCTTCCTTTTTTCCCTTTTTAAAAATGGGGATTATGTTCCCCCTTTGCCAGTCAGTGGGAACTTCAATGGACTGCCACAACTTCTCAAATATGATGGATAGTGGCTCAGGCACTTCATCCGCCAGCTCCCTCAGGACCTGTGGATGCATTTAATTCGGGTCCCATGGACTTGTGCACATTCAGGTTCCTTAGATGGTCTCGAACCTGATCTTCTCCTACAGTGCGTGGTTCTTCATTCCCCCAGTCCCTGCCTTTGCCTTCTGTGACTTGGGCAGTGTGGCTGGAGCATTTGGCAGTGAAGACTGAGGCAAAAAAGTCAATGAATACCTCAGCCTTCTCCATTTCCCAGGTAAGCAGGTCTCCTGTTTCCTTCCAGAGAGGGCCTACATTTTTCCTAGTCTTCCTTTTATCACCGATGTACCTATAGAAGCAACCTTGATGTCCCTGGCCAGATTTAATCCTATAAGGGCTTCAGCTTTCCTAACCTGATCCCTGGTTGCTCGTACAATTTCTCTGTATTCCTCCCAGGCTGCCTATCCTTGCTTCCACCCTCTGTAGGCTTCCTTTTTGTGTTTGAATTTGTCCAGGAGCTCCTTGTTCATCCACACAGGCCTCCTGGCGTTTTCAACTGACTTTGTCTTTGTTGGGATGCATCACTCCTGAGCTTGCAGGAGGTGCCCCTTGAAGTTTTCTTACCTCCAGGGCTGTATCCCATGGTACTCCGCCAAGCAGATCCCTGACGAGGCCAAAGTCTGCTCTCCTGAAGTCCAGGTTAGCAAGCTTGCTGTGTGCCCTCCTCGATGCCCTAAGCATCTCAAACTCCACTGTTTCATGGTCACTGCAGCCACAGCTGCCCTTGAGCTTCACATTCCCCACCAGCCCCTCCTTGTTCTTGTTGGTGAGAACAAGGTCCAGCATAGCAGCTTTCCTCATTGGCTCCTCTATCACTTGGAGAAGAAATTTATCATCAAAGCATTCCAGGAACCTCCTGAATTGTGTATGCCCTGCTTTGTTGTCTCTCCAACAGATACTGGGGTGGTTGAAGTCCCCCATGAGGACCAGGGCTTGTGAACATGAGGCTGCTCCTGTCTGTCTATAGAGGGCCCCATCCAGTCAGGTCGAGTCTTCCTGGTCGGGTGGCCTGTAGCAGACCCCCACTATAATGTCATCCATCCCTGCCCTCCCTTTAATCCAGACCCATATGTTCTTGGTTGGCTCCTCATCCCCAGGCAGAGCTCCATGCACTCCAGCTGGTCAACACAGTTCAGCCCTCCTTGCCAGGGTCAGATCATAGAATCATAGAATAGTTTGGGTTGGAAGGGACCTTTAAAAGTCATCTAGTCCAACGCCCCAAATCATCGTCTTTGTCTTTGAGCTGAGGGCTCTTGCTCAGGTGTTTCATCCTCAGGTGCTCCCTTTCCAGTTTCTCTAGCTGCACCCCACCGTTCTGCCCAGTGGTCCCAGGCTGAGTATGAGTGTGTCTGCACTATCTTGCTTGTCTTCAGATCAGTCAAAAAAGGGCCAGTGCTAGAAGAAGAAGGGTTGGATGAAGCCCTTGCTCTTTTCTCTCAAGACTTAGTGAGGTCTTGGGCTTTTTTTTGAGACAAGGAGGTACTGATGAGGATGGGATATCTCTCCAAACCTTGTGAAGGGAGAGGACTGTAAGTGCATGGTTTCACCCTCTGGTGCAAGCAGGAGTGACTGGTGGGTGAAGAGCACTCAGGTTGCTGGCTGGCGGTCATGTTTTCTTTCATTTACATATCTGCCTCTTGCAGGCACCAGCTGGGAGATGTGTCCATGAACCAGTGCAACTGCTGCTCTGTGACCCGGGACTCCTTGTCCTATGTCCTCAGCAGGCCCACCCCTGGGAAGTTCAATGATTGCCCCAGCAAACGCTTCAGCCAGACTCTCTCCTTCTGCCTTCATGTAGCAGGTGGGTATTAGTTATTTCTGCTCCTATAGGCAGGACCTCCTAAGGACAAGAGCATGTGCACAAAGCCAGAGCTGTCCAGGAAGATCACACGGAGTCATGCTGGGTTGTGTGAACGCAACTAGGACATCTGACAATTTTCTGCAATATTATTCTTCGTGGTAACCCATGCCAAGCTGAGCTTCTCCAGTCTTCATTCCCACACCCAACTGCCTGGGGTGAAGAGAAGCCTTTTTGGGTCCCCTGAGTGATAAGCAGGAGCTGAGCTGCACCCATCCCAGAATGAGCTGGATCCCATGACCAAGGTTGCACTGGCTGGGCGACAGCTGGCTTTGTGTTTCCTAGATTGCCAGGAGTGGCTCCTGAAGTCAGAAGAGATTCTGATGACTCTGGTCCAGGCCCTCGATGGATCCTGCAGCTGTGGAATCTCTGCTGCCTACTTCAAAGGTGAGCTGGGCAGGAGCGGGGCAGTCCAGGGACCACCAGTGGTTAATGCCTGTTCACTTCTGATTTTAAGCCCTGTGTTCCCCGTTGCATTCTGTCCTCCTGGTTTGGATCCCAGCTAATGTGAACTTGGTGCTGATGACAGAAATGTTAAGTGTTAGGCAGACCACGTTGCTGTTCTTTGATGTTCCGCAGAGTGCTCCCATCTGCAGCTCCACCAACACACATCAGTGCTCATCTGCAGACCACCAGCTATTTTGGCCTTGAGCACTTGCAGTCAGACAGATGTGGCAACAGGGCTGACATCTCAACTAGGAGTTTGTTGCCTACTTGACCTTATGACCCATATGAACTAAGGCAAGTTGCAGCAGAAATGCAAGTGGACTTACTGGTCTGTGTTGCTTTTCCGATATCCCTACTAGGTTAGTATGTGAGTGTGATGAGCACATGCAGACACATGAAGAGAAGAGCCATGACTTTGCAGCCTGCATTGTCAGCAGTGTTATGTTTAGCTTGTGTTTAGACACCCCTCCAAAGAGACCGTTCTGTTCGCTGTTGGGACTACAAGGCTTCTAAAGGACGAAGACAGTATCTGGGTGTACTGTGTGGCTCGGTCCCAGGATGCCCCGTGGCACAGGCAGAGCTCACAGCATTGTGCGGGTGGTATGAGCTGCCCTGAGTCAGTCTGACCAGGAGGGCAGTGGTGGTAGAGTTGAGCTGGTGAGCTCTGTGTCTCTTCCAGGAGAAAGTGGGTCTTTGGTTGCGTGGGGAAACTGAGGCAGTTCTCTGCTTGCCTTTGCAGAGCCGAAGGCAGCCTGCCAGGACCTGGGGCTTGTGTTCACCACTCTGCTAACTGCTAAGTCAGAGGACCAGCTGAGCAGCCTGCTGCTAGCCTTCGAGACCTTCCTAGAGACACCCGGACTTTTGAGTTTTGACAGAAGGAACATCACAGCAGAGAGCTCCTGCTTCAAGGATATTAATGTGCCAGACTTGCCTCCAGGTACCAGTCATCATTCTTGCAGTTTGGGGGATACAATGTGTTTGAGGGTGGACATGTGGGTCTAGCTCTCCTAGAGGAGGGTGATGTCCCTCCTTCCATTTCCCCAACTCCAGCAAAGATCCCTTCCAATTCCATCGCATCCAGTTACTAAAGCCCATATTGCTCATTATCTGGAATAACAGCAAGCTCTGTTGTTACAGCTAGCGTTAGCCAGAGTATTGCCAGGGCTCTTCTAAGGAGTATAGAGCACACAGATGATAAAAATCTGAGCCAGCATCCTCAGTCCCCTGCTGAATTCGGTCTCACCCCAGCAAAAGAGCATGCAATGTTGTATTGTTTCTCTGGGGCTCTGTGCTTATGCCCATATTTGTGACATTTTTGCTTTCCAAGGTGTCCCATCAGAGATACCAGAAGACACTCAAGAGCCTTCTGTGCAAGTGGCCAAGCTACTCATCAATGAGGTGAACCCAGACAACCCAGGGGGGGGAGAGGATGCAGAGTACATCGAACTCCTCTACACCGGACAGACACGCTTTGACCTCCAGGGATACTGGTTGGTCCTCTACAACGGTAAAAATAGCCGGGCCTACCAGGTGTTGGACCTGTCTGGACACCACACAGATGAGCTGGGTTACTTCCTGGTGGGGAGCAGCACCGTGAGCCCAGCACCCATGATCAGGCTGCCCCCCAACACCATCCAGAACGGGGCAGATGCTGTGGCTCTCTACTACAGCAACACCACCCTTTATGCGGTGAACATGGCTGTGACTGCAGAGGGGCTGGTGGATGCTGTGGTATACACGTCACGAATGCCGGAGAAGGCAGACCAGCTGGTCGAAGTGCTGGTGCCAGGGCAGAGTATCCTGTATGAAAACAATTCTCACAGCACTGAGGATGAGTCTCTGAGCCGCTGCCACAGCCTGAGCACAAAACTCCAGAGCAGCTTTCAGGTGGGTTGATGGCAGATGTCCTTTCTCCATCCATAGTCACTGGGAGGGCAGCAGTCATGTTTCAGTATGTCCTTTATTTGGGAGGGAGGGGTGTTCTGGTGAGCCACATCTACCTCCTGCCATCTGATAATGCCCTCACCAGCCCTCACCTCCCTGCCCCGTTCACCTGCCTGTTGTTAGCCAGGTAATAGCTCCTGCCCTGTGCAGTGTGGCTCAGAAACAGGAGATCCCTGAAGACAGCTCGCATGCCGCCAACACCAGAATGGGGGAGTCTGCTTTTGGGCAGCATCCTGGACTCCCAAGTTACCCCGAGCCAGATGTGGAGGTACCTCTTCACCCCTGCTTGTTAGGTACCACCTTCGGGATGTGTGGCACAGCATGTCACATTGCCGAAACCCAGCTTCCTGCAGGGCCCACTGGTGTGATTGATTTGTGTTAATTCATCTGAACTGTTCCTTTTTATTTCAAAATGTCTAGTTTCAGATAGTCCCCCTGAAGGAACATGACAGAGTATGTATGTTTGTCCTGCACAAAGCTGGGTAAGGGAAGGCTTTCCTGCTCCACTGCTGCTGCCTGCTGGGATCAGGCCAGCACAGAGGTGTTCTCAGGTCCAAAACTGGGGCAATAAAGCTGCTCTAGAAGCAGAAGAGGTCTGCTGGCAGGAGGGAGGTGTGTTTGCAGTGGGAGAGGATCACAAAGAAGCAATGCCGTGGACTGGAGACACAAGTGTAGAAGTGCTCCCGGCATTAGGGAAAGAGAATTGTTTGAGTCCCAAGGGCAGGAGCGAAAGCAGTGGTGGGGATGCGTGGTGATGGGACCCTGCGGTCAGGACAACCCTTGAACAGATGGTGGGAGTGAGGAGCAGCTGGTGTAAGGCAGAACCACTATGTCCTCTTTGGGCCTCACCAGGGAGCCATAGGAGGCACGGATGAGAGGTTAGCACCATGAGCTGCCGCCACTCCACCCGAAGAAACGGGAGCAGCAGTGGTGGCAGCAGCTTTTATGTCTTCCCGCAGGTGACCATGGTGACGCCGCTGGGGGAGAACTTCTGCAGCAGCTCCTCGGCACCGGTCCCTCCTGCCATCCGCATCAGCGAGTTGTGCCTGGCTGGCCGCACTACTCCACACCGCTTTGTTGAGCTGGAGGGGAAGCCTGGCACCAGCCTGGGAGGGCTCAGCCTGGTCTTCTTCATGGGGAAGGAGGGCAAGGCACGTGCCGTCATCCCACTGAGGGGCACCATTGGAGCCACAGGCCTGTTCACGTTTGCGCTGGACGGAGGGCATGGGCAAGGTGAGGCTGATGGGCACGGACCTGGCGTGTGGTCTGTCTTCAAACAAATGGGCAGGTGGTTGAGCAGCTTGGAGGAAAGGGATGAAGGAGGGTGCATGGCGTGGGGAACAACTCTTCCTTGCCTTTCCTGTCTCCTATTCCTGGTTTTTCTCTTTGTTCTGCCTGGGCTGTTCCATCACACTCCAACTGAGAAGGTGCTTAATCCTCCTCCATGCCTCTGCTGAGCTCCCTGTGCAGGGCAGAGGGACTGGAAGGACTGAAAGCTCCTGCTGCGGGTACCAAGACAAGGGCTTTCAGGAGAAGCAGGGTCCGCCAGGACTGTCAGGTTTGTGTTCACTGATGCTCACTGAGCCCTGCAGTGCTGCTCCCTCCTCCTGCTCCTGAGGTGATGTTTCCTCGGCACATTCATTTATCTCGATTTATTTTTTGTCTACCTTAAATTCTGGCTGGGGGCTCCAGGAAGAGGACTCTGCATCTCAGAGGAACCTTGATCTTTTTGGAAACCTGTGTTCACAGCAAGCAGTCGCTTCTTTACAGCTTTACTTGACCTCAGCCACCACCACTATTTTGTCTCCTCTTTCTGTTCTTGGAGTTGTCCTCATTACTGGCTTGTCCTGTCAGGCTCAAGGCTCAGACTAACACTATCTAGATATTCACCCCATCTATCGCCCTGGCATTTCCAGATGGGACAAACCTGACTTCCAAGGACATCTCTGCTACTAGTGAAGGCTCCAGCGCTATTGCCGTGTACAGCACCAGCTTGATTCCTGGTGGCACAAAGGCAACATCAGAGAACTTGGTGGATGCCTTAGTTTACACGTGTGAGCCCAGCACAGCTGGAGGACACTTGGACTTCCTTGGACCACTTTACGCTCTGCCCTGCAAGGATGACAGGTGAGGTCACTTCTCTGGGAAAATGCCTTTGGGATCCCTGTGCCCAGAGCCTCTGGCTGGCATGTCACTGAGCTTGCTGCCTTGTCCTGCCTCCTGTACGGCTGAACGCATTCACCAGCACTGTGGTGAAACACAGAGAGGTGCGTAGCACATTGCCATGGAAAATGTTTCCCTGCCCTTGGTGTAGGGAATTGAACTTTTCTCCCACTGCTTACTTAACTTGCTTCCCCCAAGGGATGTGTATGGCATCACGTGAAGGCATGCAGCCTTTACAGATAGCAGCTGTATATACTGCTTTGCTAAACTTTTTCTTTAAAAAAAAAACCAAACAACAAACCAAACAAAAAAGGATATCCCTGTGAGCAGCAGAACAAAACAAAACCCAATGTCCCTTTTGCTCCCAGGTGGACTCAACAACAAACAGGGCTGAGCCTTTCTCTTGGTGGGAATACTAGCAGAGGTCCTCCTGTCCACAAGATCACCTCTGTTAATTAAATCTGTCCTCCTCAAGTTCTCTGCTTCCCTGTTCCTTATGGTGTGACAGGAGGTTCTGTGTTTGTAGCCTCCCCTATGAGCACACGGGCACAGAGTACAGCCCCACGTGCGTGGTTTTCCCGGGAAAATGAGAACTCCAACTTCTGGCTGGCTGAAACATTGTGCTGAAACCTCACCGGGGTGGTTATTCACAAGGTCAGGGCAGCGGTTTGGTGGGAGAGCTCACATGGGCTGACTCCAGGCAGCCTCTGTCAGTCCAGCCCTGAACAAGTGCATCCAGAAAAGCTGTTTCCTCACACTGTGACCGAGTTTCTAAGCCCTGGGGTGGGGAGGGAAGCAATAGCTTAGTGAAACGCAGGGGCAGATATTGTGTAGCTTGGAAAACTCATTATCCTGGAGGACAAACTCTTAATTTTGGGAGACTGACTGTAATGAGGCAGCAATCTTACTCCTACAGAAGACAGTCGGACCAAATAGCTTTGCTCTGGCCAAGCCCAGGTCTTATCCAACTGGTGGGGTTGGCTGGACCCATCTCTGTGATGGCTCTGTGAAAGCTGGTTTCAGCTCCAGCTCCAGCAAACTCCCCATCACCCCCAGCAGCGCCAGGAACTGGGGCCCAGGGGGGATTTGTGGTTGGAGGTGGGAAGAAAGGTGTGTGACATGCTGGTGAGCTCTGACTCCTGGGGACAGGCCCGTGTCCCTGAGCCGTTGTGCCTGCGGCAATGCCAGTACGGAACTGCAGTTTGCCGTCTCGGACCCTACCCCTGGTCTGCAGAACAGCTGTCCTCAGGATGCCTTCACCGTGGATCTCCACCTCTGCCTCCTGACACCCAGTGAGTGGAGCTGGGTGCCCCCACCGATATGGGGTGGGAGGGCTGGGACGGGGGGCTGACCCCAACTTCCCATGGCATGGGACGGGGATGCTGGTGGGAACCCTGCTGCCTCCCGGTCGTGAAAGGGGACATGCTGGGGGAGAACTGGTACAGACACCCATGCGTTGATGTGATGCCACCATCCCAAGTGGGCAGCCTCACTCACAGCTTTAGTGAGTGATTGTATGAAGGTGGCCGTGTATTTCATCTGAGATGTCTCTGCTCAGGCAGGGCCAAGCCCTTCTCAGGATTTCTTTCTGCAGTGTTAGATTTGCAGCAATGGCAGGAAAGCCCCCCCCAGGTCTCTCGTGATGGCAGGGGCAGGGAAACTGCCAGCAAACCCTCCTGCCTCAGTCCATCCGTGGGAACAAAGTGGTGTGGCTCTGTCCCGACTCTGGAGCCAGCAAGCAAAAGTACAGTGGGGTCTCCAGCCCCTGCAAAGGCTGTGCTTGGATCAGCTTGGGGCAGTCAAGACCTGGGTAAAATGAAAACGAGGTTGTTCCTCCTCCTCCAGCTTCCTGAGAGGGGCAGGCAGTGGACCTCTCCTTCCTCTCCCAGCATGAGAAACCACTCTGTACTGGCCTGTGTGGTGGGACACATGGGCCATGCCTCTTCCCCACTCCCCTGGGAGGTCAGTGAAGGAGTAAAGCTGGCATATGTGGTGGTAGAAAGCCAAAGTGAAGACTCATCCTGCAGGAGGGGGGCAGAGGAAGATGGGATGCAGAGGAGGGTGGGATGCAGGCTCTGAAGGAGCTTTGCTCCCGAGCTCAGATGTGAAGCCGAGTGTTTTGGAAGAGGCACGCAGCTGGGAGCTTATTAACAGCCCCAAGCTGCACCCATAAAACCACTTCTCCTTTTCCTCTAGACTGTTCCACGTGGACCCTGCACCACGGGAGGATGCTGAAAAGCTTGGGAAGGGTCTTGGTGAGCTCCCTAGAGGAGAAGTGCTCCTGTGGTGTCTCTGAGCTCTACCTGCAAGGTTGGTGCCCTACTCCGCTCACCCGGTTTGCAGTGCCCTCCTCCCTCACCCATCCACAGCTGCTCGTCATCAGGATGGTCCCTTCTCAAGCCAAACTTCCAGGCTTGCACTCAAGTGAGGGGAACTGGAGGAGCAGCGGTGGGTACATGGAATTTCGGCGAGGAGAGCAGGAGAGAGAGCCTGACACGGGCTGCTTACTAGAGGAAGGGCAAGCTAGAGGGACTGTGAGGAATGGGAGTCTCTGACGATGCCTTGAGATGCCTACCAGGCAAACTGAATATCCTAAACCTGCAAAGCAAAAAGCCATTTGCACTCTAGAGGGCTCTGGTTCTCAACTCTTTCTCTGTCAGACTCCTTTAGTGTCCTATAGTTATTCGAAGTACCTGGACCAAAAAGTCACTTCTGGAAGTCTCAGGGACCTACAGCTTTTGAAGGGTGGGAAGAAATGTTTCCTATTTTTTGACTGGTTTTGTAAGGAAATGAAGGCTTTGCAGCCGTGCTTTGTCTCTGTTGCCCAAACACCTTTTTGACCCTTTGAACAATTTCAGACAACTCTCACCAACGGGTAGAGATTGGGAAGTTACCAAGTGTAGTACAAAGTATTCTGCTGGGTAAAGAGGACAACTCCAAGTGCCTTTTGTCACTGAAAGAAAGGTTGAGCATGTGCTGAAGTTACCTGCAATACAGCATGGTGGTGCGATTTCAGAGGTGGGGAGAAGAGAGTGAAGAGCATGGGAGCAGGAGGGTGTTACTGGAGCAGGGCATGAAGTCATGGGAGCAACGTGTTCCCAAACAGCTGGAGGGTTTCCACCCACCCAAGACCCACTGTTGTTTCTCCACAGGGCTGAATCTGACATGCGTGGGCTCCCTGGTGAAGGTCTGGGGCCGGGTGTGGGCTCGGCAGCTGGAGCAGCAGCAGTCCATTGAGACCTGGCGCCAGGGCTTCCTGGCCAGCCCCCACACCTTCTCAGTGGATGAGAGAGTGCTAAAAACCAGTCCTGAGTGCGTCGCCCCCAAAAATGCACCATCCATGTCACACAGCAGCGGTGAGCAGAAGGCAAAGAAGTGATCTGCTTCCAGCACAGTGAGCAGGATTGGGGCTGAGGTCGGGCCATGTACCTGCATGAGAGGGGCAATGCAGGGCAAGCCACCAGGGACCTCTGGTGACGCTTCCCAAACACAGCTGCCTTCTAGAAACTGGTGGGTCATTATGAGAGACGTAATGATGGTCAGTTCCTCCAGTGTGATGGGGTAGTCAGCCCTATTACACCAATACCACTGGAAGTTTGGGTGTCTAAATTTTCTCGTGAGACTGGTCTTCACTGGGCACCTCCTTGCTTTTGGAGCTGTCAGACACACAGCCCAGAAGCCCTGAAGCCCAGTCGCTCAGAGCAGCAGCTGACACCCAGGCTGGAGCCAGCCAGAGCCAGCACATGCTGGGGGGTGCAGCCAGGGTGGGTAGAAGAGTGGGTCTCCAGATCAAGAGGCTGGGACAGCCCACCCTGTTGTTGCCCAGAGAAGTCGCGGGTGTCCCATCATTGAAAGCGTTCAAGGTCAGGTTGGAGAGGGCTTTGAGCAACCTGATCTAGTGAAAGATGTCCTTGCCCAATGCAGGCGGGGGGGTGGTGGGGTTGGACTGGATGATCTTTAGAGGTCCCTTCCAACCCAACCCAGGCCAGCTCAACCCAACCCATTCTGTGACTGTGATTCTATGGCCTCCTGGTGGTACGCTGTGCTAGGAAAGGTCATGGCTACAGCGTTCCATCTCTGCCTTTGCACCCTCAGCTTCCTTCCAGGGCTGGGAAATTGCCCTGTTTGTCATGGGATCTCTCCTGCTTATGTTCTTCGTGGTCAGCCTGGCATTTTACTTCATCAAAAGGTGAGAAACCACTTTCCTATCTGCCTTGCATCTCTCACCCTCTCCTTCCCCAGTGCTTCCTCTCTAACCTCTGCACAGGGACCTGCTCCTTCACTCGGGTGAACACGTACCTTCAGATGCTACATCCAAACACTCCAATATGTTGCTTCTAACGTTTGCAGCGAAGCCCCTTTGCTTTTGATGCAGCAGACTGCAGGTTCTGCAGGAGGTTAAGATAATCGCAAATAAAACCATGGATAATGCTAGGCATGTCAGTGGGCACAGTGTAAAGGCCATCAGTCTTACTTACAACGTGCTGTGGCGGGAGAGCAGAAAGCTGAAGGGTCATGGCACGCAAGGGGCAGTGAGAGATGATGTTTTGGCCGCAGGGAAGAGCTGTTCCATAGAGCAGGGTGGAAGCAACAGAGAGTTTAGCTTGACGGGAAAGAGCTTTTACATTATAACACAACACCACTTTAAGTAATTACTTGGCATTCCCTAATGTCAGCAGGCAAACAGCAGCTTAACACTCAGGCCGTATGTTTCTCTGAAATAAATGTTACAGTGGCTGGGTTATTCAACCAGCCCAGGTGATTTATTTCCATTAATTTTTACTGATCTTCTTTCATCATTGGATAGGGGGGCTGATATGCAAGAATTAGAAATGAGGGAAGTTCTTAAAATACATTTGGGGAACAGAGAACTCAGTATCTATTTTTTTAAAGGAATTTTTAAAAGTATGTCAGATTTAGGGAAGCTCTTTCAGAATCCAGGGTGATTTTAAGTTGATGTACATGTGCCAGGTGATGGCAGGTGTTCTGCTCCTGTTTTTCCCCACAACACTAACAAAGACCTTAGGAAACTCCATGCCTGCTGAAGGCTGGTCATCCAGCCTCTTAAGTGCAAAGCTGAGATGCAGATTAACTGCCTTGTGCAAAAGAGCAAAGCAACTGATCTTGCATTTTTTCTGTGTCTGTTGCTTTTCAGACATCCCCCAAATTACACCAACATCGAAATGAATGACCGCAGGGAGATTGCAGCAGACTTCTAATGCTCCTGGACACAGCGGCAGGATCTAACAGCACTGGGGCCAGGCATGGGGGGGGGGCCGGGGCGGGGAGCCGGTTTGTTGTCCCGCTCGTCCATCCAGCAGGATGGCTGGAAGGAGCTGCAGACTGCCCAGGTGTATATATACGTGTGTGTGGTGTGTATGTATACAAATACCTGAATTATTTTTACATTTCAAAATTTTGACCTCAGTCTCAAGGAGTTCAAAGAAACAGGCTGGGGACTTCTTCTAGGCAAAGTTTGTGCTAAGTGTGATGACCAGAAAGAAGCCTGCTTGGCTGGTGCAGAGGAAGGACATACATTGTCTCCTCTCCAGATTCACTGCTGGGTGATGAACCAAGGCCACCACCACCATCCCCCCCCCGCCGCAGACCTTTCCACCTGCCAGCAAGTCCAGTTTCAAGTCCCTCTGGACTTCACTGCTGTAGTGAAAGTACAACAGTCTCCTCTGAGCCCTTCTTGTCTGGGCAAGGGGGTTGGATCTCAGCATCGTGCCCCTCTCTGCTTGAGCAGCTCTGCACCAGCAGCAGCCTGCACTAGGGAGACCTGCTGGGGACCACAACCAGGAGGATGTCCTGCTCAGAAAAAGGGGTTAGAGGAGAGATGAGTACCCAGCTCATGCCCAGGTGCAACTCTTACTTGTACGGTCTTGCCTGTATCCTGTATCTGGCCAGACAGTGGGCAGGAGCAGTGCCAGACTCTAGATCTGCTGAGAAATTGGGGTGAGGAGGGGGACCTAGGTGGAATCTGCTCAGTAAAAGATTGTTTCCTACACAAGTGTGATATATCCCTAATGGTGCAGCAACTGATGCTAGGCCTCCAGTAGCATCCTTCGTGTGTGGAGTGGTGGTCTCACCTCACAGGTTTGAGCACCCTGCACAGCTCTGTGCATGGTGGCAGTGCCCAAGACAGATCCAGCCTGTTCGCTGGTGGGGCAAGGCATAGGTAAAATGAAGAAAGAGCTCTCACGCTGTTTCTGAACCACGGTGTATAGAGATTTTTACTGAACAAGGCTCTGCAGAGGGAGGGCACGAAGCATTTCTGTGATTGATCATCATGGCACTGACCCTCACGAGAGGAAGCCTCGCATTTTCTTTGAGAACCACCTCCCTGCTGTGCCTCAGTTGCATCTTCTACTTGCAGGCAGCCTGCCTGCGCTGCTGAAGTCCATGGGCTGCCAGCCAGATCCAGCACCAGCTGGGATAGCGAGGCCTCAGCTTTCCATCGCCCTGCCTCTTGTGCCAGGCAGCTCCTTTCAGTCAACAGCACTGAAAACACGAGGCATCAGCAACCTTCTCTGCTGGGTGCCCCACATAATCCTTAGGCAGCTGCCGCGGCCTCTGAGAGGTGGTTCTTCTTCACAGCTTGCTCCTGCCATCGGTGCAGGGCTGCTAGAGCACGCCGATGTCGCGTGAGGTCAGATGAGCTCCATCTTGAACTGGCTGAAGTTTGGCACGGTGGGCGAGGGCTCGGCCATGCTGCTGAAGGGGGCGCAGGGCTGGTTCGCTGGCACGGCACCGTGGCTCACGGTGGAGCTGAGCTGCTGCAGAGTCATCAACACCTCCTGCTGCAGCCGCTGCTGGTGCTCCTGCTGGCGCTCCAGGCGGCATTGCCTCTCCAGCACCATGTGCAGGGCCTGGCTCAGCTTCTGGATCTCTGTCTGTACAGCATCCAGCTTTTCGGCAATGGCATGGGAGCTGGGAGGCGGGGGAAGCACTGGTCCACCCCAAGCAAGGTTTTGATTTCCAGGACTTGGCAGGGTAGTCTGAGTGCTGGCGTCTTTGACCTGGAGTAGTGAGAGGCAGAAGAGAAGGGAAGGTGAAACATCATCAGCTGCTCCTTCAGTGGCGTTTATCAAGAGAAAGATTTATTCTGCACTTAACTCCAAGGCATGAGAGAAAGCCATCACCTTGTTGCAAACTTCTAGACCTCACCACACTCTGAGCTGCACTTCATCCCCACCCAGCCCCTATGCCGCTGCTCCACAGGAACTCCACGTTGCCCTGCATGCTATCAGCACATGCTTAGCCATCCGGTGGTGGATGCTGCTAGCTGGCAGCTGGGCTGCCCGTGTGAATGCCAGGCCTGTATTTCCTCTCCACAGGGACAGAAATAGCGTATCCTGGGTTTTTCTTTCCAGCCCCTCCACTTCTTGTATTGCACCCTGAAGCAAAGGGCTGTTCTACTCTCCGAGGGGGATCACATGCTGGTTTTGAAACCCCGGGGACCCTTTCTCCTGGAAAGGGTGTTGAACAACCTGTGTCCTCTCAAGCAGCTGGCAAGGGCTCTTGACAAATACCTGAGTGGACTGGAGAAGGCGTTTGCTGTGTCTGAGCAGAGACAGGGCCATGGATGAAAGCTCAGCCTGACTCACAGCTTTGTTTTGTACCAAGGACGCCATGGCAAGAAAGGCAGGTACCAGTGTCCTACCATCCTCTGTGGACCAACAGCATTGCCCATCAATGAAGTCTCCAGAGGTGAGAGAGAAGGAGTAAACCTGAGTATAGGGCCAGGGTCACAGCCATGCCGCCCTGCTGGCAGCCTACCCAGCGCTGGTCCTGGGACTGCTGGGTACTTACGTTTGCCCCATGGCTCGCCACGGCTGCCAGCAGAGCTGGGCTTGGCCATGGGGCTAGCTAGCTGGCTGCATGCTCACCGTGGTGTGCAGGATGGCCGCAGGGACAAGGACCTGCCGGGGCAACGCCTGCATGGCCACAGCCTGGGGGTCTCGTGGCACGGCAAGGCAGGGGCGTACGCATTAGGGATTACAGCAGCTGGACGTGTCCCAGAGGGAAGCTGTCCTGGCTGTGTCACCCCGTCCTGGCTGTGTCACCCCGTCCTGGCTGTGTCACCCCATCCTGGCCTGCCACAGCCCTTCCTCTCCTGGTGCGGCACCAAGCCACTCAGCTGCTGGTGTCCTCGTGGTGGCTTGGGGAACCTCCTGAGCTGCTACTGAAACCAAGCCTTAAAAAGGGGGTCTGTGAGCTGGAGGCTGGAGGCCGATGCTGGCAGAAACTGGCATCACCACAGCCAGCATCACCCAAGGGCAGCAGTGAGTGCTGGCTGCAGGTGGGTGGGCAGCATGCCCCATGGCCCCAGCGGGCTGAAGGCCTTCCCAGACAAGCTCGCCAAGTGCCAGGGTCAAGCATTGCTCGAGAGCGCAGCTAGCAGAGGTCGGGGGGGCATTTCAGGAGCCCTCATCCCCAATAGCCTGCCCCATCTGCACAGTTTAGGTGTAGCGGGGTGCTGTGTGGGGCCATCCTGGCAGGCAGCACCGCACTGGCTCCTGGCTGGGGCAGATGGGCTCTCCCATCCCACCACGCCACCTGGCATCCTACCTTTTTCTGCGGGAGGAGAGCTCTGTCCACAATCATCTTCTTCACCATCAGGGCTGAGGTCCTGGCAGGGGGTGTGACCAGCCGCTCTCGGCTGGCCAGGGGCTGGGGGGGGGTGGCTGGGCCCCCCGAAGCTGGGGGGGTGCCGGTGGAGGCAGCATCACCTGCACGTGACAGCGAGAGAAACAACTCAAAAGGAGGCCCCTGGGGGCTCCCGGGCAGGGGACGGGGAGCCCTTTCCCTGGCGCAGCACTGCCAGGGGGTGGCCATGGTGGTGACCCCGCCACAGGGAGGCAGGCCTTACCGTTCCCGGAGGGCAGTCCCGCGGGCAGAGCCTCCCCAAGCTGCCTGCCATCCTTGCAGAGCGAGGCCACGCTAATGATCTGGATGCCCTCCTTGGTGTCTTGGCTGCCCGCAGGGCCCCCGCTGGGCATTGCGGGGGGCCGGGCACCCGGCGGCTTGGGTGGCTCAGCCTCGCATCCCCGCAGCAGGGGCCAGGGCTGGTCCCCGTCCCAGCCAGCCGCTGCCGACCCCGGCTCCATGCTCTTCCTCTTGAGGAAGAGGTACACGGCCTGCGGCGTCACCCGTATGTCGTCCAGCTCCAGCACCTTCTTGATCTTGCGGAAGCTGAGCCCAGCCCTGCGCAGCTCCACGATCCTCCTCTTGGCGTGGTCGTCCAGCCGGCCCATCGCTCCCGGCACCCCTCCTGCGGCCGGCACCTACATCCCCAGAGCGCAGCTGCCGCGGGGAGGCCAGCGGCCCCCCAGACAGCGCTAAGCCCCACGATGGTCCTCGGGCTCTGCTAGTGCTCTGCCGCCAGGCTGCTGGCCCCAGCCGTGGGTCCACGCAGCACCATCCCCAGCTTCCAGCAGTGATCCAGTTCCCAGCTGGAGAGGACGAATGAGGTGGCTCTTCCCACCGGAGCAACTAGGGACAGCCCCAAACCTGTCCCTCACTCATGCAAAGCCCCCTCAGAGGGGGGGGCCAGCCTGGTCCCCCGGTCTGACAAGGGCACAGAGGATGGTAATGGTCTTGGCTCTGCCCAGTGTCCCAAATTGGACATCGATTCTCCACTGCCAGCAGCACAGCGAGGAATCGGGAGCGGTCAGGATCCTGAGCAGCAGCTCAGTACCCTAGGAAGCTCGGTGTGAGTCCTGGCAAGTGGTGGTTGATTGCATGAGGCCAGCAGGTCCCGACCGGAGCCTCATGTCTCCTTGGTGGCCTGGAAGGTTATGGCAAGCAGAACCAGGGATGCCCACGTTGACAACTACTGTGTGGAAAGTGCCGATGCTGCAGAGCCTGTCCTTTGGGTCTGGAGACGACACTGTCCCGTACCTTTGGGAAAAGCAAAAGCAACCATTTATATACCAGTTGTAAACAACCATAAATGTAATGACTGTACCTCCTGTGCTTCCCCATTCTCCCCGCACGCACAGCCTTGGCTAGTGGTGTCAGTCAGGGGATGGCGGCTCACACTTGCTGTGCGTGCGTGGGTGGTGTAGTGGGGACTGTGCTGCTGGTATGGCCCCTGCGTGCGTGTCTCCTCTGGGTCGCACCCCAGAGCAAAACAAGGTGGCGGGACCAGCTCCGTCCCTTGTTGCAGGCATCACAGCAGGGCCAGGTCAGGATGGACAGTGCGTGGAGTTGTGTATATGTGTATATATACACTTATACCTACATGGGCATATACCTATGTATGTGTATACATACATATATATGGGTGTATACAACGATGATGGAGGGTTTTTTCCACTTCCTATCAGCTTCCTTCACCTGCAGGCATTTCTTAGACGCTCAGTGCTGCAACTGCTGCCTAAAGGACATACTTTTGGGTTTCGCCTCACCAAACTAAATAGCCTCCAAGAAATCCCAAAAGACAGCAAAACACTTTCCAGATTAGCAGTGTATACTAGGGGCTACCTCAAGTGGTCGCTGCCAAGCAGATGTGATATAGGAACCTTTTCAAAACCTCACTTCCCCAGGCACATGTGGATCTTAAAAAGGACAATGTTGGCCAAGGAAACAGAGAGTATTTTACATCAGCCACAGAAAGCAACGGGGAGAAATGGAGCCACTTAATTTGACACAGCAGTTGTGCCCCTCTGCGTTTTACTTCTTTCATGGCAAAAGAGAGAGGCATTAACTCCAGAGACGTAGATTGTACTTTGATCCAGATCTGTTTACATCTAAAGGCCACCCCATGCCCTGCTATGTGCATTAGGGACCTTGTAGATAAGAGCTGGGGGAGTGGATGTAGGAAAACAGAAGTCCCTGGATGCAGACGCTGCAGTTGCAAAGCAAGAGGAAAGGTCAGAAATACCCAACCTTCCCCATGCCAAGGAAACCACCACCTTGAGCTCCCTGTGGCTGCAGGTATGGGGAGTTCAGGCCCTGGCAAGATACTCTGCCCTCCTCCCAGACTGTTTCAAGACATGGCCAGAGGACACTAGAGCAAAGGCAAAGCAGCATAGCTATCTGAGCAGCCAGTGAGAGAAACATACAGTTTACATAAACGCCAGGAAAGCCAGCACCCCATGCCTGCAGCCCTTATCCAGCCTCCGCACAGGAAGAGAGATGATGAGAGCGCCTCGGAGATGCGCTGACTTTATGCAGCATTTCCCCCAGCTCCCTCTGCACTGAAGATGTGTCTCACTTTGTACCATCCCCAGGTCCCAACTCCTTCCTTCTTCACCTGCTCATCCTCTCCGGACCTTCCCCAGCCCTCCGCAGAGCTCCCACTGCCCTGCCTTCCTGGGCTTGGGGACAGCTCACGGGAGGCACAGGCCGTCCCTGCCCTGCTAACCCCACATCAGCTCAGCAGTCCCAATGCAGGGTGTTCCCCTGCAGCCCCCCCATTTGCTGGAGGGGCAGCGGGATGAGTTTGGCCAGGGTTGCTCCTTGTTGCAGCGCAGGGCTCCACAGGATGGGTCCACACTAGCAGTGCATGGCTGCGGGCAGCAGCTCCATGGAGATACCATCAGTGCCCCAGGGCTCAAGGCTAGCTTCATCCAGGCTCCTTACACTTCAAAAACAGTACTTGCCTCTGCTGCGGGGCTTTTTAAAAATACGTATTTACTGGTCAGAGATAGTCCAAGACCTGGAAACCCATCTCAGAAAAGATGCTGAAAAGCAGGCTGTAGGTCAGAGTCCAGTTGGTGAGCAGGAGGCGAGTGCAGGCAGAAGGGCAAGGCAACAAAATACAGCTCAAATCCTGCTCACTTACGACATGAGGACATACAAAGCGCACAGCAGCTCCTCTACCCTGTCAGGCAGGAGAAAAGGTTGCCAGTAAAAGCAACACGTCGCCCCTCCAGACAATACAGTATTCCAGCTGTTTCCTCCAAGATCACAACAGTCAGCCTCTCTGACAGCTCGGGTCTGGCTCCATCTCTAGTTACGCCTTTACCCAGGTCCTGCTGCAAACTTGCAGTTTTCCTGTACTAAACGTGCTCCCCATTTCCACAGCTGAGTCCATCACCTTCTCCTGTTTCTCCCTCTCCACAGGGGATTTTCCCAATGGAGCTGCAGCCTGTGTCATGCACGCAGCTTATGCACAGCTGCTCAAGTTATACATTCCTGGAGATGAGACCTTTACATTCACCTGACCTACAAGAAGTTTGTTACTCTCCAATAATTTTTGCACAAGAAAAAAAAAAAATCAATCCAATGAGAGGGAAAGATTCAGGGATTTTCCTAGACCTGTGTTTTTGCATCAGGGATGGAGTTCCCTTCACTTCTCAGGGCCAGGCTAGGAGTGACATGGTTCCTCTGAAGGCTTCTTACACCACTCAGGAGAAGTTAATTAAGTGGTGGCTTCGCAGGGGGACAGGGAAAGGGAGTGCATCAGTGGAAGCAAATCCACAGCATTGCAATCATGTGAGCTTACTCTCTGCTTTTACCCCTTGTCATTTCTCTGGATATCAGGAAAACAGAAAGGTTTCATCTCCTCCAGAAAGTCCCTGGAACAATCTCCTCTGGGCTGACTCAGCCTTTGCTATTTCTAAAATAGAGCAGCACCATAAAGTCTGCTTGGCGCTGTGAGCTGTCTGTGGGCACTAGAAGCCCCTGTTCCAAAATCATGACTTGCCTCCACCTACCTGGCTATCGCACTGTGCACCAGCCACAGCTGCAAGTCATTTTTCAAGCCTCAATTCTGCAGTCATGCTTGTGTGGACACAACATTGTTCCCCTGCAAGCTACGACAGCTTCAGCGTGATTCCTTATGGGCCTGCAAGTGTCCTTCCCCGATGCACAGCCTTTGTTTCGCAGTGGGATGCATACTCGCAAGGGGAAGATGTGGTGACTGGAACATTCGGCTTATGGCTACAGCTGGAGAGGGCTGTCATGCAGCACCACAGGCTTTGCCCTTCCGTGGGTTGGCTTTCGAGACCTTACTCAGCCAGTTGGACATACACATTTGTGTGAGCAGCTGTATGTTTTGTTATACAGCCAGGCCTGCAAAAGGAATTTCGTTTCAGCCTGCAATTTAGGCATCTGTCCAAATTTCACATCAGCCACCCTTTCTTCAGCTGCTGCTGAACCCCTTCAGTGCCTAAAGTCTTTAAGTACTTAGCTGTAGCTAGGAAAGCTCCTTTAACCAAGCATTGCTCCTGGGAATGCTTCTGTTCCATAGCTCCACATGCAGTAATATCCACAGAAACACAGACCAGAGCCTGGAGCAGCCTTCTCATCATTGGGATTATCTCCTTAGCTCCCCTGTTCTCTGGCCTAGAAAATATTATATACAAAATGGGACAGCCTCAAGAGAGAAGGAGAAAGAAGGCATCACTCATACACACCCCAGAGTTCCCTTCAGAGCAGAGTGGATTTAAGGTCTGAGAAGGAGGAAAATTGTGAATCCAAGTTTCCTACGACCCAGGTGAATTTACCTAACCATTAGCCTCAGGGCAAGCAGCAGGCTTTTCCTCTTCATCACTTGTTTCTGTGCCAGTGCAAGCCCCAGCGCCGGGAAGCGAAGCCAGGGAAGAGGAGCTCACCAGCATCCATCCTGCAGGTCCCTCGGGGTAGAACTCCCCTCTTGCCTGCACACACATGCACCCACCAGCTACATTGCCACCTGTTTCTCCCCCAGCCTTTCTGCAGCCCTGATTATCAGGGTTTGAATGCCAAATTTCCCAGGAGTTAAACGTTAGTTGTGTGACCACAGGGTTGACTTGTGTCTGGGAAGATTGACTTCTCCCTTCTGTCTCACAGCTGCGAGGCTGCTCTTGGACGCAGGCAGTTTTGACCCTGGGGAGATGCAAGCAAAGCTTCTTCCAAAAATCATGCTGGGGTGAAACAGGGAAGATCAGATCTCCAGAGTCTTCAACAGACAGTAGTGCCGTGCCACAATCATGTAACTGCTTCACCCTGGGGTTGCATTTTTCTCAATAGCTATTTAAGTCATTTGGGTTAGCTGCACAACAGCAAGCCCACAGCCAGCCTGCCCCTCAGGGATGGAACAGCCTTGGAGAGATGTAGGCATTTATCTATGGATGGACTTAACCAGAGCAACAAGCTTCAATCTATCATTTCAGAAGCAGCACAGCCACAAGGGTAGCAGATACCGAGGTGAAGCAACATGTCTCACCAGTGAGACAAACTGCTGATGGTAAGAACGGCTGTGACTGAGGAAGAGGGACGAGTGGGAGAGAGAAAAGCTGCAACCCATGGAGAGTCTCAGAAGTTGAAAAGAGCCACTTTATGTTGTTAACATGCCAATGCACATTGGACTCCAGAGCTTTCTGTGCTGCAGAGAGTGCAAAATACTCCCGCACTAAGAAGGTCCGCATAGGACCATGAAGGACAAAGTTAGATGTGGGCATATCCCTTTCCTTTCAACTTCAACTGCCTTTGTACAGTGCAAGGCCAGTGTAACAGGGCATGGGACAGGACAGTTTGACTAACTCATAATGGATGCACAGAGCATCCCAGCTATGCAAACACATAAAAATAAAGAATGGGAAGGTGTTAGCAAAAGGGGATTGATCCTCATGGACCTTGTAAGGAGCCACAAGCCCAATCTGCGAGACTTCCCTTCACCCTGGGCCTTGTGGCTGGTAGCAGATCAGTGAGGTCCTCTTGCCTGCCCTTCTCTTTGCCTCCGATTTCCAGCCCTTCTTCTCAGATTCCCAGCACGCCTTTGGGAAGCTGGAGCAGCTGCAAGCAGCTGGGGACTGACACTGATCCATCCTCATCGGTTTTATTGCTTTGCCAGTGTTCTAAATAGCTGCTGCAAAAGCTGGCAAGATGAGTCCTTTTTCACTCTGCAGCAGCTCAGAGGGGGAAAAAAAAATTTAAAACATCCTCCAGAAGCACAAGGAGGACAGTGCTGGTTTACACTTGATTCAGATATGGAAAAGATCTCCTTGCAACCAAGAAAACAAGAAGTGTTTCAAGTAGAGTGATGGCAAAGATGTTGTGGAAGGGGCTAGTCTGCTGGGGGAACGCCCGATTTCCTTCTCGCGCCGCAGAGAAATGTGCTTTGAACACAGCCATGCTGGACAGGAAAGGTGAGCTGATATGGCAATGCTCCACTTGGTTTCTTGCCCTCCCTCAGTGTCCTGTTTCAGAGCCAGCCCAGCACAGCTTTGAAGGGACATGGATAGTTCTTAGCTCATCACCTAGATAACAGTTTCAGTGCTGCACAGACTAGAAAGTCTTAGCTTCATGGAGACAGGTAATCAGAAAGAACTGGCAATGTCATTTAACAGTACTTAGCTTGGAGGAAGATATTAACAGTATTAGGTGAAATGCTGAAATGTTGCCAAAGCAGGAAGATCTGTGCTAGGGAAGAGTGGCCATTTCTCCCAGGCTGCAATTTTACCCAGTATCACTGCTTTGCAGGATTTGTCAAGCCTGGTAGAAGCAATTACATTATCTAACATCCACTGCTACCAGCCATACGGAGTGCTGTATCCTGTGTTACAGAGCCCTGATTTTCTTTGCAAAATTGGTGAAGGAGCAGCTCTGTTACAGGTTTTATTAAAAGGAGATGGGCCAGTTGAATTTAGATGGTGCTGCTGTTACCTGAGCCTTGCTGGCTCACCCTGTGAACAGATAACCTCATAAGAAGCTTTTTAATCAACTTGTTCTTCAGCCATCAGAACAACAGAAAAGAAAGGGTTGTATATCTGGCCCAGGATTTGGAAGTGAGCTATTTAGAGCCCAGACCTAGCTTTGCTCTGTCACCTTTGACAACTGACCAGTTCCTTTAGGCTCTGCTTTCAGAGCAGTTGAGGAGCTAGAGCAGTTGAGGAGCTAGCCCCCTGCCTGGCCACATTTTAAAAATTAGATCCTCAAATGGAAAATGTAAAACTTTAATGTTCTACTTTAAGATTTACAGTATGTGCAAATTGAAGAAAGTTGGGTCCCTGCAAGGTTTCTTTAGTTAACAGTTTTGGGGTTTTCAAAACAAGTTGTGAGTAGGATGATACACATAGTTTGGTTTTGACCCAGACAATGCCACTACAGCTTTGTGCTAACTAGGGAAGAGGGTATAAAGATAAGGTGATAGGATAAATAGCAGCATGTATATGTAATGAGTATTAGGATTGTTTACAGGCACAGGGTAACAACAGTGTAAACATAGTACTGTTTCCTCATGTCTGAGGGAAGGAAAGGAGGAGTTTCAGGAATACAAGAAAATCCTCCCTGATGGTCAAAGGGTCCGAAGCCATGCAGCACAAAGCAGTGACACTGTATAAAATTGAGCTGATGGATAGCTTCGTACAAAAAGGCTTTGCATTGGGTTGGCTCTCCTACAGCTCAAGAACCATAGGTCAAGATCAACACCATATCACATGGTCTGACAAATTCAGCATGGTTGTGATGCTGTGTCTGTACCTGGTAAAGGTCAGATTTGTATTAAGAAATTATTTGGAGCGTCCAAACCTTGTATTAACAATTCTGGAACCACAGCTTGAAGGAACAAGAGGCTTTTACAGACCACCTGGAAAGGCCTGGGAGTGAGGAACAGGCTGGATTTCACATCCAGGCTCAGAAATCCATCTCTGCCCTGGTACTGAACAAACTTGTCAAGCTGAGCTTAAGTATTCCAACAAGAACAATAAATGCCAAGTATCTCACTGCCCTGCCTTTATCTGTACAGTCAACATCAGCCTCTCTTTAAAGTGTTATGAAGCTTTAAGTCTCTGCCCTCCAAAGATGCAGCCCTTCCAGCAAAGAGAGTTGTAAAGGCTAAACTACAAGCATACCTTGAATTTCTAGTGTCTTTCACATGCCTGCAGAGGAAACAAATAAATCACTGCAAAGTGTAACATGACATTAGTTCCTTGTGGTGAAGCCAGGACATTTGAGGAAGGTTAACATTGGGCAGGCGTATTCCTACAGCATCAGGACATGCTTTGTAAGTGTTGCAGGAAAACAGAGAAAAAGTGCATCGTGGCACAGGTTTTAGGCTAAGAGCCCTGAAGTACAAATGTGTGCATAGGCACATTCAGGTGCAGACAGTCCTGAAGTCTTGAGCTTGTCCATGGCCTAGCTGCTGCTGTGCACTGCAAGAATCAGCCTCAGACCTCAAGAGAGGGCAGGCCAGATGTTCCAAGACTACTGCTGAAGATTTAATGCACCTAGAAGTGTTTTAGCTAAACTGCTAAATTCACCTCCTTCTGCAGATTAGAGAGGAACCCCCCAAATCTCCTTTTTCTGGTTTTCCAAATCTATATAGCTACTCGACAGTGCAGCCATTGGAAACTCAGGCTAATCTCAACTCTCTGCAGAGATAACCAAGGCTGTTACTACACATTAGCGTGAAAAGTTTCCAAGACCTCAGAAGACAAATTCCCCACCTTGCAATTCCTCTAACGAAGCCACACAGGCTGTATTCTCTGAAGCCTGACACACATCTAACCCCACTCTAATACAGGTGCAGAAGAAGCCATGGACTGAAACAAACGAAGGTGCAGAAGGAACGATGGACCAAACCTCTTACAGCACAGGGAAAACATCAGCACCAAGAGGTTGTGGGCTGAGCCAGTGATGTAGCGCATTCCCTACAAGCACAAAGTAATGCCTGGTATGTGGCACCTTGTACCTCACCACGATAAATGAACACCAGTGGTTTAGTGCTGCTGTCGGCAGAATAACCCACTGATCACCTGGATCTCCTGGGGCTCAAGAAGAGCGCTCTGTAGCCACACCACCATGCCACTGTGGCTCCACAACCCAAAGCCAATGAATAGGAAGGAAAAATGAAGCATCCAGTTGCAAGATGGTGCAACACACAGGACAAGCACTTTCAGTCTCAGGAGGCATTTAGAGGTGCTGACTAAGTCCTAACCACCATCCGTCACTGCAGGCAGAGCAGTTCACCTGCAAAGGCGGCAGTAAATAGCCCTGTTCCATCAACAGTCTGGAGGTGCAGGAATGAAGGGACAGAAAAGCACAGAGGCAAGATCCAAAAGCCACACTCGTGGAGCTCCGTTCTTTCCTCTCCCGCTTGTCTACAGTGTCTTGGCTGAAGCAGCTTTGTGGTTGTCCGCTGCCTTAAATCCACCACCCAGCAGCCTATCGACACACAGGCACTTTCTAAAGAGAGCCCGCACCTCTGCTGGAAAATTGCTAGGCAGGTTTCTGAGTTCAAGAAGCAGCTGGAGGACAACACTTCAGCTCAGGCACGCCACTCCCAGCTCTGAGACTGAATCTCAGTGCGGCACCAGACCTCCACATCCCCGGTCGGTGTGCCAAGCAGCAGCGGTCCACTCCATCCAGGGCAGCGCTCCGCCGAGCACAGGATGGCTGTGGGCCACCGGAGCTCGCTAACACTGGCCTCTTGCCACCCCTCTCTGCCACTCACCTCCCCCCCCCATCCAACTACCACTGCGAGAAGTTTCTCTCCTTCCTTCCCCATCACGCTCCCAGCACCCAAACCAGCTTAATGCACAGAAGAAAACAGGCACAGTAGCCACGTACAGGGACTAAGGACGACTGCCGGGATCCTCCCAGGCGACGATACCAACTTGCTGCTGCATCCTTCAGTGGCCGTGGCCAACCAGGGTCCCAGCACAGCCCCGCTCTGCAGCAGCCAACTTTTTGGTAAGCTGCTGTTTGAAAAGCTCTTTGTTTGGTTGGGGCAGAGCCAGCAAAGGCTGCTGGGAAGGTCAACCAGGAGGAGACTTATGTACTGGGAGGGAGGAGCCCTCCTCTTAACTCTTTCGGGGCAGCCTTGCTCCAGGGCCACAATGAGCCACATCACCTTCGCAGTATCAGGGCGCAGACCTGCCGTCCACCCCGTCCTGGACCACAGCTTAGACGTGGCCGGTGGCCCCTGTGTCAGAGGATGGAGGAGAAACCCCGCAGGAGCCAGCAGTGCCATCCCTAGAGGTCCCGTCCAGACCTGGAAGCCCCAGCTCCTTGCGCAGGACTGCAGCGGTGACGGTGGGCTGGCCTGAGCCAAGCTGATCTGCTGGCACGGGGCAGAAGGTCATGGCGGTGCCGATCACTCTGAAACTGAAATGGATGTGCGCTCTGACCTGTTTTCACCTCTGCTTGTGCCTTCAAATGAGATCTGCAACTATCACTTCTTGCTCTGGCTTGTCCTTAAGGCTTAGTCCCGCCAACTGCTAGCAGCCGCTGAGAGGAGATCAGACCCAGCACCCTGCCACCACCGTCACAACTCGGCAGGGAGCTGCTTCAGGGAGAGAACTGGCAGGAAACTTCTTTTTTTTTGCAGTACAACTATTTTTCTGCTGGTTCAGTGAACTCACATGACCAGCCTTGGAGAGATGAGAGTCATTATGAGAATAAGGGTGTCCATGGCTTTGGGATCAGCCAGCCATTACAGCTTTGCTACAGCTGAGAGGGAAGAAAATTTTAAACGTCGTGTCCTAAGCCTAACAGCAGTGAGCACAGACGAGTGGGAACAAACCTGGTGTCCATCCCTCCTGCCCACGGAAGCACAGTGTCTCCCGCAGGACCTTTTCTTTGCAGTAGTACTTGGGGCGGAGGCTAGATGGGGACTGAGCACTAAAAGGCTGTCACTAAACAGCACAACCTGCTGAAAGCTATCAATCCTGCGGGTAAGGCAGGCTGAGACTTCTGGCTTATCTTTATAAGGCCTAATCTTTAGTCCATATTGCCATTTATTGAATCTAGATAGTGGTACTTGCCATCTTTCATAAAGCGGTTTTCAGATTTGCAGCAAAAATGTGGTATGGAAGAGGTTCGGATGTATCATGTCTTGCTCTCCAGCTGTGGCTGCAGTTGTTACCTAATGAGTGCATTCATTAAATATTCATTAAATATGGTTACTCGTAAGCATGGGCAAAAATGGTTAGTGCAAAAATGGTTAGCACAAAAATGGATTCAAGATTTTAATAAAACACCAGGAAACTCAAGAATTAAAGCTATAGTACTTAAATTTTCATGTGTAACAAGTTACTTGGAAGAAAGGAGAGAATAACAGCCATGCTGGGTCAGCCCACAGATTCCTTTGGGACACCACCCTGTCTCCAGCAGGCTGACTAGCAGATGCCTAAGTAGAAATATAAAAGCAGTGCAAGCTCGTAGTCACACTTCCCAAAGTACGCTCCCCCCCAGTGCAGCACTCAGAGACTTTCCAAAGCATCCTGGCCTGTATCAGAAACAGTGTGGCCAGCAGGAGCAGGGAGGGGATTGTTCCCCTGTACTGGGCACTGGTGAGGCCGCACCTCGAG
>JAVJGG010000061.1:997291-1007600 GCA_035590195.1 Aviceda cuculoides | reverse complement strand
GCGCGAGCCCCGGGCTACGGGCTCTGCTCTGAACCGACTCTGTGCTTGGTCTGTGCTTTTCTCTCCCTGTTCCTCAGCCCGCGCCTTGGCTTCGCTCATAGTATGGCAACACGTACGGTGCGGTCAGCAGCGACAAGCCCTCGGTCCGCCCGGCGCCGTAACGTACCCCATGGCGTGCGAACCGGGACGCGGAGCTGGCTGCCCCTGCGCTCCTCCGGCCCTGCTCGCTGTAGTTAGCTTGGGCGAGCGGCCGTAACTTTGCAAAGAACTGCCGAGCGTTGAACCCTCTCCTCACACGAGGAAATCTTTTCCCCATTTTGCAAATGAGGATCTGAAGCAAACAGCCATTAAAGGACTTGCCTGTAGTCGTGCAGGAAGTCCGGGGGAGAGCTGAGTTTGCTTCCTTTGCTACAGAATTACAGCTCTCTTAAGAGTGCAAATCAACTCTTTAAAGCAGAGAGGTGTGTGTGTGAAATGAATGTTTGGCCTGTATAGATTGCTCTTAGATTTTCTGATTTGGGGTGGGTGCTGCAAAAACATTGACTTGTTAGGGATTGAGAGGTTTTTTTGATTGTAGGAAAGAAACACGCCGCTTAGAAATGTGTTGTTATACGCCCTTGTGTGAAGAACTATGATTTTATTCTTTCCACATCTTCCAGTGAATGTTTGAACACATACAGGTGAATGTGCCCACAGGCTGTGTCTTTTAGGCTGAGGTTTCCAACTGAAGTAAGCTAGGCAAGTGGTATTCTTGAGAAAGGTACATATATTTTGATGGCAAGAAAACACTGGTTAGTTTGGAGGCTGCTTAAATGCTGCATGTACCATCATTTGGAAGTTTGCTAAATGCGTGAACATCATCATATGGCTAATTTGTTTAGTAAGTGCCTGTCCTGAGGAGTGGTACCTGTTTAACTGAAGTATTACCTACTACTCCAGCAGCCGGCTGGGTAACAGCAAAGCATGTGCTGGTCTTCATCTGTGCTCTCTCTCTTCCCTCCTTCCAGTAGAGTTAGAACTGGAGCTAGCTATCAGACAATAATAGATAGTTTTGCATGGCTGAGCTGATAGCATCAGCACTGCGATAGTCCACAGATGCAAGAGAAGTTGGTGTGTAGGAAGAGATAACACAAACCTGGCTATGGTATGTTTAGGAGAAGAAAGGTGGGAAAAGAAAATGTCAAGTTTTTTTGGTCTTGTGAGTCCAGAATCTTACCTGTTTGGTTCTTCCAAATGAGTCAGCTGATCTCATGCAGCAGCTTTCAATTTTTGAACTGCAGCCCCCTCACACTTTGCACTAGAGGCATAGCGCTGGTTAGAAGTTTCGTACAGCTGAATGACATATACAGGTTTGCTATTCTTAGTCACCTTTGCAGGACATGTGGAACAGTCCATGGACTGCCGCCTTACCACTACTAGTGTTAGAGAAGACATTTCCTCTCCCAGCGAGCCCTGCCAGTGTCACATTTGTGTTGTGGGTTTCCTGTTCTCCATGCAAAAAGGCATGGTTATTTCTTGACTTCTGGATCTGCAGAGAGCTGGGTTTGCAAATGTTCATTTGTGTTGCTTTTTGGAGTTGTTGTATTAGGGAAGGTTGTGAAGCTGAAAATCAGGAAAATGGGTTCAGCTGCTCAGAAGTGATCTCTTCCCGAACATAAATTTAATTGCAGTTTAGAGAACAAAGTAATTGCTTACCAGAATCTGACACCAGAAGCATGGAAGCAACAAGACTGTTGGATGCAGTGAGCTGGAGAGGTTTTTTCCTTGTTAACTAATTTTACCTGTGATGCATGTGGAGATAGAGATGTTTCCAACATCATGCAGTACTGTGAATATTCAGTGCCACTTCAGCTAAGCCTGGCAGTTCAGACACGCTTGTGCCCACTCTTCATTTCCTGGATGTTTCATTCATAGGTAGATAATGGGTGTTACAGCAAATCAAACCTGCCACACTCTTTTAGTGGTTATTAAAACATAGATTGGAGGCAGCTTTGTAATGCTGGGGTTAAAAAATCCATGTGGAACAGTCAAAATGCAGCAGTGTGTTTAGACATCACAGAATATGTGATGGATGTAGCCTTCTCATGGGAAATGTCTGGAATTCAACTAATGGCCAGTATTTCAGTTAAATTTGTCTCCTTTTGGATCTAGAGTAGAGGGAACTGATTGGGGCTAGATGGGGTGAGAATCCAGTTTAGACTTTCTGCTAAGAAGTTAGTGAGATCTGCTGTTGCAGCAGTGCAGCAAACTGGGCCCTTTAATCTGGTCTTTCCAAGGCTGACAGAGCTTTGGAAGCAGTTTGTTGAGGCTGAAAGCAGCCATAATTCAGTGGGGGGTTTTATTCTTGACAACCCTTTCTTCCTGACAAATACATGCTATATGGCATAAACTGGCTTTGGAGAAAACCCGTGCTTACTCTTCTGAAGATAAGGCTGTTTTCAAGAGGCATGAGCTGCATGTACATCTTGCAGTGAAAATGGATGTCCTTTGTCTGCCATTTTTTTTTGGTTGGATAATTAAGGTCTTTTGTACTTTAGTGAATGTCAAAATGATAGCTTTAGACACGGATGCAGACTTTTACATGAGGCACACGGTGCCAATGCGAGCTGGCACAGAGGTTGGCTGTTAATGGCCATGAACCAGTATGTGTAACTGAAGTACTCTGTAGAAGTCAGTTGATGCCCAGTGTGCTGCCATTGTTGCAAAGCAGGTTTGTTGTTTTATGCCTATCTGTTAATTTCTTGTTTCTAAACCCTTTTATCTTGTCACTAGGCTGTTCTTTGGAGTTTATTGCACTCGATTAGGGATCGGTTCTCAGAATCGAGGAGTTAGAAGTGAGATTTGAGATAAGTGAGGCCCATTCGGTGCTGCTTTGGACACCTCCGAAGGGGAAATGGAGTTATCAGGATTGAAAAAGAAGAGTTTGCTAGGACTCAAAGAAAATAATAAAAAATCCAACACTAGGTAATAATTCTGTCCGAATTTTCTAGGTTTAACAAAACTGGGGATGTTATAGGGTGCTAGGGCTCTCCCAGTGAGGGTGAGGAATTGGAAATACACTTCCTTCTGCGTGAATTTCTGTATGTGAGAATTTCTGTATGCTATAGCTGTCTTCCTCAAAGCTGCTCTGTAATGTAAAATATTTTCCTTTTTCTAAAAAGTCCAAACTTGCCTAATGCTTTAACTCTGCAGTTATGGTGATCTCGAGTGACATTTGAAGTTCAATGTTTTGTGTTGCTGTTCTGTTCTTTGTTTGGGTGTGGGGTTTTTGTTGCTTGTGTTTTTCTGTATTAAACAATGTCTTCTGCAATTTGTTCTTGAAGGGCTCCCTCACCAACCAAGCGCAAGGATAGGTCTGAAGAGAAATCAAAGGACAGGTCCAAGGATAAAGCATCCACTAAGGAATCGGGTGAAAAGGATCGTGGTCGAGACAAGACACGCAAAAGACGCAGTGCTTCCAGTGGGAGCAGCAGTACCAGGTAGTTACTTTTACAGGTAGTAACAAATTACAGTGCTTTCAGAAACCACCAGCTTGATTTCTGGTATGTTTTATTCCCTGTGTCATGGACATGTGGAAATCTTGCATTGAGTTAGTCACAGTGTGGTTTTGGCTAACTTAAGGGCATTTATTTTTTTTAGGTGTGAATTTCCTTTGGCTATCTAGTGAGCTATGGAGCATCAGTTTTCATTGTTCTAACTCGCAGGTGCTCTCTCTGTAATTATCAGAAGTGTTTCAGCTATTCTTTTTCTGGGTATTCCACTTATTTTTATTCCCCCTCCACTGCCAACAGGTCCCGTTCCAGCTCAACTTCAAGTTCAGGGTCCAGTTCCAGCACCGGTTCTAGCAGTGGCTCTAGCTCCTCTTCTGCCTCAAGCCGATCTGGGAGCTCCAGCACCTCACGCAGTTCCAGTTCCAGCAGCTCCTCTGGATCTCCAAGTCCATCTCGACGGAGACATGACAACAGGAGGCGCTCTCGCTCTAAGTGAGTTTTATTTGACTTTGTTGTGGTTTAACCCCAGCCGGCAACTAAGCACCACACAGCCGCTCACTTGCTCCCCCCCCACCCCCAGTGAGATGGGGGAGAGAATCGGGACAAAAAGTAAAACTCGTGGGTTGAGGTAAGAACAGTTTAATAGAACAGAAAGGAAGAAACTAATAATGATAGTAATAACAGTACTAAAATGACAATAATGAAAGGATTGGAATATACAAAACAAGTGATGCACAATGCAATTTCTCACCACTCACTGACTGGTGCCCAGTTAGTTCCCGAGCAGCAATCCCTCCCTGCCCAACTCCCCCCAGTTTATATACTGCACATGACATCGTATGGTATGGAATACCCCACTGGCCAGTTTGGGTCAGCTGTCCTGGCTGTGTCCCCTCCCAACTTCTTGTGCCCCTCCAGCCTTCTTGCTGGCTGGGCATGAGAAGCTGAAAAATCCTCGACTTAGTCTAAACATTACTGAGCAACAACTGAAAACATCAGTGTTATCAACATTCTTCTCATACTGAACCCAAAACATAACACTGTAACAGCTACTAGGAAGAAAATTAACTCTATCCCTGCCAAAACCAAGACAGTCTTCTAGGAATTACCAGATGGCAGGTTAATTTCCACATAGAATACGAGATTGTGATCAGAATAGATTGTTTTCTGAGGACCATTTGCTTCCTCCATAATTTAGAGATTTGAATTTTGTTAGAATGGGTGTGCTTCTTTTGCTTACAATCAAAACATATGCCCTGTAGGAAGAGAGATTAAAAATCTCATTTTAAAGAGAGTGATTTTTAAATACTACATTTTGTAGAGGCAGTTTTAATCAATGTTTCTGCAATAGTATGGGACTATACGGGCACTAGATGAGAGTAAAGCTCTTTGGTTCCTGTAAATTACAGCCAAGACTAACAGAAAAATGAGGGCTGAAAATGGTGTATATGTGTGTATTTATAGTCTTATGTATAAAAAAATAAAATGGGTGTTTGGAGGGACAAAGGAAATGTTTTCCTGTAAGGGTAGGAATCGAACTGTGTTAATGTCCGTACAGTTTTTCCTTTGGATAATTCTGTAGGTCAGGTGCTGAAAGCTGATAAAATCTACTGAATTATTATAAGCCAGTGTGGTTGGTGTTGGGTTTTGGGTTTTTTGTTTTGGGGTTTGTTTTGTGCTTTTTTTGGTGTTGTTTTTTTTTTTTTTTTTAGTGTATCACTCAATTTATGGACAGTAAGATTAAGAAGAAACATAAATACAAATTTTCTGCATACTGAATTTTTTACAGATTAAAATGATGTTCCAGATTTTTTTTATTATCTTTTTTATGAAACTACAAAGAAATTGTGATATGCAGCTACTTAAATAGTTTTTTTAACCATGACTTTTCTGGACCTCTGTAGTGAACAGAACATACAGAAACACAAATGATTGGATCTACTAATTTGCCTAGCTGTGGTATGCTTTAGTGTTCATGTCCTCGTTTTGCCTCTTTAATTGTTGAGGCAAAGAATGTTTTTTGGTTTAACAACTGGGAAATTCTTCAACTATGGCCAAAAACTTTATAGAAATGTTTGCTAAATTTTGTGTTACCCTAGTTGCAGTAAAGTTGAAAACTCACAAAAAAAGGCTCTCAAATTCCAGAAGGTTCTAAAGCAAAAGCAGACAAGGCAAATGCAAGTCCTGAGGTGTTTCTAAGTAGAACACTCTCACCACCACCCCAGCACTTCCTAAGCTGTAACTTTTTAAGAAAAAAGGTGCCCTCCCAAGAAAAAATGGTGCTTTTTAATCATGTGATAATGACTGGCTTCTTGGTTTTGTCTTGCACGTTCCCTGAAAACTGTAAACATTTTCTGTTGTCAAAATCAGGTCCAAGCCACCCAAGAGAGATGAAAAGGAGCGGAAGAGGCGGAGCCCATCACCCAGACCCACAAAAGTGCATGTTGGAAGGCTCACTAGAAACGTGACCAAGGTAATGGCATGCTCCTCTGTAATATCAAGCTTGCATATCTTCTGTGAAGACGTGTGAGTGGCTCTTTTAAAGTTCTCAAAACTTTTTGTTGTTGTTAGAGTGCTGCCAGGGTGTTGCTGTTGCAAATTCTTGGTTTGTGTCCAGATTGCTCAGTGAGGAAAATTTTGGTAGGATTTTACTGAGTCAAATACAGTGCAGGCTTTTGAGACTGTGGTGCTTAAGAGGTCTGTCTGCTTTGTCAGTATTCCAGACCTTGTATGCTGCCTTACTAGGAAGAAAACTGTAGAAGTTGGGACAAGAGCTGAAATTAGCTTGGAGGCATTAAGGATATCTGGGTGTTCTTAGTGAAGGATCTGAAGAGAGCTGGACTGGCTTATGTTGTCTTTGCTAGAATGTGATTTAAAGGTCTTCAGAGGTAGAAGGTGTAGGGTGCTGAAAAAATAATGTTTTAAAAAATATTAGCAATCACACCTTAAGAGTTTTCAGCTGAGGGCATAAGTTCCCTTTTCAGGTCCCCAAGAGGATTTTTACACTAGTTGTATTTTTGTAGCTAGTGTTGACATGCAGCAGTAATGCTGCTAGAACTTAAGGTTTGGAACAATCTGAGAAGGAACTGAATAGACAACAGTAGAGAAAGCAGTGGTAATCCTTTCCACATCTGGCCAATGAAATATGTCTCTTTCTGATGGTGACATTGATTTAAAGCTAATCCAGTGCTGTGGATTTACTGCTCTGTGCCAGCCAGACCTGGTCAGTAAGCGTGATCTATGTCCTTAAGACTTGCTCTTTCTCTGCAGGATCACATCATGGAAATTTTTTCCACTTACGGAAAGATAAAAATGATTGACATGCCAGTTGACAGGCTAAATCCCCACCTCTCTAAAGGTTATGCTTATGTGGAGTTTGAGAACCCAGACGATGCTGAGAAAGCCCTGAAACACATGGATGGAGGTAGGTATCAAATGCTGCAAGGAAGCTGGGTGTTTGTAAAAATCTTTGGAGCAGATGAGTTTGATCTGGAAATGAGTCAGAGGTGATAGGGAACCCTTTGGGGAGCTGATCTGAAATGCTGTCTGTTTTCAGCCCAAATGGCTTTGGCTGTTGTGTTGTTCAGGACAGATCCAAAACATCACAGAGCTATTAAAACTGAGGGGTTTTTTTTAAAACAAACAGTAATAAAATTCTTGTGTCTGTGTCTGTGAAAATCTTTCTGGGTTAACATCTGAGCTGCAATTTGATGGGATATTAGATGAAGAAGTCTTGTATGTATGTGGACTTTGTCAAAATAACCCCTGAGCAGGTAGTGGAAATAGCACTATAGGCTGATTGACACTTCAGTTGCTTGTGACAAAGCTGTGAGTTGCAGTAATGTGATGTGTAGATGTTAGTGTTGGGAAATGCTTACTTCTTCCTGTTTCTGTGATTCCCTAAAAAGGCCAGATTGATGGTCAGGAGATCACTGCCACAGCTGTGCTGGCACCACGACCTAGGCCGCCTCCCAGACGCTTTAGCCCACCCAGGAGGATGCTGCCACCACCACCAATGTGGCGCAGGTCACCCCCTCGCATGAGGAGAAGGTGAGAGCTATGACAATTTGCATTTCCTTCTCAGTGTAACAGCATGTTATCACTGAAAGACTTGGCATGGGGGCAGTTTCATCCTGTTGGACTTGACTTTCCCCTCCAAATAACAGTAACACCTTTTGGGCATCAGTTGAACCTGGATCGTACTTCTTAACTCCTTAGCGCCAGGGTGGCGCTTAACATGCTCTGGGCTACACCTTGAATGCAGTCTGTAGAAATGTCAGATGCTTTCCAGCCTGTTCCCTGGAGTCCCTTCTGCATAAGTGCTTCAAGGTGAAGTGGGAATGGCCTTCTGGCTGGCGGAATGCTTTTTGACAGCCTGCTACAGCTGCTTGCTTTTCTGAAGCCCTTGCACCTCCATCCCTTATTTCGATGAATGGGCACACGACCAAAAAGCAGGCCTTCTGCATCAGGTGAGCAGAGTATACTGACTCCAAGATCAAGATGTGACCTGGCATGCGTGTTGTGTGACTTGGGGATGCCTGAACACGCTCAGATAAGAAGTCTTTTGGAGTCTTCCTCAGCATCTAGATGGGCTCCTCTGTCTTGGAAATCTCCTTAAACTCTTGCCACTAGCAAAAGCAGCTCCTTTTTGGGCCACTTGATTGCTGAAGAGCTTACCAACTACAGGTTTAAAAATGAGAACTAGCTAACGTGGCACAAGATCCACTGCCTGTTGGTCCTTCTTTAGACACACCTTTTACTGAGGTCTGGCAAATGCTAGGTTTGGCATTCCCTCCTCATTGTTTTCTTCCCTAGTCTAACTTTTACTGTCCTGTTCAGGCTCTGTTAATATTCTGTGCCTGGAACCTTGGTGTCATACTGGTGGCCATACAGATTAATTGAAGCACCGAAGAGCCTGAAGCTTTAACTACTTCTTTAGAGTTGGACTTCTAAGAAATGTCCCTGCGTTTGAAAGGGCTTACATAAATCCTTTCCCTGAATATCACTGTATTTCAGGAGTCAAAGCTGACCTTTCAGGTAACGGAGAATCCGTTGTAGAATGAACATGAGCTTGTTTTGCTTGAGGAAGAAGACAAGATTCTTGTCTGTTCTTTGGATATTAAACGTTCTTTCTGCTTTCTGAAGCAGAGGAAGAGTAGCCAGCATATTCCTGCTGTGTATTCGATCTTTGAATTGCCTTTTTCCTCTCTGGAGCCGGCTGTGTTTTGCTGGAGCTCTTTTACCATATTGTGTGAGGATTTTTTGGAGGGAGGCAGGGAAATGTTTTTGGAAAGTTGGCAGATGAGATGGCAAATTACTGGAACCTGTTGCCCTTGTGTCCTAATGAAAGCTTTCTCCTTCGTCTCTGTCAGGTCCCGGTCTCCAAGGCGCAGATCCCCTGTTCGCCGGCGATCAAGATCCAGATCTCCTGGACGAAGGCGCCATCGCAGCCGCTCCAGCTCAAACTCCTCACGATAAAGCAAAAAGACTGGACAGCTTTTTATTTTTTAACTTAAATCCCGTCAGACTAAATATTGTACCTTTTTTTTTTATAATGGGTCTGGGTGAGGAGGAGTGAGAGAGAGAGAGAGAGAGATAATCCTGGCAGTGAAGGTAACCCGAGAGGAGAGAGCAACAGTTCACGGCCAGTAGATAGCCTTTGCTGTGGGGCTTCTAGTCTGCTGGCATTGAATTGAAATTATTTAAAAATGGCTTTGACTTTTAAAGGCTGCGAAAACACCTTTTCCAGATAAATGGAAGGAAAGATGTTGCAGCTGCTCCTTCTCCAGTTAGCAGGCTGCTGCTTGGTGATTTCTAAATGCTTAGCACGCTGTACAGACAAGCATGTAAATCTTGAGCTATTTCAGAAACCCTGTATAGTAAGACAGGGAAGCATTTAACTTGATCTCTAGGTGCCAGCACAGGACTTCTCAGAGCAGCTGGAGTCCAGATCTGCCCGAGACTTAAATACCGAGTTGTCGCTTCATTCCAATTCCCAAACAGATTATTAGTTTCTGTGGAATAAGCTCTTTCTGCAGGTAAAGGTCTTCTGTAGCACATACACCAGGTGATCACCACAGAAACAACGGTTCAGTCCACTGAACATGATACTTTAGAAAAGAAGCTGGAAATCTTAAGAACTGGTTTGTAGCTGCCCCTGTAAGTGATTTCTTTAACCTTTTCTTACAGGGTTTTGGTAAAAACTTCCTACGCAACCCCCCAGTGAAACGATGCAAAAGCTTCTGCTTTTGCAAATCTCAAAATTAGCGACTGAGCATAAGCCCCTGGAAACTGCAAGGCAGAGAGGGAGGCTCGGGGCCGCCGTGCTGGCTGGATTAACTGGGGTTCACATAGGGAAAGGCAGAGAATTTACCACCTGTTGTACAGTCAATACTATAAAGATTTTTTTTTGTTTTGTTTTGTATCACTTTGTAGCCTTTTGGGCCATGTTGTGTTTGTACTTGTGTAGGACCAGCGACTATTGAATAAAGCAGTAGGGTTGAGAACAGCCGGCCTGCCTCGCTCCCTTCTCCAGCCCCTTGCTCGGCGCAGAGGCGGGGAGGCCGGCAGCTGCCTCGACTGCGCATTTTTACGGCAAAACCTCCCGGTTTTTACGCGGACCCCTCCCGCGCGGGGAGCTCCCTCCGCCAGGGGCGCTGGCCCTTTAAGACCGGCGGGGGCGGCGCTTTTTCACCAGCGTCACGCGGGCGGGCGCCGCGGATTGGCTGCCGCTGAGGGCGGGCTAAAGCGGGGTCGCTGCCTCGGCGCCTTCGGCGTTTCCCCCTCAGCCCGGCGCCATGGCGGCGGCGCTGGAGCGC
>JAVJGG010000061.1:943900-991119 GCA_035590195.1 Aviceda cuculoides | reverse complement strand
GGTGAGCAATTGCACTGCGCATCATTTGTACATTCCAGTCCTTTCATTATTACTGTTGTCATTTTATTAGTGTTATCGTTATTAGTTTCTTCTTTTCTGTTCTATTAAATTGTTCTTATCTCAACCCACAAGTTTTATTTCTTTTCCTGATTTCCTCCCCCATCCCACTGGGGGGGGGAGGGGGAAGTGAGTGAGCAGCTGCGTGGTGCTTAGTTGCTGGCTGGGGTTAAACCACAACAGTAGTACATTTAGGTCCTAGTCTAAAATTTCTCTTTCTATTGCAATAAAAAAATTTCTGTCCAATGTCTAGAGTTACTTCTGTGTGTGTGTGGCTTTTGGCAGGGAGAAGGTTGACTTACAAGACCTGTTCATCTGTTTCATTCTAGATATAATTCTTCTTTAGGTGAATAAGTGACATGTTGTTTACTAACAGTCCTGTGGTTTTATAATTTTTTTTTAATCTGACAGTTGTCAAAAAGATAAGCTTTTTACTACTTAAAGCAGTAAGCCTGCCTGGTAAAGCTGGCAACCATCATTCTCTGTGGGCTGAGAAATACTGGTGTTACCTGCCTGTTTCAGCTTATCTAGGTGTTGAGGGAAATTTCTCCCTCTATGATGGTTGTATTGGTCAGAATTTGTAGCTTCCTCAAAACATGACTTTTTACTTAAGCGGCTTTGAAGCACTCTAAAAACAAGCTAAAGATTGCCTTGACTTACTATCCTTTTTTGTTTTGGTGAAAAACAAAATATTCTAAATTTAGAATATATTGTAATGTTCTGTTGACTTTGTACCTCATGAAAAAGCATGGTTTTATTATATTGGTGCTGAAGGGCAATACTGCCATTGCAGAAAGAGGAGTCAGTTGCATGGGCCCTTCCTATCTTTCCACCTGTTATTGGGTGGTGAACGGCTAAAGATGCCCTCTCCAGGAACTGGCGTAAAGATGAATGTTTGTTTCTGTCGTTGTTCCGTGTACTGTTTTTTTTAGTTGTTTGGTTTTTTTTTTTTTCAGAGCTTCTCACAAGCATGATGGAGGGCGTGAAATGCCACTTGGACAGCAATCTGCCACAAATACGGCGTCTGGGAATGATTGTGGCAGAGAGTATTAGTTCAAAAATAAACACAGATGGGCCTGTCCTGAAGTTTCAGGTGAAGGTTATAATGAAATTTATGTTTGGTGTGCAGGGCTTAGAGGAAATAAAAGCTTTAAACCGGATGATCCAGGGCATTATAGCAAGTTCTAACACTTATTATCTGGAAATAAAGAGAGGCAGCAACACTTTCAAAAGGAGGCGATACCTGTTTGCAAAAAACAATTGTATAGAAAATAGCCAGGTGGCTGAGAATGACCTTAAGAGTGTAATCCAATGGCAAAGTTCTGTGTAAACTGTTGATAATAAAGGACTGCCAGAGGATTATCATATTGCATGAGGGAATTGGAATCTGACCTGTGGAAGCTGAGAGGGAACTTCAAACTTAAACCAGTGGTGAACATTCAGTCCCTGACACAGTGGGAAGACCTGCTCCGAGTTGAGATTCTCAAGACTGACATGGGGATATATGCTCTGCTATTTCCAGTAGAGTTTATAAGAATGATATGGTTAAATCACAGTAATTCTTTAAAAACCTGTATCATCTATCATGTTGCATTGCCACTTATTAAATGTTTTAAAGATTGTAAATAACATTCAGGCAAGGTCTGATGAGGTACTACTGTTAAATATAGGGACAAAGATTACATATGGCACAGATCACTATACACCATAAATACATTACTGCTGGCAGCACAGTGATTGAAAGAAATGGGATTTGTGTGGGTTCATCTCATGATTCAGTCTTCATTTGCATGCAGTCAAATGTTGAATGTTGGACAAATCAAGTAGAGTTCAGTAACAGTTATTCTGAATGTCTAGTATGAAGAAGATGATGAAGCAAGAGAATTGAAGTCCCTTCTGGTGCAGACTCCACCATCCTGTGTTGTCCCCAGCCTTCCAGATGATAAGTAAGATATTGCTACTATTCATCTCCATGCCATCTTTTTATTCTTCTCCATACCTTTTTTTTGAGTTACACACTAGAACTGTATACAGTATTGAGGATGTCTTACATATTCTTAAGCATTATAATGCACTTTATTCTTACAGAGCAGTGTAGTTACATTAAATTTGTAATTCAAATGGTAGTATGTATTAAAATTGCTTGTTTGATAGCTGCATGTGGTGAAACCGTGCTGCAGTTTCTAGGGGTGTTGTGTGCCCCTGAGTAGAATCAAGTGGGCCTTTCTGTTCACATCTGGGAAATCTGGCATTTGGGCCATATGCCCCTAGCCTGTTCATCCATGACAAAAATCTAGCCTGTCTGTCAGTCTAAAGACTGTTTCTTTGGTGCTTTTAACTTCCATAGCATCTGCTGAGGCTCTTTGAAGCACTTAATTTTATCAGCAGATGGATGAAGCACTTCATGTTATTAGCAAATGAAGCTCTCCAGCACTCCTGTGAAATAGAGGTTTATCGCTCCCATTTTAGGGGCATAGACAGCATTTGAGAAATGGAGAGATGAAAGGACATGCCAGAGTCCACAGAAATAGGTACAGAGTCAGAAAAAAATTTCTCCATTACTGTATTCATCCCGCTAGCAATAGTTAAAGATGTTTCTTCCTCATTTGTTCAGTTTAATTCATAGCATCAAATATGGTGCAGGCCAGTGTGAGCCAGTTATCACAGATGGTCTTTCCTTTGCAGTCTTAGGTAGAAGTTAGTGCAGGGGGGAAAACACAGCAAATTAGCTAGCTTAATTTTTGTAATCCATTGCTCTTCTGTTAAGAGATTCTGCTTCTCTTCTCCCCTACCCCATTCTTCTTCCCAGGACTCTGTTCCTTGCGTTGGCCAAGCTAGATGGGAGACTGCAGCAGAAATAATGATCTGCCATTCTGTTTAGGCAGCAAGGGTTGATGGTGTGGGTAGTTCTTTGCTTGTGAGTAGGGACTTTTACTTTACTGGTTTTAATATTCTTGTTTCTCACAGCAGGAATGAGAAAGCAGATGCTGCACCGCCGTCGGTATTGGAAAGTAGCAAGAAATCACATACAACAGCCCTTGTGATGCCAGATGAGGAGTCGGATGCTGAACTTGACAGGTATGGGCAAGAAACTGGTAGGAAATGGAAAATAAATGGCAGGTTCTTAAGAGCAGATGTGGGGAGAAAGGAGCTACCAGTAGCTGCATTTCTTAGCAAATCTTATGTTTTCTGACCTTGTTCAGCTGAGTGGTATGCAGCAGAGTAGGACTTTGTGGGAAGTTGCACCTAAGTATGTTAGTCAATAATTTAAGCAACACCCGTGTCATGTACAACCATTGTATTTATTTCATTTGACTTAGACGCGTTTCCTGGAATTGCGAATATATCTACCCATTTTAATAGTGGGCCTGCCTTATTCTGTCACTTTACCAATATATAAAGAAATCTCAAAAATCAGCTTCTAGTCTCTTGGTCACCTGACTCCTTCCTGCACCAGGAGATCCAGTTCCAGATCTGGTCACAGAACTGCTCTTTCACTGAGCTTGAGAGTAATTCATAGAACTTCCTAAGGAACCCTTTCGGGCTAGGCTTCGGCAGAGCTGCTGGATGATGCAAGAGTGATGGCGTTATGATAATGTTATGTGCTGGTTCTTTCCCTTTTGTGTGGGTAGCTGGGGAAAGGAAGAACATCTATACCCCATAGACTAACTCCTGCCTTTATTTCTTTTACAGTGATGATGACCTCATCCCTTATGACATGTCAGAGGATAAAGAACTAAAGATTAAGGCTCCAGTGTATATCCGAGACTGTATCGAAGGTAGGAGATTTGGGGCTGAGTCTTTATCTGTTTCTTACTGGTTTTAGGAGAGTGGTCTCTGTGTAGATTTATGTTTTTCTGAGCTAATTTGAAGAAGCTGTAGGATTTCAGTAATCTGGGCTCAAGTGTTGAACTGTAATTTCTGAGTAATTTCAATTTGGTTTCTAATGCCAGTCACGTGGTGGGTCAGTGATACCTGTCTATAACAAGATGAACTATTGGCAGAAGAAAGTTCAGGGTATATACCCAAGCACAGCCATTCTGTTAATAGCTTTTGTTCGTCTTTTGATTACCTTCAGTCCTGGCAGGATCTGAAGATGTGGACAAATGGGAAGCTACAGTCAAGACTCTTGAGAGCTTGGTTCGAAAGAATCCAGCAGCAACAAGAGAGGTGAAGTAATATGAGTGAAGTTACCAGTGGGCTGTAATACAGGATGATCCTGCTGCCCTCACGAGGAGACTAAACATGCCAACAGGCGTCAGGCTAGGATAATATGTACCTGGATTTAAAGCTTTCAACTTGGGAAGGGAAACAGAGGGAAATAGTTGCTTTGGAGGTGAGGATACAGAGCACAAAGTAACAAAGAAGCAGGCAAAGGTGCTGGCAACAGTAGGCATTTACCAGCTCCAGTGCTGAAAATGAAATGCATTGCAAATAGAGCTTCCCAGTAATGTGAGGAAGCAGAGGAAGCTCCATGCTTTATGCTGGGCAGAAAAAACATTAGAGATACAGTTGACAGAGCAGCCATTAATTCCTCAGACCAATTGATTTTAATTTTAGATTTAATTGATTTTGAATTGAAATTGAATTTAATTGTTATTCCCCAGCAAAAAGGGAGATAAAATCAAATGGACTTTCCCTATTTGCTTGTACAAGCATAATGTCTTCTGGAGGGAGTAGCTGGGTTGTACTGGTCAAGATGAAAAGCTCAGGTGAGAGGAACTTGGGATGAGGTCACCAGTGTGATGAGTTCTCACCACCACATGTTAGCGAACACTTGAAGGCGGCAGAGATACAGGCCTTTGCCAGCTGAGAAAGGGAAGGGGTGTAGTCTGGTAAACAGTGCGCAACCTGCTGCTGCTCATCAGGCATGTTACTGAGCTGGACAGGCTTTGGGTGTGGTGCTGTACCCTTTAACCTGTCAGTTATAGTGACAAGTCCTCCTGTATCATGATGCCACCAGTTGTCCAAAAAGCCAAAGTGAATGTAGACAGAGAAATTGGCATAGGGGTTTGTTCAGTGTTTTGAGAAATCTGTCTTGATGGCATTTAGCTTAATCCGTTTTCTCCCCCTCCTAAGTAATGGACATGTTGCCTATATTCCATAGCTTCTTTGCTTAAACATTAGAAATGGTATGTAAATCCTGTGAGGGAAAAAAAAAAAAACCACCTGCAGGGATTTGATTCCTCTTTTTGTATTTTGAGCAGGTTAGCGTGGAGCTGGCAAAAATATTATTGCATCTGGAGGAGAAGACCTGTATTGAAGGCTTTGTGGAACTCCGTCAGAGAGCTCAAGTAGCTGTTTTAACCACAGATCCAATACCTGTGAGTCCCTCTTAGTGCTTTCCTTTTTCCAGTCAAGGCACAGGCGAAAATTTAAGCAGCTGAGGTCTCTTGCTAGCTTGATAGAAGCAGCTATCAGAGTGTGGTAGAACAGCTAGTTCATGTCTGACGGCATTTGTGCAGAGATGGGCTATATACCGAAGAATCTGCAATGGATGACAACAGGAAAGAGAAAACTGTCAGAGCTGTAACGGACTGGAGGAACTGTTTGGAGGCTGTTAGTATGAGTACAGCTGACAAGGCAAATTAGATAAGGACTTCTTGCACTGAAGGGGAGATGGTTTCACATAGAGGGAAGCTAAGGCATGGAGGGCTTATCTAGAAGAACGCTTGACTGGTGATTTTAATCATAGAATGGTTTGGATTGGAAGGGACCTTTAGAGATTGTCTACTTCCAACCCTCCCTGCCATGGGCAGGGACATTTTCACTAGATGACGTTGCTCAAAACCCTATCCAGCCTGACCTTGGACACTTCCTATGATGGGGCATCTGCAACTTCTCTGGGCAACCTGTTCCAGTGTCTCACCACCCTCATAGTAAAGAATTTCTTCCTTATGTCCAGTCTAGTTCTATCCTGTCAGTTTAAAACCTTCACCCCTCGTCCTATCAGTACAGGCCCTGGTAAAATGTCTCTCTCCATCTTTCTTATAAGCCCCCTTTAAGTATTGAAAGGCCGCAGTAAGGTCTCCTTCAAAGTGCCAAAGCTGCCATGGCAGTTGTTTGGGTACCTCTGCATAGGTACTTACTTCCTTTGGGAGAATCTAGAAGTGGAAGTATCTGAAATTTCCCCTATTTGCACAGCATGTCTCTTCCCTTCTCTTGGAGGCTTGTTGTTAACTAACAGGAAGCAGGGCTTCTCCTGAAATGGAGTGCTTTTAGAGTTAGTGGGAAGGCTGTTTCCAGCCTGGGTTTGTGTCATTGTGCCTTGATTTTTCTGTACAGGTAGCAAAGTACTTAACCTCCCAGTTCTACTCTCTGAACTACAGTCTTCGTCAGCGCATGGACATTCTCGATGTAAGTGCTCTTTTCACTTCCCACTTTCCCTTGTGTCTGTTGCACCAGTGCTGTTTCCCTGTAATGTAATGGGGTTACCCTGTATTCCTCGTAGGAGGAGGCAGACACATGGGAATCTCTTACGTTAGTATTTGTGCCTGGCATTCCCCTCTCGTTTGTAACCCTGCTATGCTCCACGTATACAGTGATCCTTCCTCACAGAATGCAAAACATATGATGCTTATTTGCCTAGGAGAAGCCATTGTTTCCTAACACATCATCAGTCTGTAATATCTTCATTTTCTGAAAGACAGCAATCTGCCTGTGATGACTCCTACATCATCTCGCTTACTGTGTCTGAAGAAGGAGCCACTATTCTGTTTCAGGGCTAAGTGACCAAGTGCTTGGTCAGTACCTCAGAGCCAACTGGTTTTTAGGGGATCAGTTACCTTGTTGTTCTTCATTCTAGACCTGTCGTGCCTTTCTGCTTTGCCGTTCCTATCAGTTTGGGTGCAGGTAACTCTGTTGTTGTTCCCTAGTACACAGATTACCCCTTTTTAACAGAACCTCCCTCTTTTTCGTCTAGGTATTGGTTTTGGCAGCTCAGGAACTGTCCTATCCCAAATCCCATAGGAAGACCAAGCATTCTGGTGCCCAAAACCCTTGTATCCAGCTCCTTCCTGGAAGTGACGGGTCTAAGGACTGGAGAAGAATTGTTGATGAGAGGATCAAAAGCAAGACTCGGAGATTTGCTACGGTGAGGCCAGGGCAGAAACAAACTAATGTCAAATCCAGCAAAAATAAGGATGCTAGGAGTTGCTGTAGTTCTGTCTGGAAAGAGCAAAATACCTGTGAAATTGGGCCCAATCCAAAGGAAAGACTGTGTAACTTCAAATATAAATTTATCTTAGTATCTGGCTGAATCTTTCAGTGCAGAGTACCAACTCTTGTAGTTCTCTCCTGGCAGGGAAAGGAGAATAAACCTTGAACTCCTTGCCTTGCCTTGAGGGATAGTTGTTGCTGTTCTGTGCTTGTTCTGAGCTTGTCCGGCCGCTGCAGGGAGCTGTGACTGCATCTCACAGATCCTAGAGCCTCCTCCATCAGACTAGCTGCCTCTGGACTGGACTGTCTCAGCCTTCCTATTTTTCAGGGAGATAAATTGATGCCAGTTTCCTAGTTCCCAGAACTTCCTTGTGGTTCATCCTGGAGCACTTTTTTTCCAGAACTCCTTTATCCCTTGCATGTTCTTGTTTCTTCTGTCTAGCCCAGAAGTACTGAGCTATATTGTACTAAAATACTTAGATGTGTGAGAGGTTCTGAAGTGGGAAGTGAGCCATCCAGTTTGGAAACTAGTAGCCATAGGCATACAAGCGAGCAGTGGCTGAAAATGGGATGGCTGCAAGGAACCCATAGCCTTGACAGTGTCCAGTGAAGTGGAAGAGTCGGATGCTGCAATGTTGTGTCTAGACTTCATTTTTCTCTTGGACAGGGTCAGTCTCAAGCGGAACTGGCTTCCGGCCCAAATGAGTTCAATTCTGTTGTTGGTCACTTCTTTTTTCCATTGATTCAGCACTTTGACAGGTAAGCGTGAACACCTTGGGATGTAGGCATGGCAGCTGCAGAGTGAACAGAACTTTCTGCTTGTTCTGCTTGCCTCAGAGCAGCAGACTGAGCCCAGAAGCTGTACGGGAGTTCAGTGACACCACACTGATGCCTGGCTCGTGCATAAAACTTAGAGAGGAGGGGTATGTGGTCTCTTGGACTTACCCTATGAAATCTTGTTGGGCAGGAGTGTGTAAGACCCTGCAGAAGTGAAGATACATACCTGTCAGCAGGTACACAGGCAGATGATTTTGGCAGTACCAAACCAGTTATCTTGGCTGACCCTCCACCTTGGGAGGTTCACACAAAACCGCAGAACTCAGACTGCAGTCTTTAACCAGTTAACTTTGTCTCAGGTTTCGGCTTGTCACCCGGACTGGTCCTTGTGACTGTGTTATAGGACACAGGACACAGTTTATTGTCAATCACTTAAGTCTTTGCTAACTTGAGGAAGGCTGAGTAATTGATTCCATGACAATCAAGACTCTTGTAATACTAGTCTTAATGGTTTGTTTCTAGTATAGCAGTGTAGCTAGCTTTTGCATGCAGTTCTTTCTAAGTAAAGTGTGTTGGTAGAATAAGTGATACCTGTTGTAAGAGTAGAGGAGCAAAAATGAAAGCAAACAGCTGTGGCCTATGTTAAACTGGGGATTGCTGTATATAATGGCTGTTGTTGTAGGGATTTGGGCTTGTGGAGGACAGTTTGCCCTGCATAACCACCCTGACTGTTCCAAAGATGCACTGGTCAGCCTTCTCACTGCTACAGGACTGTGTCTCTTGCACTTGCAGGCCTTTGACAACATTTGATCTCCTGGGGGAAGATCACTTTGTCCTTGGAAGACTGGTCCACACTTTAGCAATCCTGATGTACTTGGCTGTCAACACTGTGGTAAGGAAGGCTGCATGAGCTTGCAGATAGCAGGAGAGGCTTCCAGCCTGGGAGTTCAGAGGTGCCTTCTGAAATAGCAGTGTGCTCTGAGGCCTGCTACACTTAGACTGGCAGCAAGTTTGAGTCGTGTGTGCTGAGAAGTTGCGAAAAGGGCTGGGGAAAAATGGTCAGAAAAGAGACATGGGATTCAAGACAACCCTGCGCTATCTTTTGCTGCTTCTGGTAGAAAAACTATCAACTTCTGGGGGAGGTTGGGCACATCATTTCACTTCACAGTCTAAGTTTCCTCATCTGTAAAATAAAGTTAATTGTAACCCTGATCTTCACAACGGTGTATCTCAAGGTACAGTTCTGTAAGATGGTGTGAACGTGAAGGTATTCAGTTTCTGTCATAATCCTGTTTTGCAGGCAGTTACTGCAATGGGAAAGGCACTGCTGGAGTTTGTTTGGGCTCTGCGTTTCCACACTGACTCGTGAGTTGTAGTTGTATGCTTTCATTTTTAAAGATCAGCTGCGAGCCAGTCTCCAGCCATGGTTTGTCTTTGTCCAAGACTAGCACCTTGACTGAGAATGTCAATGACTGAATGCATTAACTCTATGCTCTCCTCCAGCCTTGTGATTTTATGACTGAGTATTGCAAGAATATGTAATGAAGGCATTGCTTTAATGTCAGACCAACATATGAACTTGGCTAGTGTCTTCTAGTGTGCAGGTACAGTCACTTGTAGAAAGCATGACAAATTTCTTGATCAACTATCCATGTGATAGTTTCATCTATGTTTACTCAGGGAGCTCAGAAAACTTTAGATTCAATTCCAGCATTCAACCCTGGAAAGAAATTAATACATGTAGCCAAAATGCTGTAAACACCCAATTTCTTTTTTCATCTCAGACTTGTCTGGGACTCTGAATTATGCTAGGCTCCCTGCAGCACAGCATGGCGGGGGCTCTGTATGTGGGCATTCTGCCAGCTGGTGCATGATTACACTCCTAATCAGTAGGAATATGGCAAAAGTCATCATAATCACAAACGTTTGAAACTGGAGAAGCCCTGAGGTGAGGAAATCAAGGTACAGCACGAAGCTGCAGGCTCTAACCAGTCCAGTCTTTCTCCAACAGGTATGTGCGCCAGGGTCTTTTGTCCTGTGTCTCTTCCATGCTCCTCAGTGTCCCTGCGGAACGTCTTCTGGAAGACATGACAGAAGAGCTTTTGGAGACTCAGTCCTGGCTGGGAGGTAAGATGTGGTGGTGTACACCAGTGTTTTTCTGGTTAGTAGTGCAGTCTTTGTGCAGCATATCTTTAATTGTGATCATAGCAGTAATGTCCTAGTGTTGTGCACCAGAGATTTGCATATTTACTGTTGCTTGTAAGTTTAGGGCAAATACCAGACCACACCGTGTGCTGTACAAATGTATCTAAAGCATGAGCTGAGAGCTTGCATATGGCATTTCAAAGTGTGACTATCCTCACCTTACAGGCCAACCAAAAAAAAATCCCAAAATGTATTATGTCCCCCCTTTCTCTAAGCGTCCAACCACCCATCTCATGAAGCTGCAGAAAGTATTGTCATACTGCATATTACATTCAGGCAGTGACTTTGACCAGCAGCAACATATAAGGCTTGTGTGGCCCATTTGCACCATGTGCACAGAAGACGGGTTTCATCAGTGCTAAAAATAGGAGGAAGAGGAGCATGGCCCCATCTCCTAACTTCCTATTGCTGATGGAAAGAACAACCTATGAAAGACAGCAGATGGCTTTGCTGTCCCATGCACCCAATGCACCTTACATCAACACAAGCTATGTTTGTGGGTTCTGGTAGGCTGGAACTGCACAAATTGGTGGTCAGGTATTGCAGTGTGCTGAAAGTACAAGAGGAAATAACACCGCACTTTGTAGCTCTGAAGCCTCCACTGTAATTTGAGTGGACCTTGTGTGACTCCCTGGGTTGGTTTCCTTCACCATTCTCGCTCTTGGTGAGTTGGCTTCCCACAGGCAGCAGGCAGGAAGCGACGCTGACACAGCCGGCCTCTGATCCTTGCAGGTTGTGGAGCTCTGTGCCCTCTAAAAGGAAGAGAGCTGCCTTGTGGGGCCAAAAACTTTACTTTTCCCATGACATGGTGTGCTCTGACAAATCTGCTTGTCTCTGCAGTTAACACTGCTATTGCCAAGGAAAGCCTTTCCAGGAATGTTATAAATGTATTTTCAGCATGAGGGTCTGTGTAATCTGTTTTTAATGAGTTATTTTTAGAAGGAAGAGGATGACAGAGCTAGTAGCATCTTTTTATGCCCATAGGTAGTGTAATGGCCATCTCTTTACATGTAGTGCTTTTGCATGAAAATTGCATGGTAGATCCCGGTGGGAATGAGAGCAGGATAAGATCACAGTTGTGTGTATAGTGGAGAAGGGGAAATTGTTGTAGGAGCCATTCAGAAACCTTAAAGAATACAACTTGGCTCCCCATCTGGTCAGATATGATTTAAGTGCAATTTTAAAGGGCTTCTAGAGCTGCTTCCTGAAACACAACAGCTTCTTGGGTTATGCCTTTGCTATTTATTGTAAGGTTGTTGGTAAAACAGCTCTTATAGGGAGGCACTGGGCTCCTCATTGCTGCTCCAACAGGTGAAGTCAGTCACTAGAGACCTACTTTTGTGACTTAATCATGGTTTTGAGCTAGCAGACTTGCTGTTGCTTCATGACTCTTCCAGACAAGATTTGCAAGAGGTGTGATGTGTTACATCTGTTGCTGTAGCAGTCAGGCGTGCAAGCCTTCTGCTAACCATGCCTAATGGCCAGGAGAAGTCACCACTCTGGGTTTCAGCTTAAGGCATCTACATTTCTCCTGCTATGGCTAAAGCACAGTGAGGAACAGTGGGCTAGAAAATGTTACCCATGAAGCATTTAGTAGAAATCTACAAAGTGGCTTGTTATTATATCGTAGCCTATGCAGACTGCTGTAGTTCATTATGTGAATATGACTGATTGTTCCTGCCCTTCAGCCTTTGGGCTGTAACTAGAACTGTTTCCTGTTAGAAAGTGTTCACGCTGTGGTGTAAGAAACTGCTTCAGACACTGTCACGATACGGTCTACTTAGTGGATGCTTTGGGACATTTCAGCTGGGGAGAGAGGCCAGGATCCACCTCGTACCTAATCTTTCCCGGGGGAGAGAGGGAATACCTAAACATTTCTAGGAAACAGTTCCTTTGATTCCTCAGCAGCTGACTTTGAGGGAATTCCCCACCCCTTGCAAGTGCTGTAGAGCTATGTCATAGGTGAGTTTGTTTTATGTAAGAACCTGAATGATTCTCTGGTGCCCTGTGCCTCCCTTTCAGTGGCAGCAGTTCAAGGCCTGTGCTCATGGCAATTAGAAACGGTGCCAACACCACTCTCTTAGCTTTTGAGCTTGTACTGATCTGTCTTGTAGCCTCGCCCTTTTTGCCTTCTGTAGAGGGAGTATGGAAACACCATCGTGAAGCTCTCCCGGAGGTTATAAATAGCCTTACTCCATCTGAATGAGTCATGTGTTTGGGCTGACAGCACTGGGCTCTGAGCACACTGCTCGTGCGTACAGGATATCCTTACACAGACTCTCTGCTCTTCCAGGCTCCCCCTGCTCAGACATCCTGCGTGCATCCTGATTTTTACTTTGCAGGCCCATTAAGGGCCCCTGAAATAACAGCTGCTGGAAGCAGCTTCATGCCCTCCCTCACATGCTGCATAAAGTGTGAAAGAACTACCAGTTTATCAGAAAACTAATCTCAGAATGGAGAATGTGTTGAAACTTGGGGCCTGCCTCTTTCTTTTCCCCCTTTGAAGGGCAGTGTGACCACAGATTTCAGGAGGGAGCACTGATGGGAGGGAGCAACTTGTTTGGATTGCAGGAATTGGCAGAATGGAGACTTTAGGCTTCTGAGTAAGTGGATTTCTAATTGCAAACTGCATTCATGCTAGTAGGTCAGCTGTGGAAAGGTTATGTATAGCTCAGGGGCACAAGTATAAATTCTGGTATGGAGGTTATCCCGTGGAATGCAAGGTCAGACAATTTCTATAGTGTTTCAACCCAACTGACTATTTGTTTCTGCTACAAAAATGAACTGAGCATTATCACATGTGACAGTCAGGGCTAAGCTAAACTCATACTGCTTAAGATGATCAAGTTTGTGCATCTTTGCCTTCTGGTCTAACATAATTCCTGCAAGTGCTAATGTCCTGCCCAGAGTTACTGGTACTACAAGTACTAAATGCTGTTGCATTTAGTGGGATGGTCAGCGAAACAGTGCAGAAGTGTTAGGCGAAGAGCAGTTTTTCCCATTTTCCAACTAACAGTGGCTTCTTCTTTTACAGATGTGGTAGAGAAAGATCCAGATGGGGACTGCAGGAGGCTGGCCTTGCAGAACTTGCTACTAATGGAGAACCTGAAAAAGAAACTCAGAACTGTCCCTTCCTAGCTGAAGGGTAAAAGAAATGACCTTTACCTTATACTCTTGCCAGCTGGATGTGTGTAGGCACTGCTGGGGCCTCTTCAGCAGTCACCTGGCTGGAGAAGAGGAAGAAGGGGGGAAGGGTGCCGAGCTGTAAGCCAGCAAACCTGACTTGACATCTGGACTTTGTAGCGGAGGCCAATTTAGTGAGCTATTGCTATCCGGTACGGAGTGTACAGATGCAGGAAGGTAGGCTAGCGCTGCCATCCTCCCCACAATGCCCCAGCCCCCACCTCCAGCTATTTATAAACTTGGCAGGTTTGAGCACTCTGCTAAAAATATGGGGAAGATCTCATAGCAGACTTCTTGTCAGAAAAACAGGAGGGCTGGAGAGGGCCGCTTATCTCCCAGGACGAAGTCTATGACATGCCCATAACAAAGGCTGCAGTGTCTTCTAGCAGTCAGTGTTTGGCAGAATAGTTACCAGCCTGCTGTTCGAAGGGGTGGCGTGGCGTAGGGAATGATACTGCTGATGAGATGCAAGAACTGAGTAGCTATGCTGAGGTTCTGAAAATGCTTGAGCGAGAGCTGTGCTGTGGTTAGGAAGGAACAAAGCAGGAATTCTTTTTGTATAATCTTAGTACAGAACTAAGTTTCTATTAAAGGATAACTAACATCCAGATTTTGACCTTAAAATCTCCCCCCACCTGTCTTCCCTGAAAGCATAGGAAAAGGGGAAAAGAAAAATCACTCTAAGCAGAAGGGCTAGTTGGTATGAAATGTATGAGAGTGACTTTATAAGTACACCTTTGCGGGGCAGGGTAACAGGCTTAAAGGTGAGCGAGACCTGGGTTGCTTATGTTGGGCTTCTGACTAGTACAGAGTAGCTTGAGGTAACTGTGGTGTTTGGAAAAGAAACTTCACAGTGAAAAAGAAGCTTCACTGGCTCAAAGTGACGCAGCTTGAGCAGGGTAGGATTGGACCAGATGACTCCAGAGGTCCCTTTGAACCCCAACCATTCTGTGATTCTGAGGTTTAGTCCAGATTTTTGTAAATGGTAGCTCTAGCCTACATGACTCTATGATGATGTATTTAAATACAAAAGCTTTGGGTTGGGGGAAGCCTCCCTTCATTCTGCATTAAGGGAGTAGACTGACTTTTACCCAAGCTCCTACCCAAACAGGACAGAGATTGTTTTCAGGAGTTCTGACTTATAGGGAAAGACAAATCAGTGCCTTAGCAGACTAAAGTTGTATTTGAAAATTTTGTCAACTCAAGAGTTTCCACCTCAGTTACTCAGCTCTTTTCTGTACTCGGAAAAAAGGCCTGAAGTTACAATATGCAGTTCTTGTTGGTTTTTTCCCACCCTCAAATTTATTAAAATACTAAAATAGCTTCATTACAGGGTATACATGTGAATCTTTGTATGCAGTGTTTGAGGTAATATATTAACTTCAATACTGTTGCTTGTACAGTCCAGCGGGAAGAATAAATTTCTTGGTAAAAACCAAAAAGCCTTGTCACAGCAGTGTGTTGACTGATGTATGACCCCTAACAAGGACAGAATAAATGACCTAGTATTAAAGTCAACTTTGCGTTTGGTAAGTGTAAGTTGTCAGGGGTCCTCCACTTCATCAGCCACTTCTTCTTCTACCTCCTTGTTCTCCATACTGTTGTGGGAAATTTGTTCTGGAACCAGGGTTCGGTTTATGGGAATGCCTACTCCTCGGTGAACTGCCTCGATGGTCTGCGGAGTCATGTAGTAGCTCAGGTTCATAGGTGGAATTCTTTTCTGCATCTCTTCCAGATACCGGTAGGCCTAAAGTAATGCACAGAGATCACTGTTACGGGATGGGGGCGGTACTGCTATACAAGTCCCAGCAAAATGGTGAAAAACATCCACCTTTACCGTGTGGCTGAGCTCTTGACAGGAGCTCAGTGTTGAAAGCTGCTAACGCTTAGCCAGGAGTTGTAGCCTTTGCTAACATGATGACCTTTCATAGTCACTTGTGTCCATTCTGTCTGTCTTAGTTTAAAAAAGAAGGGTCTGAAAGGCTGATTTTACATTCTCCAATAGCTGAAGCACTGTCAAAAAACTATGTTGAAAACAAGGTCAATCAGCACAGCTGGAGAAATTAAAATTAGCACTTGGCATCCTTAGGTTTTGTAATAGTGGCAGGTTATGGTTTAGTCCAAACACTGGTGTGTGTGTGTGTGTGTGTGGCACTTCTGCCCCGAAGAAATGATTCACCAATTCCTCAAATGACTGTAATTTTACAATTTTCTTTTCTTCTTTGGCCAGGTGGCAAATTAAGTACAGTGTAATTACAGAGACATGCACCCAGACAGGCCCTTCTGTTCTTATCTAATAACTGGGAACATTGAAGAATCCACCACTATTTATGCTCTGTGTCCTGTGAGCTTTCTTTTTCCCATGAAATGAAAAATATATTAATATGGATATAGTTCCTGAGGTCTACCCCACCCTGCTGAGCAGTTTAGCTCCTGTAAAGGAGCCTCTACTATAGAATGTTTTCCCGTGTGAGAGAATCATGCTATACCAAGCTGCACTGGCATATATAAAATACGGGCTTTGTAGGTTGGAAGAATTAAGAATTAACTTACCATATGGAATTCCTGCACTTGTACATAATGCTCAACCAGAAATCCCAAGACATCACCGTGACGGATGGCATTGTCAAGATCTTGTTCGGCTAGGAGAAGTTCGCACTGTCTTACTGCCTCCTTGGGATCTTCAGAGTAAACTCTAGTAAAGAGCAAAAGGAAACTTAGTCTGGGGGAGAGCTTGTCATGTGAAGAACAGGGAAGATTTTTTTTTTTTTTTACTGTGTTATGTTTCATAATTGCCTTTCTGACAGAGCTGTGCTTTTCTCAGTCCATACACTTGCTTATACTTCAGGTTACCTTTTCATCTTTAACGTCAACAGCACTTTTAAAAACCACATAATGGGCTCCCTGCTAGAAAAATGTAACGGCAGCTTTTAGAAGCGAGTCTGCAAATTATTTATTAAACTGTAGGTACTAGTACAGCTTTTCTTCTTGTATGATATTTCTGTCATTAGTTTACATGCTCTGAATACTGCAGCTCACCTCCGAGCATGGATGAATCGCTTAATCAGGGTCATCTTGCTTTGCAAATGTGCGAGTTTGCTTTCCTGTTCCAGAGGGCTTCTAGTCTTTGCTTTTGAAAGGCACTTATACGCTTCTGTCAGTGCTCCTTGGGCTTTCTCATAGTTCTGATACTCATCAATTTCTACCTGCAAGAGGAGAAATGAGATGAATGTCTTGTTCCAGAACTAAACCAAACACCTTTAGCAGCCACAGAAGGGGGATGTACCTGAGCACAGGCATCATAGAAACTTGCGAGCAGGTCAAGGGCCCTTCCTTTAGTATAGAAGCTAATGATGTTCTTCATAATCTCGGGGTCCTTCCGCCAGTCCAGTGATTGTAGGTAGTTGGCTGCCATGATATAAATCTCCCTCTGTCTGGAAACTCCCGCAAAGAAGACAATTTTCTTGGTATCTCCAGATTTCAGCAGTGCCCTCATAGCCTAGCGAAGGAAAGGTGGGCATGGGGGAAGGGAGGGAAAAATATTGTGAATGCAAAACCATAAGCTATGCTAAAATGGCTAGGAGGCCTCATCTAGATAGTCTACTGTATGAAGACTGTTCCAAGATTTACTTTTCGAAACACCTGTGTTTTGAGAAATCTTAGTAAGGTAATAGGCGTAGCCTCTTCAGCTTTTTTTGCTACGTAGCCAGGCTGACCTTTAACTTGTTTCCTGCTTGCATGTATTTCTTGGTCGCCACGTAGTAATTGCCTTGTCTCATGCAGCAATCGGCAATCTGCTCCAACAGCTCTCTCTGGGCCTCCTCAGAGAGGTCCTTGGAGTCCTTAGAGACCGTCATCTTCTCAGCCATCTCCTCTGTGATGGTCAGGTTCTGCTTCAGGCAAAGTTGCAGAGCTTCATGGTACTGATGGAAGTGAGAAAGCAAAGAGATGTTACAAACGCCACCGTGATACCTCATGTTCCTTGTGGTGTAACCTCTGCAAATTAGCTGTATGCAGGTACAAATGCTAACAGCTGTGGGTGCTCTAGCTAGAACATTGTTGTGTAGTTAAGCATCCTGACAGCGACTCCTGTTCAAGTACACACCGTCTCATTTTGTTTGCTAAGAACGCACTTGTTCTTCCACGAAGACCACTGATTCTCATCTGTTTTCTCAGAGGACACTAGTCTGGCACTAAAGATTCATCCATTTCATCTGTTTGAATGTGACATTCTCAGAGATATACAAGTCAGATTTATTAAGCATGGTTGATTATATTAAGGTTTTCAGCAAATAAAATAAATACAGGTATTTGAAAGATTTTGTTAAATAATTTGCTACTTCCCTTATAGGAACAAATTATGAGTAGGATATACAATAGCTTTTAGCCTGGAAAAGGGATACTGTACCCTTGCAAAACATGGAAGAAAGTAAGACATAGTACCTCATTCAAGAGGAGTGGGTATAGGACTGTTTTGGTACCCAGCATTTTGGTAAGGCTGAGTTGCCAGCACAATAAATAAGGGCATGGTAGAAGTTTAGGTGATAAATGAAGCGCCTTAACTACATTGGTGGTGTGACATAAGGGACAGCATTGATTTTTTGGGGGGGGGGTGGGGTGGGGTGTTTTTTTTTGACTGAGGATGTTATAATTTTCCTGCCTCTAGAGAGTAGGAGTTGGGGGTTTTTTTTAGCAAGAGTGCAAAATCTGCAGGTTTTAAGCCAGCAATAAGACAAAAAGTCAGAAATCCATTTCTAGAGTTGAGCCAGTGGGCTACCACCCCATGAGTCATTGGCACGAGAGGAAACTTTAAACCTCACAAATATCTCTGCGTGTCTGTTTACGAACGAAGATAAATGTATGTGTGTGCACGTACACACCTGTTGTGCCGCCCTTTATGCACAGAGGGACCAGAGATGCTGGACCTTACCTTTTTGGCTGTTAGCAGCAACTCCATTGCCTTCTCATACTGAGCATGTTCAATAAAAAAATCAGAACAGCGGGCTAGCAGAGCTGGGTCTGATTTCTCATCCAGGTCTTCAGCAATTAGCTGTAGGGCCCCAAACTGCTGCGTGGCAAAGGCGAGCTCCAGTGCTTTGGAGAAATGTCCTGCCTGCAAAATTAAGAATGAGTCTTTAAAGACTAGAATAAGCACTGTAGAATGAGTTTACAGGATACCCTAGAGGGGATTAATAAAGCATTACCCACCATGAAGAAACAACTACTAAACAGTACATGTAGTAAAAACTACAGTTTATTTAATGTTCCTCTACTGTAGGAACTGCTTCGGTTTAAAATTTGGTATTTTTTTACTAAGAAGACATTTACCTTGTGGTATAACATGACAGCCCTGTCCATTTGCTCCCCCTTTTCCTCATAATAGCAGGCTGCCTCTATCATGTCTTCTGGAGAGCTGAGAAGAGCCAGGTTCATCAGCTGATCATCTAAATTGTTATCCTATTCAAAAGCAAAGACTTGGCTTTAGGTATGCAGCAAACGGATTTCATAATTCTGTCTTCGGGCAAGCCTACAGCTTTATACTGTCGCACAGTAGCCCATCAGCTCCCTTCTGTGTAAATCCTATACCAACCCAAGTAACTTCGAGCTGCAATGATGATAATTTGTTTCAGGTAGTTTTCTGTTGAGATATACAAGAAAAATAGTGTCCCATACAACCAAGCCTTTATCGATGCGTCTTTGGTAGGAGATGCAGGCAGAAACCAGGTGCATCTTCAGAGCGGGCTGTATATGAGCAAGCAGTGTCTCACAAGAGCCGATGGGCAGAAACAACTTGTACCATTTCCATTCTGTATGCTGCATAAGGATGGAATCCTACTTTGCTTTTGGACATAAATGTACCTCTTCGCATACCTTACACAAGCGGATAGCATTGTTAAATGCCTGGGCCCTGGTGTAGAAATGTACAGCCTGCTTGATGTCATCCTGACTCTCATACTGGCGGGCCAAGTGATACGATGCTGCCCAATTCCCCGTTTCGTTTGCTATTTCAGCAGCCTGGAAAGGAAATCATATAGTTTTACTTTGTGCCCATACTCATGCCAGGAATGAGAATCCTCTGGAAGCAGATGGGAGCGGGCTGCCTTCCTTACCTTCTGAATGTTGCCCTGAAAGCAGTGGACACGGACTAGGGAAAAATAATCCTGAGCCAGCGCATAGTATTTTAGTGCAGCTTCCATATCGGATTGGCTTTCCAGATACTGTGCCCACCATTTCCACAGGCTCCTAGAAAAGCAACAACATTAATTGCAGTAACAAGAATTGCCAGAGAGAGACGGCATTTTTCACTCCTGGTGATCCTGAACTCGAGACTAGACACATTTTTTTAGAATGTAGACAAGGCTTTACCCCCAACTCAAGGGTGCTGTTCAAAGGTCTGCACTGTGAGGGAGTTCAGCCTAGATATCTAATGTGGCAGTTCTTGAGTGAGATTTAGCATAATCCTGCAAAGCTGGAGGAGGATCTTAACGGATAAGGCAGGGGTTGGACTTGCAGCTGAGGATTCATACTCCTCCTTCCCTCCTCTCTTCACAAGTGGTATTTCAGACCTGAAAATCCCACTGGGGAGGAGGAACAAGCATAGCACTGACTTGTCTTTCATCTTGTTGACATAGTTCTCCAGGGCTTGTAAGTCTTCAGAGAGCATTCGGGGTACCTCAAACCTATGCGTGTCTGACTTCTCATAGCTGTAGGGAAGAAGAACATATTAGATGAGAAATTACTACCTTCATATTGTCTCACTTCCTTTGTAAAAAAAAAATCCATTTCATGTTGTTTGACAGCCATAGAATGCCAACACTGGTAACACTGCTTCATTTGTATTACTGTGTTCTCTGTAAGACCAGTTGCAGTCTGCCAGCACCATCAAAAATAAAAAGTTCAATGGTCCTGCAAGGCACCTGGAATCATCAGTCACAGGAGAGGACCAGGCGCCAGAAGCACCCAAGTCAGACTAAATTCTGCCACAGCAGTTGTGTCTGGGACTCTCAGGAGAAGTAAACAAGTGGTTTTGTCATGGAAAAGGAAGGAAAAGAGGGCAGTGGTCTTCCAGAGACAAGTACAGGATTGGATATTAGTGGGCTTCAACTACTGGCCCCGACAAGACACTTAACCTTTCTGACGCTAAGCTTTATTACCCTGGGAGGGTGCTGGGAAGTTTATTGTAACAATGCTTTCACTCCATGAGATAGAAAGCGCCAGAAACAGGAAAAGACTTTAATTAATTATTGCTGGTCATCATCAGACATCCTCCTTAGCCTGCCTCCAGTCTTCACGGGAGAACAAGACTCTAAATGCCCTGGGTGCCACAGGCTGGTGCTTACTGGGTGAGCGCAAGACTGTGCTCTCCGGTTGCCTCCAGGTGCTTAGCGTAGTTGTAGTATGTGGTGCGTAGGTGAACCCGATCATGAGCTTCAGCTGTTTCGATGGCTTTCTGCCACTGGTTTGAGGCTTGATAGAACTTGTTCAGGAGGTCGTAACGTTTGCAAGCCTTGTAGAGTCGCTCCGCATCTTCCTGGAAGCAGAGCGTGCAGATGCCTCGTTAGCTCCAACTGGCGTTTCATAGGTGTCCTTCACAACAGACATTGCACTTCGGGGTAGTTTATTAGTGCAGGTCATTGTAATGCAATTAAAGTAACAATAATTCAGGCAGGGGTTTAACCACCTAAATATATGTAGCCTGGAATAGCACATTACTGGGAAACAGGATGTTTATGTGAAAATAAGGAAAGCACTCAGATCCTGGCATTTACTGTACAGTATCAACTGCAGGGGGTGGGGGGGTGACATGAGCAAGCCATCAACAATTAAATGCTGTCATCAGGAGGTAAACCATTTCAGAAAGGGGAGGTATGCTCATGTGGGGCTACAACTAACAGCCACGCTGCCTACCCCGAGGTGAGGTCCAGGAGAAGGTCCTGAACCAAAACTAGGGGTTTTGGCAAGAAGGCATCATGTGCCAGGGGACCCACTGCGACCTCTCGGCAGCTCTCAGAGGCAGCAATGCTGTTCATGGATAACTGAGATCCATTCTGGGGGAAAAAAATGCTATTAATTTAAGACAGAATTGGAACAGGAGGATTTTGCCGATGCTGACGCAAGGGCGAGCAAATTTGGAAGTATTATTTTTATGCTTTGAGAGGTACTCCTGTGGAAGGAGCATTTTCCTGCTCCACCCAACTGCTGTCCAGCTGAACACTATATTTAGTAAATTGAGATTATCTGTCCAAGACAGAAAAATAGTTTCTGTCTCTTATTGTTTCGAAGTCAAAAAAGCATAGAAAGTAGAGAAGGAAGATGCCTGCACTATGACTTTGTATGAGATGAAAAAAAGCAACAGAACTGCATTTGTTTTGCTACAGTTCCCCTCCACCTCTCCAAATAGATCTAAATGTCCAAAAGAAGGAGTATTGACACTTTTCAGCCTCATAGCTTTTTCTGCCAGGAAGCTTTTCCAAACATTTAGTTTGAATTTTCCTTTTCTTCTTCACTTTAACTCAGAATAGTTATTCTTGTCTCTCCAGCATTTATACTCTTAATAGTTGTAGATTGCTAAACACCTTTTTAAGCCAAATTCTAATTATTCAGCTATCTTAAAGATTTCCTTGTCTGTGAAATCTTTCCAAGAGCTTAACAATCTGCACTGATTTTCTCTGAACTTCTTCCAGTTCATCAACATTTTTTTCTGGTAATGAGATACTTAAGGGTGGAAGTTAATGATCCAGCTGTAGCTGCAACAAATACCTAGACAGAAGTTATCAAATCAAAGCCCCAGGATGTGGTGTCTCCTCAAACGCAGCCCCAAACGGATTTTTTGCTGTCATAGTACCTTGCCATTTTTTATCCAATTTGTGATTTCCTGTGAACTGTGGGGTATTTCATCAATTCCCTTTCCCCAGATTTTCCCTCTTACACATCATATGCCTGGATCTTTTATGGTTCCCAAACTAAAAACTTCTGCTTTTCTTACAGCTCACTGATGAAGACATTAAATAAAGGTGAACAGAGTGGAATACAGGCTCTTATCATTCATCTAATGCAATAGTGATCCGGTCAGTTTTCAATCCAACACAGTAATGCTGGTCTCAAACCCATTTTAGATCTCAGTTCTAGTGGTAATCTAGGAGAATGGGTTTAGACTTCAGTAAAGACACAAGGGAAAGACAAGGTCCATTTTGGTATGTATTTGCTGCCAGGTCGGGCTCCGGATACAGGTCCGAGGGACAGCTGCCCGGTGCACCGGAGTACGGGGGGAACAGCCTGACCGCATCCTCTGGCTCTGCTGGACCCAGGCAAGTCACTGCTCCCGCGATGGGAGAAGCTGGGATGGAGATCTGGGCAACTGTAGTAGAGCAGGCATTCCTGGGACAGCACAAGCAGCAACTGGGACTCGCCAGAGCTCTCCAACCCTGCAGGAAACACCAATTTTTGCCTAAACCACTTAAATGCCTTAAGCCAGCCCTTGCTCTCTGGCAGAATGCGGCTTTAGCCTTTCACTCTACAAACAAACATGCCAAAATGGAACTCGTGTTTCCCAAATTTGACCTTAAAATATGTTTGTTGAAATATTTTAGCTAGAATACTTTGAAGTACATCCTTTTTTTAATCCAGTCAAACCTAGAATGATTAAACTTGGAAGAATTATGCCCCAAGAAAACAATTTTTCTGTTTAACGTTTCACACATAAACCATCCTTAAAAGATGCTTCCTTCATTCAGCAATTTTTCATATGGGAGTAAAACTCCCATATAAATTCTGTACAGCAGTTAATAAAACAGACAAATTAATTTCCTATACCCTTAGGTGGTTATGCCTCCTGGTAGTCTTATTTCCAGGTATCAGATTCTGCCACACTCACTCTCATCTACTCTTTGAGGAAGATGAAAAGGGCTCAGGGGACCGCTGAGCCCTCTGGAGTTCAGGGAAAGCCCCTGATGAGTGTCACGCAGGAATCGTGCAGCACGGGGTTGTGCAATGCTGAAGGAGATGCCTATTTCCCTACGATAAAAGCTCAACTTCAGGAAAATATTTGTCAGAACTATTCATCACTCCCTGGAAACCTGGCAATAGGTTTTACTCCCCTCGAAGCTTTCTGTGTCTCAGAATTAAAAAAAAAGAGATCAGTTTCTCATTTTTGTCTCTAGTTAAGCAGGGTGGATATTCCCAGATGTTTACCAGCATGCCCAGCTGAATGGCCAGCACAGCCACTCTGGCCTCCTGCTCTGGTTCTTGTTCAGCCTCCCTCAGCGCCTTGGCTCCTCTTGCATGACCCATGTTTCCAAGGCAAATTTTGGCAACATCGAGCCTCTGCGTCTTCACGCACATGCGAGCCATGTTCTCCCAGACAGCCTCACTGTAAGAAATGGGAAAGGAAAGGAGAGCTGTTATGGTGTCACCGTTAAGGCTTGGGTACTGAGCAGGTAAGATGCAAGGAAAGAGGAGAGCGTGAAAGGGAAAACTCTTAGTACATTGGACACTTGCTGGACACGACAAAGAGACTCCAGCTGCTGTGTGAAGATTGAAGAGGAGCAGAAATAGGTCTCAGTCATAAAGGTTAGTTCTGGAGCCGAATGCCCACAGCCGTAAGGAAATATTGCAGGTTTTGTTTTACACCAATGTCTAAACAAAAGCGGTTATGTTTGCATGTATACAAGCATTTGTCATGGGCCCATCACTGTGGTTCTTGCTGTAGCTGCAACATACAGACATTCACAATACCCCCATATCAGTGTTCAGAATTCAAAAGAAAAACTATGAGGAAAGTCTTATAGACATAAACCTTACCCTGGAAACATCCCGCTACTGTCCTGCATAGTTCAAACATGGAACATTAGGAGCTTAATAGTTGCACTCAATAACAGGGAACGATGTGTAGGAAACAACCCACCAAACCATCATCTTCCGATTTAAAACTTGCACAAATAACGGCACAAAGAAAAGCTTTGCGATGCTCGGAATGAGAACTCCTCGGGGCTAAGAGCTTCCACTTAACATTGCAAAATCATCTGCCAAGACAGAGGCAGGGACTGGCTGAGCACCACGCTCCCACGCAGGAACGTCAGGTCTCAGCAGGCAGCACTGCTCAACAAAGGACCGCGACACAATTGACCATTACGTGGGGTGACAGCAAAGATTTTTGTAGATTCTGTTTACATTTGAGGCTCTTCAGAATAAAGTGCAATATGTTTGACTAACAGAAACCATAAGCATTCAAAATATGGGATTTTTTCATTGTGTGAAAACTCAGAGGAGGTATGGTCCATACAGTTCTCAGATACCACCAGAGCACAAAATAATTATATAAATGATAAAAGCAGGGGGGGAAAAAAAAAAAAATTAAAAAGTTGAATGACACTTCATGTCCCACATCTGCAAGCAAATCCCCTTCCAGTTTTCCTATGATTAAAATGTTTTTCTCTTCCCAGTTGCTGTGGGAAAGCCCTGCACAAACAGGGGAAAGTGACTAACAGGGAAGCAGCGAAGCAGATGAGACACGACATGCTGTCAAACACATACAATAAAGAAAGGCAGAAAAAAAATGTTTTTCCTAATTTACTTTACAATTAGAGCATCTTTGATTTGCAGCTACAACTAGTAACAATTTTTCAGGTAGTAATCAACATAAATATGTGACATTAAGGCCAAAACAGTATAGAGAAAATAAAATAGGATCAGAAGTGAAAAATCAGGGGCAAATTTCAGATAGTTTGGAAGTTTTCCTTGTTTAGAAAAGCGAAAGTGCATGTCTGAACATTTTACTGACTTTCTTACACCTGCATGTCCATGCTGAGTGTGGTTCAAACGCAGCCTCCTCTCATGCTCTGCTCCAACAGGTCCAAGTCCCCCAGACTGGGAGCAGACTGAAAGAACGCAGCCATTTCTGAACTAGAAAGGTCCTACATAAACTTCAGCGCTGGATCCTTCTTGCGTGTAAGTCTATGCATTGCCACTCAATATAGAAATGCTGACTTTTATCAGCAGAAGTTACTTTCCTGATTTTTGAAAAGTTGGAATTGGTTTCTCTTTTATTCCAGCCACTGCCTGTATCTGGAACTGGAAAAAGCAGGAAAACCACCATTAGAGAACATTTAGGTTGTGTCAGATATCATCACCTGGCTCTGATTGAAAAGGAGAGTTCTGTCATTAGTAAAAGATGTCAAATATTGCGTGTGTGGGCATGGCTGCACTTCGCTATGCACAAAGAAAAGAAATACATTTTTCCAAAATCTGCAGCATGCCAGAAGAAGTTGCCACTAGCCATTTCACTCTGGGTGAAGGAACGCACACCTGTGCTGTGCTTTGTCAAACTGACTAACAGCAACTTTCTGAAAGGAAATAAAAATCTTCATTTTTCAGAGCCTGGACAGCTCGCAATTCCAATGCAAGAAGATGAGAGTTCAGGGGCTTGAGCAGACAAGCAGATGAGAAATCTTATGTAGATTACAGAGAATGGAAACTTTTGAAAGGAAATAGACCAAACAGTGTATTTTAAAATACAAAGTTAAAAGATAACAGTGTGCAGAGACACACAGCGGGACTTGGAAGACGTACTCATCATGTATCGGCTGCGCTATGCTTCCCTGAATGGCAGTGCCTCCTGCCAACTTCAAAACACGGCCTCGGCACCCATGCCAGCCGTACGCAGTGGACCACCCAGATGTACCTCTGCCCTGAGGAGCTGGAGCTCTGCCATCCCACCTCTTCCTCCTCCAAATCATTTGCAAAACAAACCTGAGAGGCTCCAGCAGTGGGGTACCGCTTGGGTGCAACAAATACAGAGCAAGAAACATCTCCAGCTGATGTGCTCCGCGTTAGGTTTTGTTTTGGCAAGCACTGCCTTTCTGACAGTCCCAGCTGGAGAGATGGTGGGCACACACCAGAACTCACCACCGTGGTCAAACCGGACCAAAGACACTGGATTTGGAAGTGTTCACGGAAGAGCAGCGCTTGCACAGACTCATCCGGCGCAGAGACCAAAGCAAGAGACAGGCTAAGAGCAGCTCACCAGCACAAGTACCGACGAAAGGCGAAAACATTGCCTCCCTCTCATCATCCCTTCTCCTGCCTCTGCCCTCCAGAAGTGCTTGAAAGACTGTTTCATCTAAGGAACCTGGCCCTGCTCTGCACAGAGGGGTTCCCAGTCTCCCACTGGAGCTAAGCGGGGCTTTGTTAGCAGCTGCGTGGGAACACACAGCCAAACCTTCTCCCTTGGTCCACGGGGAGCTGCAGCGGAAGCTGGTTCTCTCCAGCAGATGTGTCTGTCACAAGAAGGACACTGCTCTACTAAGGTACATACACGTATGATTTCAATTTTCTTCCTGCAGCAAAATACTAGAAAACTGTTTCGGCTTTGAGAGGCCATTCATTTTACCACCGCTCAATATGCTGCTGCTAAGGTACGCAAGTATTTCTGACACAGCAACATACCGTTTGCTTGCAAAGACCATCTTCATATGCATCTATTACATGCTTATTAATATATTTGTCTGTATTTATTATTTTAAGGTATTGTTTATTAGATCGTATTTAAAATCTAGAAAGGTCCCAGAGTAACACCACCCTGTGAAATGCAAAAGAACCAAAGTACTTTACAAAAATAAACTACCTCGTAACACAGAAGGTCTCACTGCCTAACAGAGGCACAAACCCCAGAGCTGTTGGCCACCACAGAACACTACGACCAAGCCTTGGCTGTGCAACGGCACGGACCATGTCTCACTGAAACCACAGGGGATTAATGCAGCAGATCCACGCTCCCAAACCTGGGTGAAGGCCAGACACCGGGACTGATCCACCACAGCTCCTGCAGAAAGACCAGGGGACCTTTAGCCAGAACCTCAGTTTTACCTTCATCCCAAAAAGACACCTCCAGCCTCTCCACACCATGGCTGATCAGAGAGAACGGACACTTCTTATAGAGCCAAATTATTTTTTAGAGATTTCCCTTGCAAACTCTTCAGCTCGAGGCACCCGGCAGGCTTGCTGGCACAAGCGGGCAGGCCTGCAGGCAAGAGAGAGGTTTAGAGAAGAGAATGATCCAGGAAGCATCAGCAACACGCTTCCATGTTCCTCCGTGTCTCAAGAACAACCACCTCGGCCTTGAGATGGCAGGCGGACACCTCCAGCACCAGAGCAAGAGTCCTGCCCGTCAGTTTTTCTGCCACTTTGGAATGTGGGTAAATTACTGCTGGTCTGGTTAAGGACCAAGAAACAGGAGGTGCAGAACGGGCTCACTTAAATCCCGAGCAAACCCACGGTTTATCTCTCAACAGTTGTTAGCGTAGCAAGAAAGACGAATCTGCCTTGCATCCCTAAAAGGCAGCAACTCTTCTCTCCAGGCCTGGCCCCACTGTCGCATATAAAATTCCAAGTAATGATTTACCCTGCCCCCAACTCACGCTCTGGGAATTTCCTGTTCTTCCCCTCCTCCTCCTCCTTTTCTTCCCCCTGGAAAGCTGCTCACATCTGTACTTCATCAGCTGAAGCTGGAAACTTAATGCAGACCAGACGCAGCAACAGCGTGAGCCGAGCCACGGGAATGTGCTCCCCGGGGAGCGACACCTCCCCGTGACGCACACGGGGGAATGAATGATCGATCTGCTGCTGCACCCCAAACTGCCCAGGCTCCAGGCCACATCAACAGCATTATGGACTTGGAAAGCAAACTTCGACGCCTCTTAAGACTGGACACCAGTTTTACCACATATTTGATGAAAAAGTTTTTCTTCCTTTCTATCTGATCTTTTGCATCTGTTTTTCTATGAAACTATGTCTATAGCATCTAACAGTCTGATTTTACAAACTCTTCTGTTCCTATATATTTTTCATTGCCCATTTTGCATGAAAGTTTAAAGAAAAAATCCAGTGAATGGAGTATTATTTAGATGTGCTAGAGATTTATATGTCTGAAGCGCCTCACTACGAAATCTCTCTCCCTATATTTAATGAGGTATATTTGGAAAATGAACATATGTTCCATCTCTAAATACCTTGATCAGGAGGAAAAAAAGAATCTCTCCTTCCAGTTTGGGCTCCGGTTCATTGAACAGGACCCTGAGTATTCTGCTTTAAAAGACTATTGTATAATGCAAAGGAAAATACTAATGTAAGATTACAATATCCATAACACTAATATCAGATGTAGTATCTATAACACTATATTATATATAACAATATACTATTACATCCCTATAACATTCTATTATAGATAATATATCATACTATATTATTACATCCCTAATACGTACATCTACCTGGAGCGGGTGGGTGTCCCCTTGTGCCTCAGGCACAGCCTGGGCTGTCAAAAATGGAAATAAATCCAGCAAGTGGGAGAGCTTTTGCTGACCCAATGGTGGGGACAAGGAAGCTTCGCTTCCCTATCACAGAACAAACCATACAAGAAATTCAAAGCAGGTTCTCAGCAGCTCGGCCGACTGGGACCACAGCGGATGAACCATACTGGTGCGAAGGGTTTGCTACGAGACCTACCCTAACGTAAGCGGAGTGGGGGCCAGCCTGGCCGAACGCTGCAGGGCACTGGACACCAGCCTTCCCCAGCCTCCCCCCACTGCCTACGTGCTGCTGGTGGTTTCTATGCAAAGGAAAAGGATGGGACAAAGCAGGTGCTGCTTCCTAAGGAAAATTAGCAACATCTATTACTATTTTTCAAATGTTAATCCCTTGCCTGGATCTCGGTAACTCAAAGTTGCACGTTCCAACCCCTGAAAAAACATGTTAGAATAATGTCATCTGGCTGAAATGTACGACGGTGGGTGACTCTGACCAGGTAACTCATTTATGATCAACTTTACATACACGTGACTTGATAGACTGGTCATAGGATAAAAGCATCATGCCATGGACCGTAACAGCTACAGAGGGCTTGGACATGGTCAAATGAGACAAATGATGTGACACCGAAGGTTAGCAGGCATGAAAAGCCGATAGTTTAGAAGCACTGTGTAAAATTTTAAACACATCTATAAAGACAGACACTGATCTTATCTTCAAACCACTGCAAAATAGAGAGAGAGTTAAAATGTCAAAATTGCTGGCTTATTGTCTGTTCTCCTGTAACCTGGAAAAAACTTGGGACTTGAAAAAATGATGCTTTATCTGATGTAGCTAAATTACATTAGATGCTTTTAAAATGCATTTATTGGATTCTAGTTATGCCTGTTCAGTGGGACTAAAAGATAACAAGGAACAAAATAACGTATGAAAAGTTCCAACAATTTAATGAGATTCTTGATAGCGTTAATCATATTAAATGAGTCCTTCTCTGAGAAATACATCAGGCATTTTTCATGTATGATCAAAACATTGAAAGCTGTCTAGATTATTCCTAAAAACTCCTCCCTGGCAGAAACAGAGTATTTGATAAAGCAACAAAAGCTTTACAGAACATTATCTATAATATCACATCAAATAGATAGCTTTGTCTATTCCAAACTTATCCTGATAAAATCAACACCAAGCTAATGTTCAGTGTGAGTCGTGTCAAACAAAACTCTTGTGTCCTAAGGAATGCAGTAAGTACTGCAATTGAATATACTGCTGCACATTTTTCAGTAGTGTCCATTAAGGTGTTTTGGGGTGGTTTTTTTAAGGATCAGAAGGATTCCTGGACTGTTTTGTATTGGAAGCACAAGATCTCTGAGTGGAGATAGACAATGTCACTGACTGAATGCACCAGCAAGAACCATTTGATTAAAACTGTAACAAAAATGAAAAACTGAACCATTTTGGTACGAGCAGACTAGGAAAATTTACCAGATCTTTGCAAAACTCATTTAATTTTGACTTGGTGTGATTGACTCATTTAGGTAACTCCCCAATTTTACACCTTTAGATATTGTTATTAATTGAATAGAATGATGCAAAGCCATTCGCCTACTAAAAAATAATAGAAAAAAGATTATGCCCTGCATAAACAACTGTAAACAAAATTTCTTAGGTAGTAAATGGACAAATGCAGTACAGAAACAACTAGTTATCTGATATGATCTAAATTATTGAGAATCTGAAAGTAAAATCACATTTATGTAACTGATTTCTCACTCAGAAAGACCCCAAATGCTTTATAAGCTGCTGTGCAAATTGTATGCAGTAATGCAACCTACCACTGAGCAGAACCACTCCCCAGCATGGAACGAACCATTAGCAAACAGCTACTTCCAGACAAGAACATCCACCAGAAATTTTGCCATGGTAAAAAAAGTGATCACGTGCTTGCTGAATTAGTGCAGCCAACAGCAATTACTACTGCCTTACATTTCACTCCAGATACCCTCCGTACTGGTGTATTATCTGGGCAGGCTGACGACCGCAGCGCTGCTGTCCTTTCTGCTCTGTGAGCCCCGATCGGGGCTCCCAGCAAAATTTCATCCTCACAAAAACTGAAAGTCCCAAAGCATTTGTGATGCGGCAGGCCCCATCAACAGAGAGGCCGTACGGACTTAAAATTAGGCAGCTTCTTTGGAGATGTCCACCTCACCGTAGCTAGAGGGATGCAGCATCTGCTCTGAGGCCAGCTCTGCCACCAGCCCCAGCAACCTCCTCCTGCGTTTTACGTGGCAGTGAGCTGATCCACTTGACTCGGCCGCGTCCGTTCCCAGCTGCAGCTCACTACATTGCCACCCGCTCATCTGCAGCAACAACGAGAGGCAACATGGGAGAAAGACACTTTTTTCCTCTGGGAAAGCCGCCTTAAATGAAAACTCAGTGACTCGCATGGATTTGCATATGTAACATGAAGAATTTCTCAAGTATTGTATCTCTCAACCCACAAACTAATGCCATGATGTTTAGATGACCTAGTCCCTTTGATGCTCAAAGACAAGTAATGACTTAGGAAGGATACGATTTATTTTTAATGTTGTTGGAATTAAAAAAAGAGGTTGAATATTCTCACACCAAATAACCGGTGTGGAAAGAGGAAGAGATATGACTAAGTTTTAAATGATTAGACTGATTTGCTCAGCCTTTGCAAAATACAATTGCTTTTTTTTTTTTTTTACAAATAACATGCAAAGAAAGTTTATGCCCGTCTGAAAGTACATGCTCGGATTTCAAAAAAAATCACAAAAATCAAAGACAGGAGGGGGCAGAAGCAGGTGTGGGACTGGGTAGAAGAGATTCTTCCCTAAAGGTAAATCTCTCCTGGCATTATCTGCATATGAACATGACCTGCCTTGCTGCTGAATCACAGCCTTAAAATAGTTACAAATAATCCATGGGTTATAAAATATGAAAATATAGTCAATGCTGTTAGGAAATTTCTTTGAAGAATGGCAGAACACCAGCGTGTTTTTTATATTGAAATTTATAAAACCAGAGATGTATAGAAACATGACCAATCGCAGGAAAAAAAAGAAACCAAAGATGTTGTACTGCTGTCAAAGTATGAAGATGCTCAAAGTACCTAAAGCTTAATCCATTTAAGGATTAAAAATGAACCAAGTGCACAAAGAAAGGGTGAATTCATAGCCAGATTTGTACATTCAATTCCAATAGCTGAAAACTAATTATAGGGGCATATGAACTTCATTGAAATATTTTCCACTCCTCTCAGCCACAAGTCTTAGCAAATATAACGTTGCCTTTCAAAAAATTTCCAGCCAGTTTGTCTACGTGTATTGGGTTAGTCTGGATTTGTTGACTACAGGCAAAGTAACTTAGCTGGTAAGACAGAACCGCTATAAAAGTAAATCAGTTTCTAACCTAGTTTTATTAACTACACCGATGTGAATTCTTGCGCCAGCATCTCGGGTGGAGTCAGTGCAGCACAGCTGCGCCTGGTGATGCAGGTACTCTGCCACGACTTCTCCCTACTCCCTCTCCAGGCTGTGGACAAGAATGTCACACCTTCATTTCACAATATACCACTTAATACTACACCTTGTACAGTATTTTTTCAGCCTAAAGAATTTCGAAAGGCTCAGCTCAAAGAAAGGCATAACCACAGGCGACAATGCCCAGAGGAGCAGGGGAGGCCGGCAGCGGCAGCAGGGCAATACCCACCGGGAATGTCCGCCCTCGGCCCCGGCCCTGCGGCAGGACTTGCTGTGGCAGCCCACGGAAACAGCAAACAGCCGATTGGGGAGTGGGTCTCTGAAAGAGCCCTCCGGAAACATCCAGGATCAGGGACGGTTTGAAACGTCCTCAACAATTCTTTTTTAATCTGTTTATTAAAGCTGCTTTCCTTGCGGCTTTGCAGCACCAGCACCGCGGTCCTGCCTTGCTGTATGCTAGTCGATTCTGTACTGGACTGTGAAGAGAGGCATTATATTAAGGAATTTGCAGAAGCGTTTCCATCCTCTGGGCACTGAAGGGAGGTGGCCAGCCTTCTCAGAGGCACTGCAGAGCCACCAGCGTTCGCAGCACACCAGGACGCGGGGCTCAGAGCTGTGCCAGCCCTGCACAGTTGCAGTGCAGAGATTTTTCAACTTCATTCATGTCATAACACTTCCAAGTCCCTTTTCAGACACCCTCAAATTCTTTTTTTTTACCAGGTTGAGAACCTCGAGATTTTGTATTTTCTGTTTATCTGCCATGCTCCCTTCTAGGGTTGCAGAGAAGAAGGGGGACATCAGTGGACACCCCCCCCTCTCCCCCGTGCTGTCATCATGCTGTTCAACAGCAAACCTCAATATATTGTTTCGCTTTCAGTAAAAAGCATTTCAAAATCCCTCTCCTCAATCTGTTTCTGCAGAGCTGATGTTCGGAGGGTCGAGGCGGGGGACTTTTTTCCCTTTTAAAGAGGACCTGTGAGGTGCTCCCCGGGCTCCCCCGCCATGTGCAGCCCCGCTTTGTGCTGCTGGGAGGGTAGGAGGAGTGGGACGGGGAGGGGGGCTCGCCGAGGGGAGGAGGTACAACTTTAGAAGTCTCCATAGTCTTTTCCTTTCAGGAAACACATCCTGTTAATGTTTGACTGCTGTGGCAGTGGCTCTGTTTGTTGCAGTCGACTACGCCCAGAGGCTCACCAAAAACAGCCATTTCCTCTTCGTGGAGAGGGGGGGGGGCCTGTTCCTCACAGCCGTGGCTGTTCTCCCGTCCCTGCACTCGCAGCTCGGATCTTCAGAGAGGGACACGGCCGAGCAAACTCCTCGAGATACTCCAAACTTGCAGAGCTCCTTTGGGATGACGGCATCCACCTCCAGCTCAGCTTGGCTTTGAGAGAATGACATTTGTCACGGTTTGTGGGATATTCTGAAGTCTGCATCCAAAAATAAAAAAAAAAAAAAAAAAAAAAAAGCTTTCGGAGTGGCGCTGGTTGCCTCGGAGGACCCGGCGCGCTTGGCACGCTGCTGGGAAGCATCCCCGCCTCTGCACTGGCAGCAGCTCAGGCTCTCCAGCCTCGAGACTGGATTCTTTCTGGATTCGCCTCGTCTCACAAGGAATGGACCTCCCGATCGTTCAGTTCATCACCGGACTGGCATTACTTATCAAAGTGCAAGAAGGTGGATAAGCCAAAGCTGGGAAGGACCTAAAAAAAGCGTGTGTTCTTATTTTATGGAATTCTACCTACCTCGCAAAATTCTCTTTTCCTTGATCAGAAACACCTCTGGAGTTGACTTTGAGAATGAACGGTGATGTCCTCTAGCCATTCGTAACATCCAAGGGAAGCTGCCTCTGTTTGAAGTCCAGTTTCAATGTGCCGCAGCTGATTGAGACCTCGTGTCTTCTGCAGAGACTGGCAGCAAGCTGACAGTCAGATATGACTGTCCAGAAACTGGTAGCCACAGCTGTGTTGGTAGCCCTGGTCTCGCTCATTCTTAACAACGCAGCTGCCTTTACTCCCAACTGGGTATACCAGACCCTGGAGGACGGGCGTAAGCGCAGCGTGGGGCTCTGGAAGATGTGCTGGCTGGCAGAAAAGAGCAGAGGAGGTGCAAGCACGAGTGCCAGGCATGGGCAAGGGGAGGAGCGCGAGTGTGAAGCCCTGGGCTGGGGTTCAGAGTCAGCTGGGTTCCAGGAGTCACGCAGTACTGTCAAACGTAAGTTCAATTTCTTGTCTTCTCTGCTTTCACTATGTCGTGACAGATGCAGCGTAAGAGGTCCCCAGGAGATTTATAGCCTAGCAGAGCATCCTGAAACCATTAACTGTCTGATTCTAAACATCTCTTAACATTCATCCCCAAATAAATTAATTTGGGAAAACAAGAATAATTATGTCCACCAGTGATGAACTAAACCCCTTCTCCTCCCATCCCAAAAGCAGTAATCTGTATTGTGCTGTCTAGTGTGTACAGTGTATGGAACAAGGTACTTTGAAAAAATAATCTGTGAAATGTAACTCTAAGCTTTCAGACATCTCGCTTTTCCCTCCTGGGTTCCTGCTACAAGCATATCCCTTCCTGCTCAATACATTAAACCCCAACCACAGTTGCTCTGAATACCATAAAAAAAAAAACCAAAAAACCTAATGAAAGTATTCAGATGCCATGCAAAGTTATTTCTCCCTTCTGTTTACTTTTGTTGGAAGTGCCAGGAGCGGAAAAGACAGAAATAGTTTTGGTAAAAACATGTAAAATTGAGATAGGCCTTAATGTATGCAACTATTCTTCTTGGTGAAAAAACGCAATTAGCATACTACTCGGAGAACATGAAAATCATTAAGCATGGTGTATTTCTCATTTTGCAAATTCAGAGACTCATGGGATCTGAAGAATGCATATAGCTTAAACCGAGCTAGTTCAGGTTTTTTATAAGATGAAACCTGTAAGCCAATGTTGAGAATTAGAAAGCTGAATAACAAAAAAAGCGCACCTTACTTATCACATTCGTAACGTTAATGGTGCGACCCTGCTTTCATTAAGAAACTAGAGCAGAACTGTGCTTGGAATACCTGCGGTCATCTCGGCCACCACGGCTGCGAGCACGGCTAACCCTGGTGCCAAGAGGTTTGCTCCGCTGCGAGCCTCTGCTGGCTTCCAGGCAGGCACCTCAGCAAGCTGGGAAGAGAGGAGGGCTGGGAGCGGCAGTGCCTCTGGGCCGTTCATTCCGCCAAATCCACGCTTGAACCGCATCCTTCAAGGAACTGAATTTAACAGAACAGATATCTATAAAGTTAATGCCTTGACAGACACTAGGGTTTTCCAGAGATTTTAACGCTGCTCATGAACAGCTCTGGTGCCTCTGAAGGACAGTGGTATTAGTAAAATAAGTGATTTCAGATAGATTTTTTTTTTCATGGTTTGAAATGTGGAGAAAGCAAAAGGCTCTGCTGCTCCTCCTCAAAGTCTCTCTCATATCCTTCTGGAGACAAAAACAAAGAAATACGAGACGAATTTCTTTTAAAAAAATGCTTTAATGCGGACCCATTCCATATCATGTTTTCCAACAAAATTGTGCAGTAACATTTTTTGCACATTTGCTAATGTTAAACCTGCATAAATCACAAAATGAAAACTTTGAAACTGTTATAAAGCCCTAAACCTAACTTTCAATTCTTTTTTAATTGAAAGAACTTTTGTAATGACAAATAATTATAAAAAGGATTAGACCGTTGAGAAATTTCCTTGATGTGTATCTGCAACTTCATCACTGGCAGGACTGCCCCAATTAATATTTATAAGCCATGTTCTAACTTGAAAAACATGCATACCATTCATGAATTTTAAAAGTACGTGTTCTATATTCAACAGCTCCTGCATATTGAATTTGGCTCCTGCAGCATTTTAAACACACAAACTTGCATTTCTTGCTGTGCACAGGTCAGAAGATGGGTGGTGCTATAAAGATTGGCACAGATGTATCAGTTTCATAGCAGAATTGTATGGGCAGCAACTTCCTACATCAAAAAGCAGCAAAATGTGATAGAAAATTTTAACATTTCAGAGTAATAATTAGAGCATGATCAAGTCCCCAGAAGAATTCTCTAACAAACACTCTTAAAAATTCTCATTTAAAGGAGGACTTTGAAGCCAAATGACTCAGTTTGTGAGGAATAAAGCATCTATTCACTATTTAATCTGGAAGGAAATAGTAACCAACAGGCCAATTCTGAATCTTTATAAAGCATTTAAAAGAAAAAACTCACCTCTGCAACTGTGCCATGACAAACTAAGGAGGAAACAAATCTGCTGCACATATTTTTAAGACAAATATGTTTCCATGCATTGTACACAATATGAGCCTGATTCTGCATCCACGTTTTTGTCATTTTAAAGAATTTCTCTAATAAAAACCACATGTTATTTTAGTAATATATATGGCAATCTTCATCTGTCAGCTGTAGCTAAATCACAAACATGTGTCTGTGTGTATATGTGTACATACACATAAAAAATAACTCTCTGAACAAATAAATTCCTTCCTCAATGATAAGAGTTAACATGTAGTATTTTGTATGCCATTTGTAGAACAATAAATAGAAAATATGTTCTTCCAATAGCAATGCAAAAAAGGCCACAATCCTGCAAGTTATCTCACAGTTCAGCAGAAAAACTGTAAAATGTTTGAGAATTTGCTTTTCCATATACTGACGGCTTCTGTAAAATTACTATGTAAATAACAGACAACTAAATGCACTACTATAAGCAGGTTTGCTCACTGGCAGAGAGAAGCACATTCTTAAAACCTTTTTTTCACTGACTTTCACTGCGTGCTCTTTTTCCCATTGAAATCATTGGCAAAGCACCTTCTCAGGGGACACAATAAAGCTGGGGTGGTTTTTTTTTTTTCCCCTCATCATGTACATAGCTCAAGCAAAACGATTTTCAAAAACATTATGGAAGTAGCTCATTGTGTCAGGACTTGCATGTGCTTAAACTAAAAATAAACTACAGCAAATTGAAAAAAATAATAATTGAAGTTTTGCATATTTTGAGTAAAATTCATAGTAACCGGTCTATCAAAAAATTGCGCAGAGAATGAACAGAAAAAGTCAATGTGATGGAGCATGTCTGCCAAAAGCCCCTCTGGAAGCACAAAGTCAAATTCCATACCAAATACCTGTCTGATCCAATTCCCCACTAACAGGACATCTGTGTGAATTATTTCACCATAACACAAACCACTGTAGCAAGAGGAAAACTAAGGTGGTTTGCATTCAAATCCTATGATGTAAACACCACATCAAGGATATTAAAGTGTCGGTAAAGGACCACTGGTATAAATACCAAGTAACATAAAAGACAAGGGGAGATTACAGATGCTCCAGCAAAGAGACGCCGTCACAAAAAAAAGATTAGAAATAGGAAAAAAAATCCAGGGACAGGAGTAAATGATATTAAAAATATTATATGGAGGCAAAGCATCTCAATGTGAACTATTTCCATAAGGCACAACACAAGAAACATGGATGACTTTGGCCCTAGGGGGAAGCACCTCAACTCTGTTCTCCAAGCTCAAGCCTCACTGCTCCTGGAAGGGGGACATCTCGGGCCCTTCCATTTGTCTTTATCCACTTCTTTCTTCCTCTCCTTCTCGCTGTGCACTCCCGCACCCTTCTTTCAACTATCTGTGACGCTAAAAAGCTTCTGTGAGACAGTTCAAGTGACTAACGGCAAGAAAACACCCAGGTTTGGAGTGGAAGGTTTGGGCAGCAGGATGGGATGGGTTTTTTTGCGTGGTTGTTTTTCTGTTGGATTAACCGGTGGTATCAGGAGTCCAACAAGCACTGCTTCTAGCACCGGCTGAGTGATGCAAGTGTGATGACAGGTGAGATAGCTCCCTTTTAGTGGCAACAAACTATCGGATCTGAAATCTTTGCTTATGCTGAGAATCAGAGCCCAGTTACGAGGACACCAAAGTTTTTCTAAAACGGACGAACCACTAGGTGATACAAACTTAAAGGCTTCACCGAGAACCCAGACGGCACATCCCCTCTTCAAAACACTTTAAGGAAACCTTAGCCAGGTAGCTTCACTCTCCTGTCATCTGAGTGAGGGCAAAGAAATTTGCCAAAGGTTATGGACACGCAGTTTCAGAGCTGTTGCAAAATTTGGGAAGGTTATGCTCTTGTCTGCGTCTCTTAACCCTTCAAAAAAAGACCACGTGTAGTAGAAGCAGACACGTAGTAAGATCTCGGGTAAGACAGCGTGTCTGGAGTACTCAGTCCTCAGCTCCGTGCCCACTCGATGCACGAGCAGACGCGCCGTACCGAGCGATGCGGCATCACGCAGGGACACACAAGCTACCTCGAGCAGTGAGAACACCCAGCTACACCACCAGTGATGCCCCCTCAGAGCAAACCAGACCTACCCAAAGCCACCGTCACCTATGTCCTGGCCCAGCACCCGGCCAGTAATACTGCATTGCACCGCGAATACACCAGATTACTTGGAGTCAGCTTAGATATTTTTAACCGCGCTGCGTGGTGCAAATATGCCCTTAAGCCCTACTGTGCTACAAGGCTATCTCTGGGTGGACAGATGGAGCAAATTGATTTATTCATTAGCCAAGGTCACAGTCTGTCCCTTTTTGTCTAAAGAACATTATGAACAATGTGGAGACGCAGGAATAGGGAGGGGTTTAAAAAGATCTAAAAACCTGGCTCGGTTCTTTGGGGCTCCAGAAGACTTAACGAAAATCCCAACAGTGGGAAGCGTCTATCAACTGCAGATGCCCAGGGCAAGATAGCTCTCATTAATTGTACTTCTTACAAGGAAGTAAAACCAGTGCCAGGGTCAGGCACGGTATCGTGAGCGCCTATGTGACTGCCATAGGGACCAAATATGAACACCTTTCCAGCCGAAATGTATGATTTCTGCAAACACATGTACACTATGAAATACAGCCGTTATGGCAGGATGCTGCTCCGTGCGGGAATAAGGAGCTGACGTTTGCTTGCAGAGGCACCAGTTCGCCTGGGTGCCAGTGTCCACTCTTTTTACACAAATTTCCGATGGCCACAAAGTTCTCTGAAATTTGGCTGTATGGAAGCCAGGCTGAGTCAAGCAGCTGAGCACGTTGTAAACACATGTAACATTTTCAAAATATACAGAACAGGAAAGGAGACCCACTGCATTTGGAGAAGACGGGAACTACCAAGATTAAAAAAAGCCCAAAACCTTACTATACACATGGTTGCCTGGTAAATTGCTTAGGGTGTTACACAGAGATGGTGGCAGTGCAGACAGCTGGCAGCTCAGGGCTTGTGACTCCCCCTCCTAACATCTGCAATATGATCAATATTTAAATAAATGAAATTACTCATTTAATGGTAGAGGCCAACATGCAATCTTTCTGGAGGTGAATTGTAAGACATCTGGCTCTTCAAATTAGAGTGAATGCTTATTTTAATGTGGATTTTACTATGCTGTGTACTTATTTTGGAAAAGTTCAAAACTTTTGGGGATCCAGGATAGGAAAATGAACCTAATATGTGTTTCAATACAGTACCTTCACATGTGTTGCATAGAAATATTATCAGAGAAATCAATGTTTGATTACTCTCACTATTGAGACTTTGAATTAAGTTAAAGCATTAAGAGTGAAAACAGCTATGGAGTTTTTGAAAATTTCAGATTAAATGCATTTATTACAGCCACCAACAAGAATACCCTACTGATGTTTATAAAGAGGCAAACCAAAACATGTAGACAACTAACATCTCAACAGAACTATGTAACAGCCTTGTCTGTTAAAACTGATCACTGTGTAGAATTGGTCTTAATGTTGAGTTTGAAAGGTGCCCACCATTTAACCATAAGCACTTGTTTATGTTGAAAATAGTTAATGTAGCTATGTCTTCACTCCAAAGTAACTACTGAAGCTGTCAAAAAAACAACCAACCACACTCTTCTCCTCTCCCCAAACAAGATCGGTATGCTTTTCAAACTAAATAATCAGATATGGAGTTTCACGCTTAGATGTGCTCAATCATAAAGTTCCAAAGTTCCTAAAGGGATGGAAGATTTCACCAGTTTCTCACATTAGAACATTCTTTTAATTATGCTGAAATAGACTGGATTCCCCCCCTTCCCCCACCCTTTAAAAAAAATTATTATTTTTAAGTGAAAAAACATAAACTGCGTACTTTACAAAGCTACTCAGGAGATGAAATCAAGCAAAATAAGTGACCATTCTCATTTTTAAGATATCCATCCAGCAACAGAACATATTGAGGACTCCTTGTAGCTGAAAGCTATGTGGCTGCTTATGGAGATTTAAAAAGAAAAGAGAGAGGGAGAGACTTTCCTTTTCAGAATAAAGTCCTGTCCTTACAATAAGACATGCAAGCAATGTGGAAAGGACAAACTGATGAAGAAAAAACTAGATTCAGATCTGTTTCACTTTTCAGAAATTATTGTATATTCAGACCATCAAAATATATCTGTTTCAAAGAGGCAGTGCTTTAATTAGATCTTCCCACAGTCTCAGTTAAATAGTCAGGCAAAGGTGCACTTAGATACTGCCAGCATTTGTTTTAGTTTGTTTTACAAATACCATCAAAGTGTTTCAATGTATTTCCTAATTCATACTCTAAAAAACAGCTCAAGAGGTTAACAACATAAATACCACAAATTTAAATCAGCAGAAGGAATGAAATGTGCAAAAACTTCATTAATAGAGCAGAAGTTTGGGAGGCATAGCATGATGATGACTGTCAATGAATAATTACAGTGATTCTATTTATTGTCCTTATAATCTCTTAACTATTTTGACAGTAAGTGCTGAATCTCCTATGTCTACATTGTAAAATGAAGTGTAGTTGTACTTTGCATTTTCATAGTGCTCTTGATATTCAAGGCACAGCACATCTATCTTTGCTGACAAAGCTGACATCCAAAACAAGAGGAACACACAATTAGTTGCCAAAAGTTTGGCTAAAGTAGATTTTTTTTTAGAATTATAAAGAAGGGTTTCTTCTAAAATTATTTATTAATACAGAATTAAGTTCTCCAGGTTGGAACGCAATTTCATTAACAGCAAGACAGTAAGAGTTAGCCGGACAGAAGTCAAATAGAGAGCCAGTCTGAACGGCACCACTTCAGCTTTTTTGCAAAGCACTATTTCATGTGTTGGATGGATCAGATCTCCCAAGAAAAAACAGCATAAGCCCATTTAGGTAAAAGTGTACTATTCTGGCTTTTCCCAATGTTCGGATGCTTGGCTTTGCATTTCTGAAGTCCCTATAATGTGGATTTTAAAAATTGCTCCAAAAGGCTGAAAAAGTAGAACTTTGCTGTACAAAACCACGCACTAAGCTCAACCTGAATCACGGGCAGGCTTCAAACCTTTAGGTTAATGCACAGGCGTGACTGTTACTTACTTTCCAAATGGCTTAGCAACTGGGGCAGGGGGGAGAAGTGGATCTCAGCAGAGCCGCACAGCGAGGGCTCGGAGCTTGGACAGAACAAACCCTTTGCTCTCCAGTGTCTGGCACCACGGCGGCTGGATGAAGGAACACATGCAGACTGCGGTCAGCACTGTGGCATATCCTCTCTCTGTGACACCGGAGCCATGATGTGATGAACACGCCTAGCGCTGCTGGGCTTTCAGAGGATTTAGTTGCCAGCTATGGTTCTGTTAAGGCAGTGGATACTAAGACTTATCAGATTCCTTACTGGAGTAAGTATTAATAGAATAGCAGGAGATGTATCCCGTATCTCAGGATTCCTACCACCTCAGCAAAATGATAGAATCACAGAATGGTTTGGGTTGGAAGGGACCTCAGAGACCACCTAGTTCCAACCCCCCCTGCCACGGGCAGGGACACCTTCCACTAGACCAGGTTGCCCAAAGCCCCATCCAACCTGGCCTTGAGCACTTCCAGGGATGGGGCATCCACAACTTCTCTGGGCAACCTGTGCCAGTGCCTCACCACTCTCACGCTAAAGAACTTCTTCCTAATATGTAATCTAAATCTACCCTCCTTCAGTTTAAAACCCTTACCCCTCATCCGATCACTACAGTCCCTGATAAAAAGTCCCTCCCCACCTTTCCTGTAGGCCCCCTTTAGGTACTGGAAGGCTGCTATAAGGTCTCCCCGGAGCCTTCTCTTCTCCAGGCTGTACAACCCCAACTCTCTCAGCCTGCTTTCATAGGGAAGGTGCTCCAGCCCTCCCATCATCTTCATGACCCCCCCTCTGGACTCACTCCAACAGGTCCATCTCCTTCTTGCGTTGGAGGCCCCAGAGCTGAACGCAGTACTCCAGGTAACACAGTATTCTAGGTGCCAAGTCAAGTTCCAGAGGAAAACCATGTACTCAGTTAGAATCTTGTGATTATATTGGAGAAAATCTAATTACTGACATAGTTAGATTAAATTTTAACAGCAGAATATGATCTCAGCATGCAGACACCCAGCCCAAGAAAATGAAGTCTAGCAGTTACAAGCAACTGAAAATGGGTTCTTACAAAAATAAGTGAAGCAACTTAAGCATAAGAAGCATTCCCAGTTCTATCCATAATTATTTAGAAATCTCTATTTCAGAAACACAACCATTTACCCTCCTTTCCAGAATAAAGTCACGTATGAACATGAAACATTTATGAAGACAATTAGGTACATCTCAGAATGTATACTCAATAATTCACTGAATAAGTAATCAATAAACAAACCCAAGAACCATAAAAAGGAAAGAGCACAGATAGAATACTTTTTTTTAAAATTCCTTTAATCACAAACATAGCAACCATTGAATTCCTCCTATAAAGTCTGCCTTTTTATATTGACAGTGAAAAAAGGTTAACAACTGAGTAATGTTTAAAAAGCAAGTCAGTGATGAAAAGGTATTACACTCAGAACTCTAGTTAGTTGGAATGATTTTTAAAATCAATACCCAGAAGGGTAACTTTTGGTTAAAAGAAAACTGAAGTTAAGCACAACTAAAGTAGTTGTTTAACACCAAAACGATCAGTAGAAAAAAGGCAGAAAAATTCCTCAGGAGATTTAAAGTATGGATGAACTGACAGATGTAAGCAACTTAGCAGCAGCCTCAGGTGGTACTATCCTTCAGCTAAGCATAATGAATTCCTGCCCATCTAATTACAAAGTTTAAATAGCTTTTTTTTGATGTAACACATTTTCTGTTCCACAGTGGGGATACGATAACAGCACGCTCACAGTCAGCCCCTGCAGCTTAGACGGCAGGCAGGAAATTGTGAAGCCACAGCGAGGTGTTCAGAGTCAGTACCGTCCCTATACAGTGAATAAATGTATGGTCACCAGACTCTTCCCAGGGCTGGTAACTTAGTAAGTTACAGAACCTGGACCTAAGTTTGCACTAAAATTTTTGTTCACCAAAAGTGGTATTTCTCAGGGGAAGTTTTAGACAAATATTAAAGTATCCTGGGCCATTTAGTTTCCTTCTGTGCTTTACACTCTGTGCTTTAATAAGTAAAAAACTTAAATTGCCAGTTATGAATCTTTTTTCCCCTATATGCAGACAGAAAAGGAGAGGAAAATCTCACATTTTAAGCAATTAGCTTAATCTGATTTTTCAGTGAGATCATCCTTCCTCATTATCCCAAAACACTGCAAATTTCTCTCCAATATGACTAACTTACTTCTGCAAATCACAAATAGTCCTGGGGCTATCATGGAACATAACAAAACAAAATTGCTGCTTGCAAATAACAAAATCAAATCAACATTTCTAGTCCAGATGGATACATCTGGTCTAGGAAGTGAGCAAAACAACAAGGAATTTGAATTGGTCCCATTCCTGGAGTTTAGGTTTTGACCCTTGACAGATCGCTGTGTTTTAAACAAAGCAGAATTCATTAGCGAGTACCCCCAGCTGTACAAGAGACCCAGCTGGATACCCTGTCCATGAATTAATTACTTCTCAGAGTAAACTGGGATCAAGATAGGCTTCCAGAAGGGAAAAGTCAGAGACTAGCATTTTATACTGATGAACAACGGCTGCTTAGAGCAGTTTTGGAGCCATTCAGTGTCTACTCCTTTCCAGTTCTCAACAGCCAAGCTGCATCTTAAGGGAGGTGAAGGAAAGATAGGTGTAAAGCAGAGATATACTCTGGATTGCCCTCCCTCCTTCACCTATGTCTGACACACACTAAGGAATAAACACCTTCTGCAGCGTCCAGATCTGTTCTGCTGTAAGCAGCCACCTCCAGCTATAGGAAACCCCTTTCACAATTAAACTTCAGGAGACAGGTGACATTAATAAGTTCAAAACAAAAAAGGCAGGACATCCAAAATACCTGTGTCATGACAGTCTTAGACAATAGATTCTAGAAGCTAATGGTTAACACAAATGCCACCCTTAATTGTGCAGACATTATAATCATTATGAACCTCTCGTTTTACCGATTGTGGCTAACATAAATAGTTCTGCGAAAGTTGATGGAAGTCTGCAATGGCCACAGAAAGTTACAATGGGATCATGGATACTGTAAATGAAGCAGAAATGTTTGAAATGGTTGAACAGATGATCCTAAATTCATACTAATTATTAAGTCTATAGAAAACACATCAGAATGGACTGAAGATGGCCACTGAGGAATTTCTGGTTTACATATAATTTAAAACAGCAACAGGCAGATTAAAGAGCACAGAGGTAAGCACTAAATTTCACAGCTTTTACAAAAACTATATTGCAGCCAATTTTATATGAGATGAGAAATATTTAATCCTGGATGGAACACTCATTCAAGACAAAAAAGAGCTTTGTGGCCTGGCCTTCCTCAACGTGATTTACACCTTCAACGTCTTTGGGTACAGGCTCTGAAGAAATGCTTTGAAATTTTACACTCAATTCCCTTTCTCGATCAGTGCTGTCCAGTGGTTGTCCTCAAAACAAGGACGTCAGAGCTGCTTTCTGCAACTACCACCTTTTGGGGTGGTAGGTTTCATGTTGCAGAAGCTCAGCTTAGGGTTGTGTGTGCACAAAATAGAATTACCATGGGCTGAGCTAACGACATGTAAAGTTACAATGGCTGTGAGGAATAAAGCATAGGCTTCTGCAGAGCAGCACTTTCAGGCTGAATACAATTAACAAGCTCTACTGCAAGAAGAATGGAGTTTATAAGAGCTATACATTACTAAGTTTGATTTTTTTCCCCTCCGAGGAAGAGGGATCATTACAATTCTAGAACAAAACCAAAAGATGACAGATCATACATTAAACCTGTTAGAATAAAACAACAGTATCCTAATATGAAATATGGAAGGGCACTCCATTCTTGTAAAACTTTATTCCAGAAAAATAACTGTTTTCACATTTAATGAAATCATACGAGCTGCTTCCTCCTTATTCTACCTGTCATCATCCTGTTGCGGTTCCAACCCGGACCATGTGCGACCTCCTTTTTTGGAAAAGCAGCAGCTATGCAAAATATCAGTTGCATTTCTACATCTCTCTGAACAGGGTAATGTATTAGACAAATAAGCATCCCTAAGTCTGCAGTCCTTACAAAGAGCAGTTAAGATCATCAGTGTCACACATCCAATGCTACTGCTCTCTCCAGTTCCAAGAGAGGACAGCTATCATAGAACCATTATTTAAAGACTAATTTATTACAAATTCTGTTGGAATTCAATTGAGTCACAGTCATAAATTTCCTATTTTTAGTATGCTAGATATAATATCATCTATGGCAAAGCAACAGAATTCATTATGGCTGCAAACCAACTATTTTTTTATTTTGACGCTACAGATAGCTCTATTGACAAATGAAAGTACTTTAATAGTAATGCATGCAAGCCTGCTCTTTACTTAGTACATTTCTCATTTGAAAGTCATTACTATCTCTTCAGCAAACATTGGTCCTCAAAGTATAACAGAAGTCCATTTAAGTGGAAAAACAGAAGAATGCTCTGAATGCTCAAAGTTTTACTGGTATTTACAAAGCTCAGACATCTGAATATGATTCTGTTATCAGCCAACATGCCTCACGACCTGTAAGCATTCAACATGGCAAGAGATCTAAATGCTCGCAATGCTAGAAAGGACAACTGTGAAAGTTAAACACAAAACCTTTGAGCAAACTATTTTTTTGAAATTTTTTGAAATTTTCCTCTCTGGTCAGAGGTGAACTCACTAGGAAAACCCCAAAATACTTAGTATGTTATTTTCTTAACATTTTATTCAACATGAAAAAGTTTAATGGACTATGGTTCTTAACTAACTCTTTCAGATACAATACCATATTTTCTTAAATTTTAATTAAATCATGAGTTGTTACTTAGAACACTGGAAGCTAACGATGACCCATGAGGGGAAAACAAAGAGTAAACTCGTTTTTATGACTCACAAAAGTAGACCAGACTCAATGATTACCACGATGATGTTTACTTTTGCTTGTTTATATCAAGTTTTGTTTTCTGCACTTCCTAGCAGTCTCCTTGGAAGATCAGGAATCAAATTCTGGTGGTCAGTGCACCCACTAAACTTATAACCAGTTAAGTCACCTTTGAAAATCTGGTGAATATTCATGTCATTCTTCTAATATATGCCAACTGAAATGCTGAGCTGCTTCGATTTCAGAATAGCAGCGACATATTAGCAAGAGATGTTGAATTGCACAATATTTACAAATCCCACCTTTTGCTAGAGAGGAAGGAAAAGGATGAAAACAGGACATCCACCAGGTTAACAGGAAAAGTAGGAAAAAAGCCTGACTAAAAGTACCCAACTTTGCAATGAGTATATTCCATTCAGTAGCCAGCTGGGAGACACATTTTAATCAGGTTTCTAGCCAAGACTTCAGATATGTATGTCTGTAATCATTTCTGCATTTGTTCTTTATGATTAATATAGAGTCATAGAATATCTCAAGTTGGAAGGGACCCATAAGGATCATCAAGACCAACTCCCTGCTCCTCGCAGGACTACCTAAAACTAAAGCACATAACTAAGAGTGTCATCCAGACACTCCTTGAACTCTGACAGGTTGGTGCCATGACC
>JAVJGG010000061.1:901472-939253 GCA_035590195.1 Aviceda cuculoides | reverse complement strand
TTTTCCTGTGCTGGAGTCTGTTTTAAACACAGTCAGAGAGAGACTGAAGGGCGCCAGGATATCCCGACACAGGAGAAGGAAATGCCTGCTATTACCTGTTATGCAAGCTGAACCTTGAAATCCCCAGTGCTGGGAGGGGAGAGGGGAGGAAGGCCAGAGTCAGAATGATTAACAAAACACTAATGAGAATGGCTGAAGAAGCTGTTGAATCAAGGAGTTCATCTGCCTGCTTGCGTTCACGAGGTGTGAAGAGATGGATCTGGCAGCTCATAACAGTTGCGCAGACATCGTGCTATATGAATCAAAAGTCTCCCATCTGCAGAAATAACGCAATGACTTCAGTGGCTATCCCTGCCCCCCTTCCCCATCCTCCTTTGCAGTTATGCCACACTCTCCTTCACCATCATCAGATGGTTTTCTGTCTTGCAGTCAGTAACATATTCATTTTACATCTCATTATCTTAATGAGAGTTTTATGTTTAAACAAATGCCTTCCTGATATCGAGAACAACCAGCCGAAGTCTTCTGGAATGCATACTTTTGAAAAAGAGGGAAGGATTCATCATATCTGCCATTATCCCAATATAAAATAGACTTCTTGGAGACATCCCTATTTTTCCAGGACAGTGGTATGTCAACTGCTGACTACCTGGGTAATCGAGGGTCTGTACTCACAGGACAGGCGGTTCAGAGTACAGCTTGCACTGACAAAAGAGGCTGTTTCCTCTTTCACAGAACCCAGTGTGTGCTCTGTAATGTTGAGCCACTCAAACTGGCCATGAACATCAGCCCCGTGCACCAAGTTCTCTGGATTGGGCCCAGGCAACAGCATTTTATACATTATGGCTGAAATGTCTTTGATATCAGACAAAACACACATGCAAACTGTGAGCAAGTCCAGCATTTCTGTTGCTCTGATGAAGGATTGCTGCTACATCTAGAGACCAAGATTTCTTTATTGAAGAGGAGGAAAGCGCCCGCCCCTTATCCTAGAAGCCGCAGGTAGTACTCAGCCTCTGAGCCTCCACTCCGAGGTGGTAACCACTCATCAATTTTCAAAGTCAAGTAGCACTATTAGGCAAAAACATTAGAACAGTGGGTACAAAGCTTGATTTTGAAAGCACTTTTTCCATGCAAAACAGCCCAAGAGGAATCACTGTGAAGCTCTCCCCTACTTCATTTTAAGGGTTAAAGCCAATGTACTTTAGGACAGACAGTTAATTTGTGTGAGAATAGCAAACAATATTTAAGAATGTACTTACATAGATCTTATTAAATATTTCTTGAGTACCGGCTGGGTAACTTCTGTTTATTACACCTTCAAATAATATTACTGAAAACACAAGCACCCACCTCTGTTTTTTTTCCTTTTCAAAATCCAAATGATCTAGAGAATTGTTCTGCAATTGCTCATCCTGTCAGCAATTTCAGAAAGAATTATCTTGATTCATGTCCCCTCTAATTCCAGCTTCTGTTTGATCTCTAACTTTCATCCTGGCATATGCCAACAAGTGCTGAAGAGAACTGCGGTGGTAGAGTGAAATCTAGTATTATGGAGGAGGGCTTGAGTATATGGCTCAGAATCACAAAGTCAACTTACAATTTTCTTATTTTTAGTCAAGATTTACCCACTGAAACATTATGTCTGGGTTTGATTATAGATTCCCAAGGTCTGAACAAAAGTCCTTTTTGTTTTAGAAAACTAAGTGTACTAAGTATTATCTTCCAAACCCTATCAGAAGTTCAAATCAACCATCTCTGATCCCACTAGAGCTTGCAATGACTCCAGGCTCCATGGCTTTTTAACTTCTGCCACCTGCACAAGCACTTGACAGTCATTCAAAAAGGATGGACCTCTGACAGAAAATAAAGCCCCAGGAAGCAAAGAGGAAGGAAAGAAGAGAGGAAACAGCATTGCTCCTGGGACAGCAATGGGATTCACACAGCTCCAAAGCTCCGCAGCCTCACACCTCCCAGTTAACAGGAAAACAAGCTGTTTGCTTTGGAAAAGGCATGTGGTGAAAATGGAACCAGCGCTGTATGTGGAATTTTGTGTCAATACTCAGAAATTTCCCTCTAGAGGGTTTTGGGTTTTCTGTTTTTTTCCAAGGAACTGTTACAAACTCCATGTGCTGAATATAGGATGAATAACAGAGCTGACAGAAGTCCAATTGGAAAGGGAAATCCATACTAACAGGATAGGGAAGAAAGAGCACTTCAGAGAATATTTAACTACTACAAGCAGTAACCTGCTAGACTGGATCAAACCTTAAGAGACTCTAGCCAAGCCTCAAATCTTGTGCAATGGTGATTATTGCAGACTTTAGAGTGAAATGCTAGAAACATAATGGGGAAAATCCAGGATAAAATATCCCTTACATTAGATCTCATCCTAGTTTCTGAAAGTCCAAGATTGGAATAAACCTGAATCGTAATGATTAATATTCTTGCCAATCCATTTTCAGCATTAAATTACTTTAATCATAGTATCCTGAAGATTAAAAAGGTTTGTGTTGCTACTGAGCTTGTCGTTTACAGCCAAATAAATTACAACCTCTCTTGAATTTCAAGCATTACACTCCAGCTTTTCCTACTGTGTTTTTCTGCTGATGGTGTGTTTCACTCCAGACCCCTAACACATCACAGGAAAACTGAGTTCGTCCATACTCTCATTTCTGTGCTATTAAACCTAAATCAAATAATTGTTAGACCATTTACCTTCTCTCTTCCTTCTGGGTACTACAACTTTAGATTAGTTGATACCCAGAAAATCTGAATGCAGAACAGACCAGTAAAGCAGCCATTGGAGAACATAGCTGAAGATATTCACGATAGCAATGTGATTCTTATTTCTCTATTACTTCCTTCCACCTTTTTCCTTCACGACGCCCTCAAGCCAGATCTGTTCTAAGATGAAATCTATGGAGCTGTAAACCTAATACTTCCTGAAAAGGAAGCAAATAAATGAGACACTGTAAATAACCTAAAAATCATAACAGAAAGACAGAACTTGACTGCTTGATTTGTGCTAAATGTTTTCGGTATTTCTCATTTTTATTCCACCTCAGTGCCAAACTTGCTGCTTCTTTATGTGGACTGCAGACGTCACAATAAAGTAATCTTGTTTTCACACGTTTGCAAAATTAAATGCATTTGCAAAGATCTTAAAATATGGAAGCTTATCCCACTTATTTTGACTGATGAAACTGTTCGTGTGAGCAGCTGAACCAGCAAACTGGGAAGGGCAGTAGCTCTCAAGAAGCATGTTGAACTCTTCAACTGGTATAACTGCAGCAGGGAGATCTGTGTATATTCCTCCAGTCTAAAGACTGATACGAGTAGCAGGCAATTTGTTGTAGCATCTCAATGTCGAGGGCACGTATTCTCATGAGAAATATGGTAACAAATATTACCAGATAAATATCATTCAGATATGCAAGTATAAGGAATATGTTTTATGACAGACACAGCATTAGAAAAAATGCAGTAATGCAGAAACAAGTGTGTGAAATGAAAAGTGCTTCGACTCAAATATTCACTACTGTTTATGAATATGCATATTATATATACATGGAGATGTCTCCTAAAAAAGTTTCAAACTGAGTTGCCTAGCTAGATCCACAGTTATGCAACTCGTACTCTCTGATGTGTCAGGAGATGGACAGAGCACTTGAAAAATGGGGGCAGAAGATGACCACTGAAACTTGCAGGAGGATCACTTGTCAACGACTGCTTCTCTCTGCACAAACTGTTTTCACTCAGGCTGACAAGAGCTCTTACCTGTGTCTGATAACGAAGTTTACTGTGATGAAAAGCAGAACTTTCATTGACTCCAGCTGCCTCTGAATCAGAGGTGCCAAGCAATGTTTGCAGCTGACTTTCAGTGTGAAAGTCTGCACATTTATCCTTATTTAAACAGGTGCCCAACTGAAATCATGCTTCATTCATAGGGAATGCTTTTCAACCTTCAGTTCACGGACTGGCATAATTTATAAGGAAACCTCCAAGAGGTAACCAAGAAAAACAAGTTCACTGTCAGTAGACCTAAGCTTGTTAAACAGTGCTCTGCATCTCCCTTTGAAGACTTCCAACCAACATAAAGTAGAATTCTCTGCCTTTCACTGACTAAATCTCCCAACCTTATCAAGTTAAAGACAAAGAGGGTCTGACGAACTCAAAGAGCACCACAAGTGGAACGCCATTGTAATTCAGTGGTGAAAAGTGAAGGACAAGAGGGTCTTATTGCCCCTGAGAAGCTTTGCTACTCATAACTTGTTTTATTCTAAGAGATGTTACATTCTACCAAAATCCTTGGAAGGAAATTTTTATTGTACTCCACAATGTACAACTGAAAACTCAAAATCACTTAAGTCTCTGTGGCATTATAAACCAAAGCAAGCATACTTCTACAGCTTTCAGCCTGGTGCCACAACAAAGACCACACAACTATTACAGAAGCTCCACATTTGCCTTGCACTGTTAACAACTCTCTTCTGTGCCAAGCTGACACAGGAAAAGGTATTAATTGATTAATAATTTACTAAGTCCAACAGCAATTGCACTTTGGGAATCTATCTCACTTTGATAAGTACAGTTGAGCTCCTACAAGCAGCTTATTCAGGCTTGTGACTCATTGCAGCTAAATCATTCCCTGTAAATGTTTACGGGGTATGTAGAGAAAGGGGGTGAAAAATTTCCCCTCCCTGTTTGCAGTTCTGCTGCACAAGCATGGGTTGTGAATTCTCAACAACTGTCTGGCTGCTCTGTTTTCCTTCTCCCTTTTCCTGGCAGCAAAAGTCATCCTATAGCACAAGCTGTAAAGAGGAGGATTATAACTCTGAATATAGACTTTCTACCGACCCAGGAAAAACATAATGCATATTTCTTCAACTGCACTATCAATGTACTAATAAAAAGAGGAATGTGAATCAAGGGGTGTCTTGAAAAGAACCAAAGCTATCACCAAAGTAAAAAAGTGACTACAAGAGTTCTTTTAAAATGTCAAAAATCTGTAGTTGGCTCGCAGCCAGCTACAGTCAAACAGGAAATTCAGTATTCAGATCTGAAATGTAAGTTCAAAAAGTAACATTCTCGCAACCCCCACTCACACAGTCAAAACTGTCCCAAAAGTCTTCCTAGTGAATTTGTTATCTGTTTCCTTCCCCAGCGGAAAAGCCCCCCCATCCAGGCTTGTTTTGCCACGGATGGGAAACAACTAGAGATAAACAGCAGCTCTATGGGAAAATAAAGTACTTTAAGAAATCTCATCAGGATTTTTAGTAAAGATGTGGCCTCTGTGTGGACTTTAGACAATACACAATAAAATGATCTGAAATTGATTGATGTATGTAATGAAATTAATTCATGGAAATTCAGCCATGCATCTAAAAGTCTTGTCATTGCTACAAAACAGAAATGAAACTAAACCAGATGAAAATGTTTAATTTCATAACAAAATGTAATTTAGATTTTCATAACTAAATGTAATGAAGTATTTCCCATCTGCAGCCCTCCTCAAACTGTATTGCAATTAAGAGATCAAGAAGAGTGATGGCAAGTAGAGCAATTTTCTGGTATTTTTAGTAGAGATACCTGTGGGAAATAGTCTGGGAAACCAACTGTCTCCCTCCAGGTATTATACTGGAATACTGAAACTAAATTCAGACATTGCTCAATGTTACAAATATCTATCTAAAAAGTGAAAAGTCACCACAGTCAGTTTTAGTTGTGGAGATAGAAGCTATTCTGTTCCAAATACAGAGCCAAATCCTGCATTGGTATACTTACATTAACAACTGAGTTATACCCATGTTACACAACCATCAGTAGGAGCAGAATTCCAGCATCATTTTTCCTACACTAAATTCCAACAAAAGCGATACGCTAATTGAATATTTAGCTGTATTCAAAGGCAACAAATTAAAATGTTGTCAAAGATTTCCTAATGCTAATAACACTCACAGTGAAGGCAGTAAGCAAAACAGGAGATGCCAGTATCATGAAAATACTCCTGCTTTAGCTACATTAGTAAAAATAAAGCATTACTCAAACTTCAGTTTCATTCTCTTTGCTTACAGAAACTAAGTATTATTGCATGAGTACACTAGGGTTTGCAACCAAATGGTACACACATAATTATCCGTAAGGTTTAATCCAAACTAGGAAGACACCACTCATCAGATATATCCATATAACAAAGTAATAATAATAATAATAATTAAAAAAATTTAAAAAATCTGCTTTCCCCAAAAAAGAGAAACCACTGAAGGAAAAGGGCCAAGCTGGCACAAATAAGTGAATTGAATGTGTTTGCCCAGTCATTTAGAGAACAGACTTACTGCTAAATGTTCCATCTCAATTCTTGGCTGGTGTACAAGACAACCACTGTAAGGGCAAGGAAAACTTAAGTAGCACATTGGAGCTCTTTGCTTCAAGACATCTAATTTTAATGAAGTTACTACAGACAAAATCTCTCCAAGCAAACTTTGGGGGTTTCCACACATCATCTTTACAAAAGCAACATTCATCAATATTTAAATACCATCCTATGCAAACTCAGTCTTTTTGAATGAGTACAATTTCTTCACCTTTTGCTCTTGAGTTCCTACATTTATAAATCCAATATCAGGTCATGCTAATACGAAATAAGAATGCTGGAAAATACTGTTCACAGTGACATTTTTCACTTACACTGGCAGAAGTGTAAAACTAATTATGGAAACTCTCTACAGTAACATGCTTCCAACTCTCCCACCTCTGTCATGTTTTTCTCTCTTCTTAAATGTCAGTTCCTGTCTAGCCTGCAGCAAAGTATTCTAAACAGATCCTACATTTTTCACTCAAGCTCCAGTGACTCAGTCCTGCCAAGTCGGGGAGCATTCAAACCCACTATCTCCCAGTTCCCCCCCACTCAGACACTGGCACAGAACTGCAAAAGGAGTGAAAGCCTCTTGCATGACTGGCTGCTCATCTGATCAGGGTTCAGGCAAAGGGCCTGTGAAGGGAAATAGTCTCGCTAACATAAATAGTTTTATTTTGGGACCTGTAAGGAAGCCTTAGAGCTTTCTCCTGGTGGATAATTGCTCCATTGGATGGAAGGGAGCTCATGAAGGTGGCCAGTATAGCATGGAGATGTGTAGCCATTTAGGACAGTAATTGACCATAAGTGATACATAAGCAAGAAAGAAAAGCTAAGTAATTTAATTAAAAGCTAGGTATTTGGAAAAAAGTTTAAATATTGAACATATTCATACAATATTTATTTACTTCTGCTGTGCCACAAAGGAACACGTATAGATCACTGCTGCTTGCCTTGGCTAAACGAGCAAAGAATGGGGCAAAGCTCATGCCCAAGGGTGTACAGCTCTCACACGTACCAGGAACCCTAAAGGTTTTTCCTAGCAGGTTTGCACAAGCAGACCTGACTTTCTTTCTGACTTTCTAGAAATGCTAATCATCCATTACTTCTCTAAGCTAGAGATAACGGTAAATACCTGTAAACCTGCAGTGGGAAAGCACCCGTCATAAGTCAGTAACTGGAAATTAAGCTGCAAGACACAACATAGCATCATGGTTACTCTGTGTAACTGGTGTTCCTGAACCTAGCTCCCTCTGCCAAAACAGCCTCAAACAAATAATGGAAGATAGTGTAAAGTGGACTGTTGTCAATATTTCTAACTGTTCCTTAGAGGTACTTGGTACCTTAGAGGTCACTGGTACGAACAGCTCAGTTTCAAAGTTCTTCCTACTTAAGGTTTTATGATTTGCTTCAGACTTTTTTTTAATTTATTTAAAGCTTTTTGGACTCCCTGTGAAAGTGTATGCGAACTGGAAAAGAGTGCTGAAAGAAAAACCAAAAAGGAAAACTGACCACACAAAGTTTCATCATGTCCCAGACTCATCAGCAAGATGGGTCTCTTGATTTGTACCTCAATACCCTCCTTCCTGCAAACTTTAAACCAGAAGGAAAAGAAACAGGTCCACAACTTGCCGCAGGAGGTACAAGCAATCTCCCTTTCTCTCAATTTCCTACCTTTATGAGAAAATTGGTATCTATCATCCTTTGAAAAGTGGACTGCAGCCTGTGGAAGAGCAAAGCACTATCACTGTATATCTGTATTATAAAACCTGAATACCTCAAACATAGATGTAGAGATACACATTCTCTCTAGGCACATTACAGCTAGCGTGCTCTGCTCCCAAAGCCCTGAAATACAAAACAAAGCACAGGAGAAAAGAAGTTTTTTCATCTTAGTTCCACAGATGGGGAACCGAGCCATCTCAGAGGAGAGTTTAAAAAAACCTGATATATTCCACAATACAGGATCTCATCTGCCCCTCTCTTCTCTACCACAGGACAAACTGAACTCAGAGAATGATGCTGGAAATGAGGGAAAGCTCTTTTGTTTCTCGGCTCTGCCGCAACCTTCTTGTATGCTATTACTGCTTGCAATAAAGAAATAGATTAAAGTCATACAAGGCCCTGATAACACCAAATGGCAAAGTAATGAGAATTCAAAAGCAATTCAAGGAAACATCACAGAAAAGGAAGAGCACAATTAACTGTGGCTTTGAGGACAGAAGTAGTGTTCTGTGAATGCTGAAAAAACATGTGCAAACTTCACTGAGGATTTTGAATGCACAAGGAGAGAACACTCCCACTTTCATATGGTGATGAGCTAAGCATATGAATATACAGAAAAATTAGTTCCTTCAAAGACACGTGATTTGCCTTCAACAGTCCATCCAAGGATGTACATAACATCTGCCAGGCTTCAAGAGACGAGGATTTTAAAAAGCGTGCATAGTCTGATATAAGATGTGTCATCCAACAGTGATTACTGAAAAAAAATGAAGATTCAAGCTTAACTACCTCAGCTGTAACTCAGTATTTTTTCAAACAGGAGTCAAGAAGCAACTTTCAAACCTGTCTACTTTGAAATAATGCTAGATGACCACCTCTGTATGGGGATCCCATCTCCAACTTCGCTAACATTATAATGGCCTCCTAAGTAAGCCTGCAGACTCAATTTGGAAGTGCTAGCAAACAATTATTGTATAGGTCAGTGATTTCCACAACTCAATGTGCTCCATGTGGCCACATTTTTCCCAAATGAAACTTGTTCATTTATAACTAAGCTGAACCATTAAATAACTACTAGACTTACTGACAAAATCAAGGCATTATTAATTGCTGTCCTTACAACTGAGTCGACAGCCTAAAACCCATCCATGTTAGACTTTTTTCACAGCAAAGGCTACTGCAGAGTGGCGAAAGAGCAGGAAAGAGCTACTCCTCCTGTAAGAACCTATTTCCTCCTGATATATCCTTAGGAAGAGATGACTCACTCCAAACCCTCTCTGGTACATGCCACCTGTGGGACAGTGCTACTTCAGGCAGAAAAGGTGTAGCAAGCAACTGAGTTACAAACCACCTCCTAGGTAGACACAAGAGAGCTGAGGATGCCAGACGTCTCCTGAATTAATACTCATTCATTGCTTGTTTTATTAGGAGAGGGATTCAGCCTTCACATTATTGACTCTCAGAACAGTAAAAGTGTCATGCCTACTTAAGTAGTGATTGATTTTTTTTCTCTTATTTGTATTTCATTTCCCTCCTCTATTTTTTTAATCTGCATATAATTTGTGTCTTTTCCATCTTCACTGCATTACTGGTACTCTTTTTAGAAACAAACTTGATACAATGCATACTCAGGATGTGCTCTTTCAAGGAAAATCAAGGACCAGAACATGGTGTCACATGATTTTTGAGCATTGCCACGTATCTGTGGGAACAGTGTTTACAAGCAGCACAGGTAACTGAGAAGACAGCATGCAGCCACTGGGACTTACTTGTTCTTGCCTTGTCCTTGCCTGTGAACTTAGGAAGATGGTATCTAGAAATCCTCTGGCTGTTTATGGGCCTTTGTTTATTCTAGTCTTCCTTCATGAAGGGGTCCTTTTGTCAATGATATTTCTTGTGTTATAGTGGTGGTTAAGGAAGTGTGTAGGAAAATAGAGAAAACCTTTTTTCAGTTAGTGAAGCATATTTGCCTCTTTGTTTCAGTCTAATCACATGTATAAATTACTTAAGCTGAAAGGTAGTTTTATTTGAGAATAGGGACAGGAAGAGAGACTAATACAATAAACAGAAGGCAGAAAAGTAATTGTGTGCTTGTCAAGGCATTCTTCAGGGAAAGGGCAGTCTTAGTAATATAAAGTAGGAGTCAAGGGATACGGATTCTGCCCCTTGTTCTGATATGGACCTCCTGCATGACTAGAAAAGTCACTCCTCATCTCTGAAATAACATTACTGCTTATCAGTGGTATCTACCACAAAGAATGTGGAAAATATTTTTTCAGTTTTTTTGCAAATCACATTGTGACATCTGGATGGAAATGGTAGACAAGAGCAGTGTTATTACTCTAATACTACCTACCTTTTAGGGAACTTACCACTGTGCTTAAAGTTAGGAAGGGAATGGAAACCTTGCCTTTGGTAGCTTCTGAAGGCATGATGCTACTCCTGCCTCATAACACATTTTTCCAGCACAGAAAAAGTAGGACCATAAAAGTCCTATTTATTTTACCTTCCCTTTTTTCTCAGTTTCTATATTTTTTTTATTATTTCTGTAAGATATTTAGCCATTCATCATCTTTGTAGTTTACAGTAGCAGCCTGCCTTAATTAAAATTTCAGAATAAGTGTACCATATTCTTAATAAAATATTTTCATTATTATTAGCATTAGTATACCAGTTTTCTGTGCTGGCAACGGGAATAAGAAAGAGGACATCTGTGCATGTGAGACAAGAGGATGGGGAAAAAACACAACATGAAATACAGCTAAGTGGTAGTAAGAACCTTAATCAGAGTGAATAGATTGAAACCTAACATTAAGACTACATTTCAGGCACCCAGTCTTTGCACATATCATCACGCCCAGCTATGCCTTCATGAACACATACAGCACGTCATAATAGGGATAGAAAGGCTTTACAGACTCATGAATGCTGGCCTATGGCATCTTGCCACTACAGAAATTCAAGAGAATAACTCATTAAAAATAATTCTCACATTCTCCTTGCAGGTTTTGTTCTGGTTATCGGATTAGTGACTTTCTACCGCATCGGACCATACACCAACCTCTCTTGGTCTTGCTACCTGAACATTGGAGCCTGTCTTTTGGCCACGCTGGCAGCTGCCATTCTCATATGGAACATCCTTCACAGGCGTGAGGACTGCATGGCACCCCGGGTCATTGTCATTAGCCGTACCCTGACCGCTCGGTTTCGCCGTGGCCTGGAAAATGACTATGTTGAGTCACCGTGCTGAAAGAGTGGACTTGAAAGGGAAGAGATCTCCAAGGAGATGTGCATTGGAGTTGTCTTCTATAAATATATGCTATAATTTAAAACCAAGGGTTGAAAGACATCACAAAGCTCACTCTTGTGGGCAGAGGCCCTCAATTATTATTTGGATGGGCTCCATCTATACATATGTATAAAACACATAATTTTATATATATTATATTATATTGCCCTCTCCCTCTGCTGTACAGCACAGAATGTTGGATTGTCAGAATCCTGACAGAGCATCACAGCTACATGTCAGCAGGGTCAGCTATAGCGGACACAGAGTGTATGCAATCAGAATACAGAAAAGAGGCAGCCAAACACGTTTTCTCTGTCTGCATGAAGTTATCCTGCTCCCTAATAATAATGTAACAAGCTGTAGGAGACCAGTGGCAATAGCTTTGGAGTTAACAGGCAATCTCAGAAAGCAGAAAACTCACTATAGAATAAGTGATGATTTTAAGAGCTGTTTAAATTTAATTAATCTTTAGTCCTTCCATCCACCTCTCTTCATGGAACTTCTCATTAGCTGCAACACCTGCTCCCCAGCCACAGCACAGCCCAAACAGTAAAAAGCAAAAGCAACCCTAATCATTCTAATTGTAAAGTAAGGGAACGTAGAAGAATTAAGTTGCATTTTTTCAGACACTTCTTTTTTATCCTGAGACAAAGTTTTGGGTTTATCCTACACATAAACAGACAAGCCATTAAAAATGAAAAGGGTAGGCAGCCGGAACAGGCAATACATGTTGCTGAAAAATCTGTTTCAGTGTTACAATGACAGCAAATATCTATAGAATAAGGTTACCTGGACCCCCTAATAACCACAGATACTATTAACTTACGTTATTGGAAACAATTATTAAGAATAGATATTTCAGCCCAAATTAATTTCTTTTCTTCCCAGCTTGCTTTAACATTCACTGTGACATTTTGAGATTAGAGTGCTATGTCAGGACACCAAGCTCTGCCCAACAATGCTCAGAGGCACATAACACAGTGAATACCGGAGAATATAACTGCCATTCAAGCACCCAAATTGGAGAACAAGAAACACATACAGGACTTAAGCATAAGATTTAAAAAAGACCTGCCTAGTAACTTGTAATGAAATGAAAATAATTAGTACCTTTGGAATTAGGCGTAGTGTTTATAAAGCCTGACCCTGAGAAGCACATGGTCTCATGAGTCATGTGCATGTAACTTTCAGGAAGAAAAACAACGGTCAAAAACTATTATGCAGAAATACTTAGGATATAGAAATACTTAGGATACAGGAACTAGAGGCAATGACATGTTTAAAAACTCTAAGGATGCTACTCTGAGCACAGTTACCGATCGGTTTGGAGGACCATGAGCTGTGAATGTTACAAGTTCTTCAGGACCATTGTGTCACTCCCAGCTGAGTACACTGCTTTTCTTCTTTATCATTATTTCCACCATGCTTTTCCACACTTTGTTAAAATGTGATCATCAAGCTGGCTCTTGAGTTCTGTTCTGCACTCAGTTCTGATGTAATAAGAAACTCAACCCCAACTGCTGCTCTGCATCACGTTCAAAGTGAGCAACACTCTGCAGAGACTGATGCTTTAGAACAACTGCATTGTTCTAGACTATCAGGGTAGAATACCATAAAGCTGACAAAGAGTTTCTTCTAGCAGTAGGTTTGTAAAAACCAACTAAGATTTGTATTCCTTTGCCTGCATTGCTTTCTGGAAAATATTTTCTAGAAATAATATGCTATGATTAATTGCAGGGTTTTTTAAAAATAAAATATTGGAATATTTAAAAGACATTATATTATTTCTTCTAATATTGCAGTATCCATATTATAATAATGTACATTTAAATTTAAAAATCAGCTATGTGGTCGGTGAAATTGTAATACTCGGTATTACTGTGATTATTTTAGATGTATAAATAAAGTTGTGAATGTTCATTTTCTTCTACTGATAATGTGAGATTTTTGCCATTCAAACACAGAATAGGGTTGCTTGTTATCAACCATTTTTTCCCATGTAGTAAAAAGGAATCCACAGAGCTTGCAACATCTTGTAGACAAAGAATAAGCAGAGAATACATTAAAATGTCTGTAAGAGAAAGATATTTCATCTTGGTAAAAATGAAAGGGAGAATGAAATCAGAGAGGAAAAATGTAAGGAGAATTTAGGAAGATCAAAACTTCATACAAACTTTTAATGAAAATAAACTGTACCCATAAAGAAATATATACAAATACTTATGATACCTTTTTATCAGCTTGATGGATTTGAAAGCCTCATCCATGTCTCCAGCAGTCAGATAGAAGCTGAAGTTCAGCATGGCATCCCGGGTAGTCTTATCACAGTCTCCTAATCCAATGAAATCTCTCATGGGTCTTCTTGCAACCATCTGAGACACCTTTATTGAGCCAGACTCTGCTTGTCCTTTCTCAGCTTCTCCCAGCTAAAATGAAAATGTTATCATTTAGGTATCAAGTAGGTTGAAACTTATTCCTTGGTATGCGTAAGTAATTATGTTATTTCCACTACAGTCCAAGTTTTCATCTCCTGCAGGACCATGATCAATAGTGACAACAGTTGCAATGTTTCGAACTTCCTAGAAAATGCCCCAAAACATGGAATGTCATAGAAGAGATTAGCATATCATAACGAACAATCACAGTACATCAATAACAGTTTGGAGATAGGTAAAATGCCACAGGAGAGGCAGCCTCCTATTATTATACTCATAATTATTATTCTTTTATATTTTTTATTATTATTGTAATTATGGCTGTAAGAGCAACTATTATCTTAAGCCCCCAGATTTCTGGAGATTTCAAATAAACATTTCTCTAAGGTCAGTCTCTTCTCAAAATGAGTCTGCTGTTCTAAAAGTTAACTACATAGACCCAATTCTTTTGTTCTTGCCTTCATGTGAAGCTTATGAGTACTAAACCTCAGATTCCAACCCTTCCCCATACAATTAGCAGTTCTGGAGCCTCTGGAGCTTCAGTGATACAATCACCAGTCACTGAAAGGCAGCTCAAAGTAATTTAACCATTACTGAGAAAAAGAATAAAGATAAGGTCAATCATCAATATCAGATGACCTGTCTAGAGTGGAGCAAGGAAACTTGCACAAGCCAAACGCAGTGGAAGATCATATGAGTCACGAAGGACAGCAAATTTCACATATCCTCCACCCTAATTGTATAGTTAGATGAGATAGCTAAATATTAAGGTTTACAGAAGCCAATTAAAAAATAATATTATATTATATATCATTATACAATGAAAGTATTAGATACAGTAAAAGACAGAAATCAGAAGCGCAAATACATTTGACTACAATTTGGGGAATTTCTGGAACCAAGACAGAAAAGACATTATAATGAGTAAAGAGAAACCCTGGAATGAAACTTGGTCAAAATAGACTTGTTGCATCAACTCAATTTGGTATATTTAAAGCAGACTCTGTTCATATACCAAATCATGTTTCCAAAATGAATTATTATATAACAAGTAAGTTAGTCACTAAGATACAGTAACCTATGGAGGAAGAAAATGGAAACAGAAGACTGAAAAGCAGAGAATGAAGGAAGAGGAGGAAAATAATGCAGATACTTACAGGTTTATAGACACATCCCCTCCGAAAAAACAACTAATGGCAGCAATAATCCATACAGAGTTGAAAAAAAAAGAAAAACGAGACATAATATCAAAGTAAAATAGCATGAGACATGATGGGGGGAAGTGTTAAAAGAAAGATTAGACAATGCAGCAGATCGCCCCTGACCTTTCAAATTAAGGGAAAAAGGAGAGTAAAATGGAGCGCAACTCTGAAAGCTAAATCTTCACAGGAAGAGTGACAACAGTCAGCTCTTTGGAAGGGGGCTAAATTGCAAAGTACTGCTCTCAATCTAAATATATTAAGTAGAAAAACATCTAGATACATTCTCCCTGTTTAACACTGCTCCTAAACTACATGAAATTAGATTTACGTGATCACATTGGTCTGTCTTATTCAGAAGATTTCGAGGATTAGAAGTCTCATTAGTATGAAGTTCCTGCAGATTTTACAAAAATAAATGCCTTGGTAGAATGAACACACTCCATTAAGCACCCCCTACGAGAAGGGAGCAGTGCAAATCATCATCTTAAGCACTAAGAAACTCGGGTCAGAGCTTAACCAGAAAACCAATCTGCAGGCAATAGGCTTCAATTTGTCCAGTATCCATGGAATTACACATGGTATTATTTACCTAAGATGCAAACAATTTTGGATTCATATTCAAGTTTAAGAAGTTAAAGCATGCATTCCTGGTATTTGTAGCACATAGCCATTTGGTGATAGTGCAAGATGAGTATTCTTGCTGTCTTTGATATTCTGTGGGGATTAAGCTCCCTTCCAACAAGGAAATGGGTTGTTTCTGCTGAAGCTAGTAGGAAACCTCCCCTCTTATGGCCTATGTAAAGTTGACACACACATCCCTACTTGCAATAGGCACAGTGACTACATAAAGTAGAAAGAGAATTTTTTTTCACATCCCTTTTTTTAGTTGCATTTCCTGGTAATTACTGTGTCTCCTATACTTATACATGGCATCCAGGTTGCAATACCCGTGAAAAGCCAATTCAGTACAATTTCCACAATACTGCCAAGTACACCTGCATTAGAATCATCTTTATGTCATTTCTACGTGTGATGCAACCACTGCCATTGGATTTTCTCTACTTACCCCAGACTCAATTTAGTTAAATTTGATCCCTATACAGTGAAAAGTTGGAATTTATGGGAAGGGAAGGAATTGTGAAAGATTTCCTCACCTTTTTTGCAAAGTAATAATGTGGCACCTCTATGCCCAGAAGAACCTGGTAGGATGAAGGCAATGGAAAACTGTCCTGAAGCAAAAGGCCATGCTCTTCAGTACTGAAGAACGATATAACCCAAACATCCATCTGCAAAAGGAAGCAAAGCATTGTTTTGGTTTTATGCTGCAATATCCTTCTTTCATTTTGTTTTTATTTTCCATACTCAATTGGCAGAACCTTCTCTTGAAAATAATATGACATATACATTCACGCAGACACACCTGCTGGAGAGGGCAGAGCTGCACGCTTCCTCCCTATAGTAAGTAGCCAACAACGTATTCTACATTACAGACTGTATTCCTAGGAACTAGCTTCACCAACCATAAAGAGGGAAGTCCCTGGCCACAGACTGCTACTCTAAAAGTCTCTGACAGATCTGACTCAGGTCAAAGAAATACTCCCAACTATTTTCAATTTTTTTTTTTTAAATACTATATTATTTCTATCACAAATTCAGCAGCTCACTGACTGTTTCAAGTTCCCAGTGAATATACCAGCCATTTACAAATAGCTTCTGCAACAGCTTAAATATTGACCTGACTCAAGTCAAAATGAAAGCATTTATTTCTAACAAAAGTTAATCAGACTTCTTATTTCTTAAAGAATAAGGATACAGTTAAAAGTTTTGTTGAATAAGGGCCAAAAAGTAAGTTGCACTCCTTTTATATCTTTTTATTTTTCAACTTTATGTAGAAGCCAAACATTTTTACTTGTTTACATTAGGAATATTAGGTTGAAGCATTCTCTTTGCTAGAAGACCCTAGACATCCCTATTCCACTCCTCCTTTCTACCTTGATCTTCCCATGATTTTTCTAAAGTTGTTTCAACTAACAAAAGAAAGAAAGAGCTTTCTATCTCTAATTGGAAGAGGTTTAACTAATCAGAAAACTTTAAATCAATATGGACATTTCAAATCAATGGAATATTTATGAAGGACAGGCAGTTCTGTACAGACAAAATGGTAAGGATGGCTGCAAGCACATTAGCAGGGGAAGCGGGGAAGAATTGTTGGTGTGATGAAAGAAATCTTTCATTAGATCATTTCTGATAAATAAATATGGGGGTTTTTTCTAAAGTAAAAAAGACCCTAAAAGACAACTTTGGAAGTACCATAAAGACATACAATGTCTGTCCAGCTAAGCAGAAGATGGTAAGAACTGGGTGGGAAGAGTGTACTGCATGCACTGTTCACCTTAACAGTAGGATCCCTGTTATTCTGACAAATTAATTCTTGCTGCTAAAAGTGGACTCCAGATATAAAATCTCCATTATTTTTTTTAAATAAGTATCAAACCTCTAGATTATCAATTCACCCATTAATGTCACCTGAAAAAATTTAGTCTAGACAGAAGCTTCCATTATGATCACCTTCAAAATTCTAGCGTAGGTAAAGAAATTACCTCTTTTTCTTTGTCATTGTATTCAAGCGAGGGCTAATACAGCAAGCTAATGTACTGTGACTGCCTGAAGCCACAAACACCAAATACATAGTTTCACTACTCATTTTTGTACAAGATAATGTATACTACCTACTCCCACATTCTTAATGAAGGAACAATGATTTATTACTTGGACAGGGAGAACTCCATGTAAAGCAAGGTAAAAGAAAAAGACCATACTGTGCTCTCAGTCTGGTTTTTCTTCTGGTCTGAAGATTGTAGGCCTGTTTCAAGAATTGCTTCACATACAAAAAGTCTTGGTTCACTCTGGTCCCAGAAATGGCAAGCAGGGGTGTGACTGTGCAACTCTGGATACTCCACAACAGACCTACCAAAAGACAAGAAAAAAAATTGTAGAAAGGGAGACAAAGTAATTCCAGCCCATTCAGTGCATGAATGTAAATAAAGGACTAACCAAGGGATAATTTTCAGATTATGATCAGTTATCTATACCAGCACCCCTGCATTGTAACATTAACTATATACATCTTCCTATCTCCTAACACTTCATATGTGGCAATGCCACTTTTAGTTTGTTCTTGTATACATTAACCGTGACTATAGGACATAAAGCATTTCAGCAGAAAAAAAAGCTGATACTGCCACAAATACAAATAGGCACCCCAAATCTGCCTCCACTGAGATTACCTGTCCCACAGAAATACCTGAACATCCTTCAAATGATCTACCTTAGCAAGTGCTACTGGTATAGCTACTGTAACATGGGGACTACCTCAGCTCTGTCTTCTTGTGGGTTTTACAACTTGCCTGACGGTGCTTATTGCCAGCACTGCTAGAAATGCCCAGCCAGGTTAAAGATAGCTTCAGTACACTGATGTGCACTTAGATAAGCAGCAAAGAGAGTTTCTAGTACATATGCCTCATGTGCACATCCAGCTAAGCAGTGGTCATAAGAGATGGCAACTAGACAATTATGGTTAAATTGATGGGGGGAAAAATAAGAAATTAGTTTATATTCTCAGGCAACAGATCTCTCTCTCTACTGAAAGTTCAGCAAAGAGACCTGGGCTTGCAGCATGATTGATGCTTTGAACTGCTGAACTTCTCAGTGCTGAGGGAAACTCCAGAGTTGCAGCTGAACCTGACCTGGCAGCTGGGGGACTTCAGTCTCTAGATATGCCACAGTTCATTCCATTTCCTCAGTACCATGCTTGAACTTCATACTGTGTATGAATAATTCCAAGGCACTGTGAAATAGCACATTAAGCACAAGGACAACCCCTGCAGCCTTAGGAAAGCCACTCTCCAGCAGCAGTTTAAATAAACATTTTACTGCCTCCTTTGAGGATTTAAATACTACTTCAGTGCTGGCCATGTTAAGACTCTAGACATACAGAATCAAACTATTTTAGCAATGGCTTAGAATTCTTATGAAAAAATACAGAATATAAATAGGTGTCAAATTTTTAAAAAAGAAGAGAAACCAAAGATATCATTAAAATATTTTTCTCATTTGCTGTCACCACTGAAGGGTGGACTTTGTGGGGAGGACTGGAGGAGGACTGGAAGGCAAATTAATGGAGAGATTCAAAGAGATGCAGAAATACACAATGTCCTATCCACTGAATTTAAAATAAATTACTCACAAACTGAAAAACAGTATTTGTGTAAAAAAATTGCAAGTGTTTAGATCCTGCCTCAGGAGGTGAGAGAGAGAGAAGGGGAAGAAGTGTAGATTATTATTATTTTCTGGTGAGTTTACTCATTCCAATTTCAAGATACTCTAAAATGAAGCACAGATAAATGGATTATTCACACCGACACCATCTAGCATTTAAATATCAGAGAAACAGCATTACTAGCTTGTGGTGGCCTCTGTTGGGCTACGCAAGATACTACACTTGAAAACAACTTCCTTGCTACTCATTATTACACTGTTTACATAACTGACCAAGACATAAGGCCCCAAATTTGCACTGTCCTTAGTTTTCAGTGGTAAGGAGAGTAAAGCTTTTTTTTTTCTTGTAATACCTATAGCAGATAATTGCTAAAAAACCAAACAACCTTCTATTCTAACACTGTTTTTTCTTAAGAAAAATTGTCAGTCAGAAAAATTGTTGTAAAACTAGATGGGAATTTGTACCCTAACATTCCACCGTACTTCCATGAGAATTCCTAGTTCACTGCATTTTGCTGCCTTGCTATTAGGATTTCCAACGTATTCGCCACAGAGCAGCTTGTATGAAAACAAAGCAGTCAGTTCTAAACAGATACTTCATTACTTTTTATCCATACAAAACCACCCTATATTGGACTATAAAAATTAACTTTTTTCCTAGGAGGAGCTTCAGAATGTCCTCTTTTCAGTTCTTACCCTGTAAACTCTTCATGGAAGAGTAGCTTTCCAAGATTTTCCAAGATTTTTCTTTATTTTAAGACCTGGATCCTGATTCCAGTCATATAATACCTCTACACATAACCCCCCAACACCCAGTCATCCTCCTCTCAGAGACCTCTTCAGCCAGATATAGCTTCCACATATCCAATAACTCTCACTGCATTTCTCTCCTATGAATTTGTCCAATACCTCCATGAACCCTTCCTTTATCATCTCTAACTTCCTCCGGCAAGGAGTTCCTTAGCTCAGCTGCGTCTTGTCTGAAGAACCACTCCCTCATGCTTATTTTGAGCTTGCTTTCCGATACCTTCGTTTGACATTTAGTTTACGTACTGGAAGAGACAGGGATGCAGGCTGATTGACGTACAATGGACCAGTTTTAATTATTTAGAAAGAAAATAATTAAATTCATACAAGCTACTACACAAAGTCAGGGGAATGTCAGTATCAAGGTGTTGCTTGTCTTCATAGGGCAGATTCCTATCTTAAATCCACAAGTAATACTTCTCAAAATAAAAGCTTCTTACTTGTCAATGCTTTGTCCAGAAGAAAGTTTCTCTCTACCATTTCCCTGTTCAGCCTTGAAATCAAAGAGTGTAACTTTGTCCATTTCAACATCATAGAAACATATCTTGGAATCAATGGTCCCATCCGCCTAAAAGAAGGGAAAACAAAAGTTGCTGAAGCACGCAGTCAAAAAGAAAAAAAGGTATGTTTACCTCATCTGATTCATGCTCTCAGTTTTGTCTCCCGGTAATCACACAAGAATATTTTTTGGAAGAAATATCAGAAAATTTTTTGCTCTTTTTCTATTCTAGCAAGTTAACCTTCGATTTTTTTGAAACGCTACAAAGTAGCTTTTGTAACCAAAATATTGCTTGCTTTTCTGGGTTGTTCTCACCAAATGTACAAAACCTTAACACACCTTAGTTTTAGTGTTTAGTTACATGCTTGGACATGACATTTCAAGACCCAATACGCTGCATAGAACACATAGGTTTATTTCTGAGAAGTGAATCTTGTGTCTTCAGTAATCTCCTTGAACTGCACCAGTCTATTAACTGATGGTCAGGTGCTAGGGCAGTAAGTGAAGACCTTTGTCTCACCTTGCTAACAAGGATGCTGACTTTATTGCCATTAGCATTGCATTTGACAGATGCAATGCCTCCAAGGCCAGGAAACAGCTCGAAGAAATTCTTGCTATTGCAGTGCACTTTTGCCTCTCTGTGGAAAGGAATAAACATAAATCATATGATGGCAAGCAACTGGCCATAGGCATCAGCCAAAACATTTTTCAAATTATGGGTAAGACTTTTAAAAACAAACTATTTCTACCTTATGACACCACTGCCCCAGACTCCAGCTTCCTCTCCAGAGGATTACTGCGACCTGCCTTTCTTTCAGGAAGAAGTTAATGACACACTCTTTCCTCAATGAATCAGCAAGAATAAACTTCAATGCTCCTACAGGATTCCCAAAACAGGGCTATACAGCAAGAATGTCCCTACATAAGTAAGTTGAATAGTACCATGAATGTTGAATATAGCCCATTACATAAGTTTGCGTATGGAAAACACACCGTGGAGCAGAGGTAAAGAAATGTCATTGGCAGGGTGGTAATTTATATCTTACTGGTCATTTTCCCTCTGCACATAAGTTCCAAAAGACTGTATCAATTCAATACTTAATACCCACCCTTCCCCGCCCCCCTGCTTTTTTTATTATCTCGAAAGAATCTTACTGCCTGTATAGATACAAACGCAGTGATCATTCAGCAACGAAGAGAACGAATCTCATGAATCAAAAGAAAGCAACAGAAAGAAGTGACAGTAATTTAGACCCATAATAGGATCCCATAAAAAAAATCTTTGATTCTGTAAAAATAATATTCTTGGGTTGCATGTTCAGACTTCTCATGTATTCTAAGCCAGCTACTCTTGCTTTAAAATTAGAGTGCTATACCGTTACCATTTGAGAAAGGCTGTTTTCATTACTAGCCACAAAAATTTAACATAGCATGCAGGAGTTAAGTTGCTTTTTCTCCACTATCAAACATCGCCATCCAATATTTGTGCTGGTTACAACCTGCCCAAATCCAATAACCTTCAAATTGTGTCCCATGTGGAATTCGTGCCATCTCAACACAGGTAACAAGTTGCCAAGTGGGTAACTAACTAGACTTTGGCATTCTTCTGGTGACAGTATGTAAGGAAGAACAGACTCCATTTCACTCTTGAGGTTTTCCAGGTTTTCAAAATTACATTTGTCATTAGCAAACAAATTTTTGAACTGAAAGTCATGTCAGACACATCTCTCTTTCATGCCACAGCTGTTTGTCAACAGGGGAACACACAGTAAAGTTTGAACAAAGTCAAGTAAACTTCTCTCTTAACCAGGAGGAAGAACAGACTGTCCACAATTCTAGGTTCACTTCCTCCATGGATTCACTGAACCAAGTTTGTTGATTTATGAGGAGATATGAGACCTAGCTTTTTTTTTTTTTATTTCAACTCTTCTGAGTTTAAGGTCTTCATCAAGTTCTCAGCAGAAACACATGACTTCCTTGCCTTCATCCTCCGTAAACTCTCCACCCACTTTCAAATAGACATAAATATCTCTCACAATATCCTCTTTAAAGAATTATTATTGTTACTTATCTCATGACTTGTCTAATAATTCTGTGGCTCTTCCCCTTCTTCAGGGATAGGCCACTAGTTCACATAGGTTGCATGTATTCTCTCAAGATTCAAAGTGGCTATTACTTTTCATCAGATCAAAACCAACTAAAGATTCCCCCTCCCCACAAAATATATGCTCAATTATAAACAGATGCTTTTAAGAGGCTTATTAATACCTGCGAGAGAGATCAAAGATTTTAAAGTGAGCCAAATCAGTTCCCACAGCCAGGAAATTTCCACAGACGTCCAAGAGGCACGGATTCCCCTCTGCTTCAGAGAACACCAGCAGCTGTTTAACTGTGCCCTGAGAGGAAATGCGTAACACCAGGTTTGTGTGTTCAGAGTCTAACTAGAAGGGACTTATTTAGTCACAAAGTTCAGTAACTAACTGCTGAACTTCTATGTTAGACAAATCACTACCAGCAAAATGAGAGAAACTATACACACACACAGTCTTTACAAATGCAATCTGTGCTTCAGGTGGGAAACTGGATGTACAGCCTCCAAAAAAGTCAAAATTTAGAGGTATCCTTCTGCAACAATTTCCTCTTCAATAATACAACTTTTTCCACCTAAGAGGGATACAGAAATATAGGTCCCTGAAGGTCTTTTAATATACAGCTGCAAAAATAAATATATGAATGAAATCAGTCCTTGTTGTGATAAATCCCATCCATTCTTGAATATAATATTTATTTCCTAAATAAAATATGTATCGTAGAACTGTGATAATCAGATTTCTCTTTTTGTTTCTTGTGGACTAGCAGAGGCTGCAAAGGTTAAGCAAAAGATTTTGCAGGAACACACAGAATGTGCAGGGGGTATTTTTCATTATCTTACAAAAATATTCAGTACGTTCATCTTCCTGTCAGTAATATACATATTCAACTTGTATGCAATTTTGATCCTCTTAAAGTCTGGCCCTTACAGAATTTGTTTTCTTTTATAAATACTTTTAGTTACAGTGCAGTAGTGTTTAAAGTGACAAACTTTTTAAAGAACACAAAATGTCAAAGATCTTTCTGCTGAAATACTCAAAATATTTTTTCTATGACAAAGGTAGAGTTAATAGATTTACAGAACACCCACTTAACTTCTAAGCTGTAACACCAACTTTGAAAACAATAAGGCATATTTGTCGCTTCATCGTTTCATCAGCCCTTACCTGCCAGGTGCGGACCTGGACGCGATACGGCTCAACTGTGTACAGATTTTCTCCATGCAAGGACAGAACTGGAGAGTCACAAAGAAAAGAGCCTGGAACAATCACAATAAAGCCATCATTACAATAAACAGATTTTTAGAAAAGGAAAAAAAAAAAACAGGAATTTTTACTTAAAGTATTCCATTTCCGCTATCTTGCACCAAATCCATTTTTCAATCCATCAGTCTCTACTGATTCCCAAACTCCTTGGTGTTGCAGCCTTTTTCCATTTTGCCACTACAACCAAAAGCTGGAGCTCCTACTGAAAACAGGTGTTTCGTACACTCTGACCATGAAAACAAGTGGGAGAGGAACGGAAAAGACTTGGTATGGGGAGTGAAGGAAAGAAAAAGACTAGTGCAATGTGAGGTTTTGTTAAGAGAATTCACTCCTTCCTTTATTGAACTACAACTGAAGAGTGATAAAGGGATCTCTGTCAGAAGAGTGGCTCTTAAATAATTTCATGAGTGTTGTAGACTGTTGGGACCTTAGTGGTAGTAATGCTTTGATTCAGCATGGGAAAGTTATAAAATAAATTAGTAAATATAGACAAGATAAGCCACTTCTCAGAAAACACTTAATGGCTGTGAAAATACAAAGCCTAAACTCTCAATATTTTGCATGGGATTGATGGAATTCTGCATAACCTGTTTCTCAAGGCAGAAATATTTAGGGAGAATTAATCATAGAAAAAACTAATTTACTTCACTTAGCTGTATATATAGCAGTTTATTGAACAGATTTTCCTGACAGCTGGGACTAAAACCCACTCCTTCCCAGTTCCTATGTAAGTGCTGTGTAACCTTGATTACACCTTCTCCCAAGCAAAATAGAAAAACCATCAATAGCCATCATCATGACCTATCTGTAAAAGGCAACAGGAGCTATGGATACAAAAGTAGGAAAAAAATTCTGTTCTTGATCAACTGTTGGAATGATTTACCTAAAAGATAAAAAGAAGCAGCCTTATTGTCACATCACGTTTTGTGCAAGGCCCTATATGATATGCTAGCCCTGAAGGTACCTTTCAAGTCTAGGTGTGACAGTCAGGTATACGTCTAATCTGTGGGAAACAGCAACAAGACACTTGGTTTTGTTAAGGCCAGTCACACGCTTGGATGCCTTAGGAACTCTATGAATTAAATACATTTAGTCCTTTGGTACCTCCAGGATTGGGTTGTAGCTGAACAGAGGTTAAGAGGATATCTGTTTTAATTTTATGCCTATAGGTGCACATCACCTTCAGTTTTACCTCTGTTGCCACACTGCTACTCATATACAGGAACACCAACATATTCTGAGGTTAACCCACACATTATATCCCAGCATATTCAGTGAATAAAGCACAGGTGTAGAAGTTGGCATTTGAGTTCTGGTTTTGTTGATGATTTTTATACCGTAATCTTTGTCTTGCAAAATGCGAAGAGTGTCTAATTAGTGTTAATAATATTTTTTACTTTGCATTTATGATTACAGTCCATCAGTTATCATGAATGAAGAGAACATATAACTTTGGAGGAAGAGAACCATTTCAACTCTGATCATTGTTCTAAGTCCTACCTGCACTTCTGAAGGCATCTCCTGAGCACTCAAAGACAGTAACTTGCTTCCCATTCCAAAATACTACAGCATCCTAAAACAATCAAAAAAGCAAAAGAATACATACATTCAGTTTCTTTTGGAATCATACAGGATTCATGCAGTAACACAGCAAGACCTTCCACACAATAGCCACCATTTACTAGTTCCTCTGTATATTGGGTTGCAAGGCTTTTGGAAACCCAAAAGTTCTCTGGTCAGCACCTAGAGAACTACTGAGTCACTGTGCTCTCTGAAAAATCAGCTCCATCGTGGCATCGTCACTACCATCACAACAATAATTCCGTAACACAATAAACTGAATATCAAAGAAGGGTTATATTAAAGACTTAGAAAGTTTGGTTTCCATACACCCAACTAGGCAACTGATCGAGCAAATAAATGAAAAGACCCAATTAACCTTAGTAGCGAAGACTCCATTAACATTCATATCAACACAAAGACTGTGTGTGGTTCCTGTGCTGAAGATGGTCACGTTAAACAGCTTGGGAGACACCTGTACAACAGCTACTTGCTGATGAAAATGAGACAACATGGCCTGCTCACTCAGGATCACCACAGAGCTGATGTTGTTCACTGCCAGCAGGTTTTTTCGGGAGCCCCACTGCACACAATGAGAAGAGAAAAAAAAAATAAAGCACAACACACAATTTCATCTAAGATCTTGAACAGTCACAGCAACGTCCCAAGACAGATGGCAAGGGGTAGGATAGAATAAACATTTTTATACATATACAAAGTCCTACTATCTAAAAACAACTATAGTCAATGACTAGGATTTATTACAGATTAAAACTATTATGTTTGTTACCCAGCTACTCAGATTCCCTTAGTCTAAGGAAAGAGCTGTTTTTTAAATTAAAACCACTTTTCTTCCCTAAGATATTATTGCACCACCTTACATTTACTACTGCAAGAGAGCATCACATATTTAAAGGGCTTAATAATGCTGCAATCTGTAAAAGCAAGTTGCACGCATAGTTTCTTTTTTGATTACCGTATTCTTTTCTGCAGTTTTGATAACCCTTTCAGTCAATGTAGTTCAAATTCCCTAACAAAGAATGTTAAATCAGATGACTAAAAGTATCCTTCTCCCCTTATAGAATCATAGAATGGTTTGGGATGTTCAACTAGATCAGGCTGCTCAGAGCCCCGTCCAACCTGACCTTGAATGTTCCCAGGGATGGGGCATCGACCACCTCTCTGGGCAACCTGTGCCAGGGTTTTGCCACCCTCAGCGTAAAAAATTTCTTCCTTACATCTAATCTGAATCTACCCTCTTTCAGTTTAAAACCACTACCCCTTGCCCTGTCACTAGAGGCCCTGCTAAAAAGTCTGTCCCCATTCTCTCAAAGCCCCCTTTAAGTACTGAAAGGCCACAAGAAGGTCTCCATGGAGCCTTCTCTTCTCCAAGCTGAACAACCCCAACTCTCTCAGCCTTTCCCCACAGATGTGTTCCATCCCTCTGATCATTTTTGTGGCCTCCTCTGGATCCACTCCAACAGGGTATTGATATCGGGGGTTGCGCCAACCCAGATGCAGAACTTTGCACTTGGCCCTGTTGAACCTCATAAGGTTCACGTGGGCCCACTTCTCAAGCTTGTCCAGGTCCCTCTAGATGGCATCCCATCCCTCAGGCATGTCAACCACACCACATGGCTTGGTGTCGTCAGCAAACTTGCTGAGAATGCACTCCATCCCACTGTGTCGTTGATGAAGGTATTAGACAGTACTGGTGCCAATATAGACACCTGAGGGACACCACTCATCATTGATCTCCATCTGGACATTGTGCAGTTGACCACTACCCTCTGGATGAGACCATGCAACCAGTTCCTCATCCACTGAACAGTCCATCCATCAAATCCCTCTCTCTCCAATTTGGAAGGAAGGATATTGTGGGGGACCATATCAAAGGACTTGCAGAAGTCCAGAGAGATGACATCTGTATCTCTTTCCTTGCCCACTGATGTAGTCACTCCATCATAGAAGGCCACTAGGTTGGTCAGGCAAGACTTGCCCCTAGTGAAGCCATGCTGGCTGTCTTGAATCACCTCCCTGTCCTCCATGTGCCTTACTTAGCATAGCTTCTAGGAGGATCTGTTCCATGATCTTCCCAGGCACAGACATGAGGCTGACAGGTTGGTAGTTCCCAGGGTCCTCCTTTCTACCCTTTTTAAAAATGTGTGCAATGTTCCCCTTTTTCCAGTCACCAGGGACGTCACCTGACTGCCATGACTTTTCAAATATCATGGACATTGACTTGGCAACTACATCAGCCAATTCCCTCAGGACTCTGGGCTGCATCTTGTCAGGTCCCATAGACTTATGGATGTTCAGGTTCTTCAGGTGGTCATGAAGCTGATCTTCTCCTACAGTGGAAGGGACTTTGCTCCCCCAGCCTTGAGGTACATCAACTCAAGAGGTGCAGGAAGAGAGGCTGCCAGTGAAGACTGTGGCAAAAACGTTGTTTGAGTACCTCAGCCTTCTCCTTGTCCACTGTTCATCAGTCATGTTCATCAGCGGGGGGTATGCTTTCTTTGACCTTCCTTTTCTGGCTGACATACCTATGGAAGCCCTTATTATTCTTTGCATCCCTTACCACGTTCAGCTCCAGCTGTGCCTTGGCCTTCCTCACCTCATCCCTACACAACCAGGCAGCGTCCCTACACTTCCCACAATACCTGTCCCTGCTTCCACTGCCTGTGCATTTCCTTCTTGCCCTTTACTTTGACCAGCAGGTCTTGACTCATCCATGCTGGTTTCTTGGCTTCCTTTCCTGATTTCTTACACATAGGGATTGAGAGCTCTTGTGCTCCATGGAAGGCATCCTTAAAGATCTGCCACCTCTGTTCTGCTCCCTTGTCCCTGAGGGCAGTTTCCCAGGGCATCCTATTGACTAACTGCTTGAACAGCTAGAAGTTTGCTTTCCTAAAATTCAGGGTCCTGACTTTACTCTTCACCTGCCCACACCCCTCAGGACTGTGAGCTCCACCAGTGCATGATCACCACAGGCCAGGCTGCCTCCAACCTTGACATCTCTGATTAGTTCACTTGCGTTGGGGATCAACAGGTCCAGCATCACATCCCCTGCGGTAGGGCTGTCTATTACCTGGCTTAAGAATTTATCTTCAATGCTCTCCGGGAGTCTCCTGGATTGCCTACAACTCACTGTGCTACTTTTCCAGCAGATGTCAAGGTGGTTGAAGTCCCCCAGCAGGATGAGAGCCTGCAAGTGTGATGCCTGCTGTAGCTGGAGTAAGAAGGCTTCATCAATAGGCTCCCCTTCATCAGGCAGCCTGTAGGAAACACCAACCACAAGGTTCCCTTTGTTGCCTTGAATTAGAATCCTTACCCGTGAGCTTTCAACCTTCTCATGGCTATTCTTCAGAGACAGCTCTTCACAATCTATCCATTTCTTGATGTAGAGGGCAACCCCTCTGCCCCTCCTTCCTCACCTGTCCCTTCTGAACAGCCTGTAGCCATCGATAGCCACACTCCAATCATGGGATTCGTCCCACCAAATTTCAGTAATGGCAGCTAGCTTTCTAGCTACTCACAGCTTTCTAGCAGCATGGTGGCTTCCAACTTGCTTCTCCTGGAAGAATCTCTATGTTCCAGCTAATTCTTCTTCAGTGAGTTCTATGAAGGTTATCTTTCCCTTCTTTTAAGACTGAAAAATAGCACCTACACAGACCAATTCTAAAACTGAAAATACCTTACAAAATTCAATGGGAGAAAGATAAGATCTGTTTCCAAGATGGCTTGCAAAGACAGTTTCTAACGTGCAGCTGATGAATTCTATTATTAAAGAGAAAGTAATGCTCTCATTTTCATTTCTTTCTTTTTATATTCATAGTTAAACAAGCACGTCTGACATTATTTATGTTTATTGCTACCAAAGGATGATTCTTGTCAGAACATAATGTGGCAACCAGCTGACTTCACGTGAACTCTTCACACATACCATATTAGGCAGAAGCAATCCAAACTCCAGTCTGGAAGCTCTCTGGAAGCTATAGCTACTCATGGAGGTACATCCGAGCTACCGCACACCATCGATAATGCTCTTTGATAAGCACAGTCCATAGTTCACTGCACAGCTTCAGCACAGGAGCTCCCTCAGGGCTGGGCCGGGGAACAAGCAGAGGGGTTTGGGGTTGGTTTTGGGCGGGGGGAGGTAATCTACTAGAGACCATTCACACAGACATACTTTAATGGGCTAGATCAATTATAAAGTTTCTCAGAGCTGCAGAAAATCCCTTTGAAGTCCAAGAACTTCTCTGTCCTTGCACAACTGATAAGCCCTATAAACTCTAGGGATATGCCAAGTCTCTAAGGTCTCTGCTTCCCTCACAGTTATTTGAAGCTTCATATTAATTTCCTGACATACTGATATTTCTGTAGCTATACCTTTCCAACAACACTAATTTAAGTAGCTGTGTTTGGAAATAATTTCATTTTTTTCAGGAGCATGATCTAAGAAATAAAGCTATTTTGCATGGTTTGTTTGGGGTTTTCTTTTTAATGGCACTTAGTTACAATTAACTAGATGCAATGCTCCACAACAGATGAGCTAGAGTGCATTTCCCAACCACCTCTTTTTTGAAGCCACCATATCAGGTTGATTGGCAAGGAGTCAAATGAAGTTATTGCTGCCCTTTCACCTCACCATGGTATATGGGCTTCTATTCTGAGTTTTTCATGGTAATATATGAAAAGGCTTTTACAGGAATTACCAAAAGATTCCACACGTAAATTTTTGAAGTCTTTTACAAAGTATATTTCTGAATGCAGGGATAACAATAAAAAATAATCTAGAGTTTCCATAATTAAAGACAGCTTTATAACATGAGATAAAAATGCAGTGATTGTTGAGAATTGTTTGGCAATGCTTTTGTTTATGCTAACAAACACTGGGAACAAGGTGCTATTTCTGGACAGTGCTCCATATCCTGTTATCTGGAAAATGCTTGAATGGTCAGGCTGACATAAACACCTATATCTCTTCCCTTCCCTCAACTTCTTAGCAGATGTATGATATACTAATGGCACATGCTATTTACTGTATCCTGGAACTTTTGTTACTGAAGCATCTTAACAAAAGATCTGGGTTCTCCACTTTAATTGTACTTATGTTTTAATTTTGTAAGTAGGACTCTGATACAGACCCTCGCTATATGCCAAGCCAGAGCAAGCAAATGCCACTGCTTTTTCAATACTTTCCATTCTTACGTGAAAACAGAATAAAAGAAAACATAAAATTACTTTCTCTTGAAAGGCACCAGATGTATTTGTTTGATTTTCATTCCTTTCAAAAAATAATGAGTATTGTTCTCACATATTAAGCACAGCACCAGAATAATCTAAGTTATAACAGAAACTCTAAAAAACCTGGAAAAAACTTAATAATAGGGTATAGCAAACAAACAAAACAAAAAATGCTGGAGAACCCAAAAGCACAAGCTTTGCCTTTTAGCAGAATAGTGGTAGTCAAAAAAGCTAACTGTTTGTTAATGTGAAAGTTTTAAAATTTAAATTTATAATTGTATACTCAGCATTTCTTTTCAAAATGCTAATAAGTATAGAATGACAATGTTTAAGCTTACTGTGACAAATGAAAATACTTCAAATAAACAAAAATGCTGCACCCTGACATTTAACAGACAATGGGTTAAAAAAATAAATATTATAATGCTATGTATTGTCATAACCTTCAGCATTAAAAATATTGTAAATAACAGTAGAAACGTTTTAAAGCATTGGTTTTGCAAACTTGTAAGAGAAAACTTACCATCCACATCTAGTCTGACAGTCACACATAAAAATATTATCTAACAAACAAGAAACATTTTCTGACAAAAAAGCAGCTGAAAACATCGTTTTGTGCGTAAAAATATTGCATTCCCTTCTAGATGACACATCATCTCACAAAAAAATATTTGGTTGTAAATACATCTTTTTATTTTTGCAACTATCAGTAAGAGCAAACTTTATGTTGAGAAAGCGACTAAAAAGAAGAAAATTATCTACAAATAAATAATGCATTTTGTCAGATTTTCTTGCTTGCTATATGTCAATTTGACATTTCTGACAATCTGTCTTTTCCAGAAAATAATTTCAGGGTGCTGAATCCAAAGGGTTTGTCAATGAGACACGTAATGGAGAGATGTTTGGATTTAAGGATGCCATGACTGCTAATTCTCCCAGGCAGAGAGATGTATTTGCATTTCGGTGTGCTTTCTTGCTGAGCATTTCAACCCTGCCTGTAACAGAATAGCTACAAACAGGTAATATTTCTGCCCATTTCAATTTTAAAAGTTACTTGATCCTGACGAGTTTTCCTCCTTCTTCTGGAGGACCAGCCTCTACTGGTGCACATATCTGTATGACAGTGATCATATTCATCTGTTTCACAGAGGTGATCAATTCATCTAATGTTTGTGAAGTCCTACTAATATGCAAGAAGACTCTTTCCTGTCTTACCTTTATCTGAGTGACATTTCCTTCAAGTTCGGTAGGTGCCTGGAGCTTCCACTTCTTCTTGCCCTCCAAAGCCCGTGTGCTCTGATCGGATCCTGATGCTTTCCTCCACATAGCTATTCTCCCTTTGTTAGTACCAGCTGCTAAGAGACCTGCCATTCACAAACCTTTTAGGCATTTCATATCTTAAACACCAGAAAAACAAACCCACATTATACAAAGTAGCAGGCAGCCTAGCTCTGGTTCTAAGGTACTGAAAAGCCTTCATCTAGCAGCATCCACTTCTTTGCCTTCCTGAAAACCAGCATCCTAAGTCCTGAACTGAAGGAACTTTCTGGAGAAACAATGGGAGAAGTTTCACATGGCAAGGCCCATTTTCTAAGCTACCAGATGAAGTTATCTTCTAAATGTATCAGACAATTATTTCTTTTTAACCATTTATTTTTGAATAGCTGGTTTTGTAGTCACCATGGGCAAGTCACCATTCACACTAGCTATGCCTACATTGGCAAACAAGGTGACGCCCAGGAGCAGCTCTGTAGAAAACATCAGTTTTAAGGACGTGATGTCCATGCTGTACGTTTGGCGAGTCCTACTTTGCATTAGGTCTAGTGCAGGCTTGTAGACTGAATGCCCATAACATGTTGGAGTGCATTAGGTGTACTCCAGGAGTATTTGTACCAGTTCAGCGCCAAAGGGAATCCAGCTTGTGTGCCGGGAGACAACACCACATTGAGACAAAGTGTGGTGAGTATCAAATGATCTCATCGTACCTTCAAAAGCACACCCCTGATCTGAACTAAAACGCTTCTACATCACGTGCTGTTACTGAAGCCCTCAGTAACAAGACAACTATACTGAAATGACTACAGGGCACTGAAGGCTGAGGTTTGACAAGGTTTAGGACCGAGAGATCACAGCTGCTACATTATTTCGCACCTTTAGCACTGCAGTAAGAAATACAGTTAATACATTCTCCTCCCTCGAAGCCAAACTGCACATCTGGGGAGAGCACATAGTTCTCGTCTCGGTCCAAATCCCAGAACCTAAGGAACACAAAAGAAGAGTGTTAACAATGCTTTTCCTTCCAGGTGTCTTGCTAAACACAGTCAATAGGACACTGTACATGGCATTAATTTGCTGTTTCCATCATGCCCAGATCATTCAATTTTTAAAATTAAATTGCCAGCAGCTGCCTCTGGAATGTTAATTTCTTAACAATCTCCTTCCTCTTGACTTCTTAATCTGCAACATGTTTTGTGATATTCTGCTAACACAGCAGAAGCAAACACAGCTTTAAGAAATAAAAGAAGCGAAGTCTAGGTGTAATTTTCCTTCTCCCTACTTATGCTTCCTCTTCTATTTTAAGAATATTCCTTGATTAACCAGTAGTCCTTTGGATTCCAGATGTATTTTCTAGAACTGAACACTCGTCAAACACACTCCTTCTTGATACTTGGTCTTTATCACATTCTCACAAAATTAACAGATGATTTTGTCTGATAGTAGCAGATAGACTCTCAAGAAAGTGGACTACTGTTGTTAATGGAACACCCCCAAAAAAAGTTAGAGGAAACAGGTAGAGCAGGTCATGGTAAAGACAGGAAAAAAAAAAGACTTAATACCTTTTTTTAAAAAAAGATGCAAAAAGATAAAAACTACAGAACATGGTACCGCAGCAGCATGGCAAAGTGACATACTTGGTTTAAAGAATTAGGGACAGAAGTAACTGAAATACTTGACATATTACAGTAACAGAGAAACATCCTGAAAAGCAATCACTTTTTTTCCTGTTGCTGATGCTATGACTACCCTGAGAATAAGACAGTAACAATGGAAAGAACATCAGAGTGGCTTTTTCATGCAAAAATCCCAAATTGATATATTTTCCTAAGAAATCAATAACAGCACTCAGAAAGGAACAGGTTTGGGTAGTACTGCCTGGCAAAACAAAATACATATATATAGAAACAAAGAAAGATATACAGAATTCATTTTTGTCCTCAAGGAAACAGATTTCATTTCATTTCTCTATTTATTTTGAGAAACAAAATTAGAAAATATTGGGAGTTTTTTCATTATTACTTAAAAAACCCCAAACAATTCAATAAAATATTCAGTGCATTGCAGACCATAAACCTTTTAGCTGGTACTTCTCATGGGCAGCCATAACAGCTTTAAAACAGGATTCTTACCTGATTACTGTCTCGCCTAGTGCTGTAACAACAAGGCTATGGTCTATTAAAATGATGTCTGCAGAATGACCTGTCTTCCCACTCAACTTCACCTGTTAACCATAAGTAAATAAATAAATTTACAGAAGGCAGGAGGAACACACTGAAAGACAATAAGCATCTGAATTGCCTAGATTGGCTAAAAAGTTAAAATATGAGAATAACTAGACCTGTCTGTCAGTTCAGATAGACCAGTAATTTCTCTCAGACAGTGATCACCACTAAATGCATCAAGTATATGAAGTATAAATTTGCTAAAACCTTGTAGTGGGTTAAGTAGGTAAGGAGCGGTTTTTTCTGTTGTACTAGATCTTCTCTTAGAACTTGACAAAGACTGCTTTAAAATGTGAAATAACAAACCTTACTTCTAGTCAAAAATAAATAATGATTAATAAGAAGTGGACACACCTGTAATACACAAGTGCCCAGTCTTTTTTAATCTTAGATAAAAAGAAAAAAAAATAATCTTAGGAAGGTGAAGGTTTGGGTTCCATTACCCCAAGCAGTATTCTCCAACAGCACAGTATTTTATTTGAGCCAAGGTGATTATAAGTCCTGGATGAAGTCAGTTTGGTTTTTGTACCTATACGATAATATTTGGGTCACTATGTTATTATTGTGATTCTGCGACTTGTGGGTTGTTATTTTTTAAAAGCTTCCTAGCCTTTGCAGCTGGGAAGAACACATTCACAATGTGAGAACTAAACCATCTTTCAGATTTGCAGACAAAGACAGTATCACCAAGAGGAGGTACTGCTCCTACTAATCTGAAAGACAAGACAGCTTTAAGTGACTGATGATAATAAAATCAAGGACACCGGCTATCAACTATTTATTCACAAGACATTTTAACAAATATTTGATTATACTGGAATTTTCAATTATTGTCTAATTCACTAAGACAAGGTAAATGAAGTGTAAAAGTATTAACATAGGGTCAAAATGAAAGAAACTAAGAAAACACAGGAAGGCAAGATGAAAACCATCTTTCCAAGTTTAGTGACACACCATTCCACTCTACTTTTAGATGGACATATATTTGCTCATCAAGGTATCATCTGATTAAAAAAAAAAAAAAAAAGACAGTTGATTCATTTGTAAGCAAAAAAAGTGATAATCAAAAAATTCTAACAAATACTTATAAAGATTAAACATTGCAACTTTACTCTGTAGTCTCTTACCTTCACGAGCTCTTCTGCCTCTCCCTCAAGAGTAACTGCATGCAAGGACAACTGCAGGTTCTCTGTTATTACAAGTAAAACATCTTTTTTCTCCATGAACAGAAGCTTTTGGACCAGACTGTCTGTGGAAAGCACATGCTTTGTCTTTCCTTTCTCATTCACGTAATGCACAGAACCTGTAGTACATATAAACAAGGTATAGTTTTTGGTTAATAGTTTTAGCTACAAAAATCAAGGTTGCTGCTTTCTACCTTAATAAAATATTCCTCAAGTGCTGAAGAGGTAAAAATAACCACAACTCTTTTGTCTTCTAGTTTGACTCAGGATACAGACTATGACAGCTAACCAGAGCAATAAACCAAAACTTACTCCCTTTTTCCCTATCTAGGAAATTCAGAGGGGAATAATTTAAATGCCATCATTTAAATAATTTTAAACTACAAGTAAACTTTCTGCATATGTATGCATGAATGATGGCTTCTGAAATCTTCACTATTAATAATAATTTGTAGAAGAAGAACGGCAGCTAAGAATTGGTACAATTTACAGCAGAATCTAGATTATAGAAAACTGTGGATATGAAGTTCTTCACTGTTTAGAAACACTCCACCACATACACTAAATACAGCTTTTCTACATTAATTTCACAAGCAAATGGGATAGAGTCTAAGCACACTGACAACATAGTGTGTGACTTGGCAACTACAGCACCTTATCAACATTTTTAAAAGGCATTATCATTTCATTAAATTGTAATACTGTATAAATCACGCACAGGTCTACCCAGTGAAAAACCCTAGAATTAGTGTAGCAGTTTACAAACGGTATTACAGAAAGCACCCCAACAAATGAAGTCATCGAAATCTGACAGATTTCATGGCACACACACATATATAATTTCTTAGCAAATCATGATATTATATAAATGTGGCATTTCAAACCAGTGCAAATCAGAGAACGCTATGAAATGAAGTAATACTTTCCCCCAAAAGCTGAAGCAGAAAACACGAATGTATAAGAATGAACATTAAGGATCCATGCTAAAATGTTGTACCCAACAGGCAATGTGATGTAGCTAACTAAAAAGAATGTTTTCATTTCCAAAACTCTTGCAAATATATTATCATCCTCTACGTTCCAACTATATAAAAATAATTCAAAATCCTCTCCCACCTCCTCCCACACTGCTTCATTTTCTCCCTGAAATAAAACACTGAACTGATAACTTCATCTCTCTTGTTAAATCACAGAACAGTTTGGGTTGGAAGGGTGCCGTGGTTTAAGCCCAGCCAGAAACAAAACACCATGAGGCTGCTTGCTTGCTCACTCCTCCCCCATGGTAGGATGGGGAGGAAAAAATTCAACAAAAAGCTCATGGGTCAAGACAAGGACAAGGAGAGATCACTCACCACTTATGGTTATGGGCAAAAAACAGACAACTTGGGGGGAAAAAAAACAGAATCAATTTAATTTGTCACCAATCAAAACCAAAAAAAGATAATGGGAAGTAAACCCAAATCTTAAATCACCTTCCCCCACCCCTCCCTCCTTCCTGGGCTCAACTCTACTCCCAATTTCTCCACCTCCTCCCCCCAGTGGTGCAGGGGGAAGGGGAATGGGGGTTGGGGTCAATTCATCACACATTTTCTCTGCCGCTCTTTCCTTCTCAGGGGGAGGACTCCTCACTCATCTCCTGCTCCAGTGTGGGGTCCCTCCCACAGGAGACAGTCCTTCACGAACTGCTCCAACGTGGGTCCTTTCCACAGACTGCAGTCCTTCAGGCACAGGCTGCTGCAGCGCGGGCTTTCCCATGGAGTCTCGGTCACCTTCGGGGCATCCCACTCCTCTGGCATGGGGTCCTGCATGGGCTGCAGGTGGGCATCTGCTCCCCTGCTCACCTCCAGGGGCTGCAGGGGGACAGCCTGCCATCTTAACACGGGCTGCAGGGGCATCCCCTCCTCCGGCGCACCTCCTCCCCCTCCTTCTCCACCAACCTCGGTATCTGCATAGGTGTTCCTCACATTCCACTCCCTTCCCCGCTGCTGGTTCCCCTTCTTAAATAGGTCCTCCCAGAGGCACTACCACCGTCGCTGATTGGGTCGGCCTAGGCCAGCAACCAGGACTTGGAGCTGGAGAAGCTTCTAGTAGCTTCTCAGGAGCCATCCTTGTAGCCCCTCCGCCACTACTAAAACCCCACCACACAAACCCAATACAAAGGGACCTTTAAAGGCCCACAGTCCAATCCCTCTGCTGTGGGCAGGGACATCTTCAACTAAACCAGGTTGATCTAAGCCCCGTCCAAGCTGACCTTGAACACTTCCAGGGATGGGGATCCACAACTTCTCTGGGCAACCTAGTGTCTCACCACCCTCACCATAAAATGCTTCCTCCTTAT
>JAVJGG010000061.1:839195-880716 GCA_035590195.1 Aviceda cuculoides | reverse complement strand
GCTCTGGCGGGCGTGGGGGCGGAGGGGGAGCTGGAAATCTCGGTAGCCTCGGCCAGTCCCAGCCCCAGAGAGAGAGACACACACAGAGAGAGGAGGAGAAGCCGCCGCCGCCGCATCTAGGAGCATGAACCCCCCCCCCGCGGCAGGTCGGATCGCCTCGGCTCCATGGTGAGGAGGAGGAAGAGCCCCCCTGGGCCCGAGGAGCCGCCGAAGGGGTAGGATGGGGGGCGAGCAGCCGGCCCGGCCCGGCCGCGCTGCCCCGCTCCGCTCCGCCGGGCTCGGCGGCTGCCTTTCCTCTCGGCGGCTGTCGAGCTCTTCCACACGCCCGAGTTTGGCTGGGCGATTTCTCCGCCAAAGGCGCCCCGAACCCCTTCGGGAGGGTGCCGGAGGGCTGCCGGGGGAGCCCGGCTGCCTTTTGGGCCGGTTTGGGGGGGGTTCGGGGGGGGCTTTCCCCCTCCCGTCCGCGGCACAGGTTGTTGGGTCGGGACAGCAAACGAAAGGGGATTTAGTAACAAACAACGGCGGCCATGTTGAGAGGAATTTCTGCAGCTAAACTTCTCCCCTCTCAGCCCAGGGATTTCTCTCCCTCTCTGGGGGGCTCCCTGGCCTGACTTTGTGCCCCCCCCTTTTCTCTCTCTCCTCCCCAACAGGATGACAGTGAAACTGGGAGAGAGCAGCGGGGAGGAAGGGGTGAAAAAGCTGGGCAAGAGAGCAGGAGGAGATGAGGAGTCCCTGGAAGAAGAAGGGACAGGAGGAGGAGGAGAGGCAGCTCCAGGCAGCAGCAGCACAAAGAAAGAAGAGAAGATTATTAACAACAACACTAACAGCAGCCCCCCACCGAACCCCAGCTTATCGCAGGCCCCGGCCTCCCTCCAGCCCTCCCACAGCCAGGACCAGCATCATTTTCTCAGGTCCAGCGTCAGACCTCAGAGCAAGAGGCTGAAGAAGGATTCCCAGGCATCCTCTTCAGTTGGCAGCAGCACTGCTGCAAAAGGCAAAGGTACTGTATTTTGGCACCCTTAAAACACGCGGGCAAGGGGCCTGGCGGGGGGGTCGGGGGCGTCACCTGTGGGTGTGGGGGTTGTCATTCTCCTCCTGTAGATGCCATCTTTTGTTTGGTTTTGGGGAAGGTGGTTTGGGGCTTGTTTCTCACAGTAGCTGAAACCTTCTTTGTGTCCCAAGGCTTCAGCTTCTCTGTTGCCCACTGTCCTCTTTGCACTTGCAGAAATGGGGGGTTTGGATGTGTCTGTGGAGGAGGAAGAAATCTCCATTACTGAGCAAACCTTTAATTCCTGCATTTCATCTCTCTTGAGTTTTAGGAAATTCCTGTGTTTTGGTTAGGAAATTAGACTCTAGCTAGCTGTGTAATCAGGTGGCTGCACTCTGAATTCTGTTCTTGGATAATAACAAAATATTCACTGGGTGCTAGTTAAAAAAAGGAAAAAAAAAAACCAACCCACAAGACATTGGTGATTTCCTGCAGTTATTTCTATGACTGTTTTACCCCCAAAAACTGTTTTGGAAACAGCTATGAAATACACATGCTGACATATTTGTTTCTAAGGTTTTGTGTGTCCTGCATTACTCTTTCAGAACAGTTTGGACATTTTCATGGAATTTGAGTTTTTGTTAAGATTGTTTTGTGTACATCTGACTGTCCGTATGTACATACATGAATATACACATGCTTTTTCACTTTACGTTGTAGATAAGAATTTGGTTTTTTTCAAAGCTGTGTCTTACTTGAGTAGCTAGAAGGCAGCAGGGATGTTGGAATATCTTGGTGCTATTGTGTGTGCTCAGCAGTTACTGGATGACACCTGGCACTGTAGTTGAGCTGTACTTGAGACTCATTTTGGATACCTTGTGCAAAAGTACGCAAGTGTTATTTTCTGTTAACTTTTGAGGAAAACAGCACTTGGAGATGCCTTCAACATTGGAAATTACAAAGTTTACTTTTGTCTGCTAAACCAAAATAAAACTCCGCGTAGCATAAATGTGTCTTGGAGATTACCTCGCTCTTTGGTCCATTACAGTGGTATGCGCATGCTGGACATTAGGTAAACATTACGAATTATGGTAGTTTTGTCTTATAGTAATAAAGCAGTGAAAATTGTGATACTTTCATTATTGCCATATCATGAAAAAATTCTTGAACTTGGTTGCTTGACAGTTTATATAATTGACTAAAGTATTTTTTTAATACCTTAGTAAGTCATCTTTAATCTCTTAAACTTTTTGGTTTAAGTTAAAAGTTCCTGTGTGTGATGTTGGAGGATAGAACAGAAAGGCCTACGTAATTTTTCTCCCAGTGGCATTAAACCAAATAAAAAACCAGATGGAATACCCAGAAGTGTTTAGCTACAGATAATTATTTCAGGGGTGGTAAATAGTAATAAATGTGAGGAGGTGTTTCTTTGGAATACGTGTTGTCCGTGATTGACAAGTCGAATATATGCCTTTGAAATTATTCCATTGCTTTGAAAGTGTATGCACGTGTGAACAAAGTACGTGTATCTTTGTGTACGTGTATATTCATGTTTGTATATTTGTACATAAACATTCATTTCCAATTCTAGAGCAGCAGAACGATTTTTAACTTGGTGTATCAACACAATTGAAAAGCAAACTTTGTTTATTTTGCAATTCAGATTCCAAAATAACCCTAATAAAATTATATACAGAATGGAAAATATTATTTCAGTAATTGGTCATAGATAGATAGTGCTTGTAATTGTTGTACCTGACTATATTGTCAGGTTTGGGGAAACTTCTTAAATCATTGGGGGTGACATTCGGCAGTAGAATTATGGTTGTGCTTTCACTTTTTGAATTATAAGAGCAGCCACAGCTCTGCCTGGCTAGTGTTGAAGTGAGTGCATTAAAGTTGGTTTCTCTGATACAGTTGAGATTATAACTGTCAGATCTTGGAGAACAGGGCCACAGAGTGAGATTTTTTCTAATTTGAGTTCTTTATGTTCAGGGATGCATACTGAGAGGTTTTCCAGGCTTGTCTGAATTTTCCTTAATGGAATGTCTTATGATCAGAATTTATAGGGCTTTGCATTCTAAATGAAGTGTCTCACAGAGCTAGCTTCCAATAGATCCAATAGGGAACTAATTGAAGGGTGAAGATTACTAATAAAGGTTGAACTTAAATCCTTCCATTTGCTCTCCCACCAACTTTCTCCTCCCCCTCTAAGTATAAAAATGATAAAGAGCTTGGATGCATGTGCTTTGGATCAGCTCTGAAAACTGGAACTTTTTCCATTTTGCATGTCACAGTCAAGGTGATAGCTCCAAAGGTAATTTTAACATTGGCCAGCAGGAGTGGCTAGACCACACTTAATACTTGGTCCAGTGGAACTAAAAACTTGTTTTTGCCATTGTCTTTCACTAATGCTTTGTAACCCTTAAAATTTTGTTAAAGTAGTCCTGCTTTTACAGTCTGTGTATTCTAAAGTGAAAACTCTTTCAAAGGCTATTCTTAAGGAGTGTAATCAATAAACTTAATTTCTTTCGAATTGTAGTTAGTCAGTAGGCATTGGCTTGTCCTAATCATGCCTTCAAAAGAGTTTTGAAAGTAGAATTTTTTTTCTGTCTGTTGCAGATCCCTTTTTACTTTTGGCATTTGTGCTTTTAGGGTGCTTCTTTGTATCAGACAAATTATTGATAAAGTAGACTTTACTGTAAACTGTAGGAAGAGTTTGCCCACTCAGCAGACTGTCTGTGTCCTTGTAGGACAGTTACTTGTTTTGTTTAAAACTTTGGATGTTAATTCATAACAAGAACACTATATGGTATGCAATATGGCATAAGCTGTCCTAGACTTACCCTTCTTAGGAGTCCATGCTATTTACTGTGGAGGCATAAAAGGTAGAAATTTGTTTTCCAGTTACAATGTTGGTACTCAAAATGAAGCATTGGCTTGCAGGGAATGTGGATGTGGTCCAGTCCAGTGGTTGGATGATGCAGGGTAAGTAGACAGGGTGAGAATGACCATCTTGTCTTTGTCTTGTCTGCAGTGCTCTTTTATAAATGATTTTACTTAGAACTAGCACCTAAGCAGATTATTAGAGTAAGCCCTGTTCCTCTCTCTGAAGTTTTAAATAATCTATTGTTGGGAATTACTGATCATCATCATCTGTCATTAGTGAGGGGGATGTCCTTGATAGAACTGTTCTGTTCATTTCATCTTTTACATACAACTAAGAGGAAATCTAAAGAACTTTATCTAGTCTTATTAGAATTTGAAGTCCTCACTGATACTTTTGCTTCTTACACTTTTTAATAATGAAAACTTCATGTGTACCAAGTGTACTGTACAATCTTCAGAAATCCCTTGATAAGATCGGAACTTTAGGCAGCTGACTTTAGGTTTTTACTTATTTGAGTATGTATACAGAGTGATGTACGAAAAAAAGCCAAACCTTCCCCAAAACCCCAAACAACCAACCACCCAACAAACAAAACCCCCAAACCTGGTTCCTCTAAATGATTTCTCAGAAAGTTAGAGGTCTGTGATCAGAATAGTAACTCTGGTATAGAGTCCTGTAGCTGTCCCTTGATAAAGGACATCTTTTTGCATTGGGAGCTAGTAGCAACAGGAGACTGTAGGTTTAGGTTGAGGACTGGTGTGTTTGAGTTCCCCCTTCTTGACCGAAGATTTTATGTATAAAGATCTGTATTTCTTTACCATGCAAATTGTGATATTCCAATCTCTCATTTGCAAAATAAAGAAGCAATTTTTTGTCTTAAAATTGTTGGTTTTCTTCTCAGCTATCTATTAAAGTGCTCAGGTTTTTCTTGTGGTTTCCTTTTTCATAAAGAATTTGCCTTCACAGTACCAGAATTAAATTGCTTAACTTAAAACCAATTATTTTATCGATGGCTGATGAAGGTTTTAGGAAATAGAGAAGCTGTTTGAGAAGTTGTTTTTAAGTGCATTTTCTTCTAGCTGTCCAATTCTTTTTCATGTTTTGCCTTGCGTGCTTCCCTGTGGTGACAGTAATTTCTTCAAAAGTTTCAAATAGTCATTCCTAGAAATAAAAGAAACATTAACATAAAAATGGTCACAATATCGTATTTTATATCAACTAAATATTTATTGTGGGCAGGAAAAAAAATGTACTTTCACACATAGTACTCTCTTCCAGGTTTGATTTAAAATGTTATTTGCTATTTGACCAAACAGCTTTTTTAGGATTTGGAGAAATATGGTTTTGTCCTCCAAAGGAGTTACTTTCAAATTGCAACTGAATAGTTACAGTTATGCTTTAGAGATTTGAAAGATTTGTACGTAAATCTTAAGTAAGCCTATAACAGTTGATTCCTGTGGTACTCTTTTTTTTAAGTAATATTAGGATTATCAAACTGGGATATGCTAGTTCTTGAATGAGGGAGAGAGAGGTAGGTATATGTGTGTGTGTGTATAAAAACACTGAGTTTGTCAGGTAAACAAACTGTTCAATATAATTAAATTTTAAAAGATAACTGAACTTTTTAAGCCTAAATATGAAAGAGAACTGTGCTAATATGTGTAAAAGTTTGGGAAACTAACTGGGACTGCTGTATTGTACAAGCTGGATTTATAAGCAAATAAACTAAGGCAAGCCAATTTATCATGAGATAAAAGACAAAACACAAAGGAGAGTAACCAGAAAAATGGAAATGGTAATAAGCATTCTTTATAACAAGCAATGTATGTTTAATGTTAAAAGGCTTCTGTTTTATTATAAGTACACACCTGCATTCATAAGGGCAGTCAGTTCTAAATAATACTTCTTAGCAAAATTGAAGAGACTATATTTTGGAAATGTAAGTTACTCAGAATGGTTACATTTTCATGGAAAAAAAAACCAGTGCACTTTTGGGGAGATCTCCCTGGTTTCTGGATTAACATTCTGATAATCTGTTACAGTGTCAAACCAAGCATGTTTGGTTTGATTTCTGTTGCGAATACATCACACGTTTAAGGTGAGTTGATAATGTTTTTGCTGATTAAAATGTCTTTGAAAGACTAATACTTTCAGAGGCGATTTAAAAAAAAAAAAAAGAAAAGAAAAAAGGAGGCTTTTTCTTCTGAATTACGGTGAGGGAATGGAATCTTACTGCATTACATGTAGCTCTCACCTTCCTGCAGTTTCTCCACCCCATTTTCTTCCCTGTCCCCTGCTTGAATAAACAGCAAATTCTCTTAGTTCCATCAGGTTTTATTCTCATTATAGTATTTCCAATCTTTGTATTTTTTTTTTTTGATCCATGTTCTTTGGGGTGTTGGTAACTGTCAAAGGTACTATCAAGATTACACTTCTGTGCCCTTTTCCAAAAGCCACACCAGGATTTGGGGAAGGAGTAGGGGTTAGGGCTTGCCGTCCTTTGGATACCTTGAATTGTCCTAGATGGGTTAAGTGTCAGAGATGGTGCTCTTTATGTTGAGGATCAGATTTTTGAGAATGCTGATCCATTGTCATGTGAACTAAAGTAGACATCTTTCAGTCCTTTCATTACCACAGCTATTTTGGAGGCAGTAGGATCAAGACCAAAGACAAGGATATGAAATTATGTATATTTTCTCACAGCCATTAGTTTGCTTTATTGGTCACATCAATGTTCAGCATTGCTCAGAAGTTCCCCTCAGCTGCAAAGGGGCAACTGCAGAGCACAGCAGTGTATAAGCGTCAGAGAGTGTGTTGTCTTTAGAGGTTGCTTTGGTATGTTCCTGCTTACCAGTCTTATCTCTGGAAATACAGAATTAAACCATTGAAACATTCCCCTTGTTATTTGCTCTTTGAGATTTTATTTCTTTAAAACAAACCTTGTTATTTGCCTTTTGTATTTCAGGTGAAATATCTTGGGGGAAAAAAATTATATATACGAGAGCGGTGAAGGAGGAGGAAATTCTGAGTTCCTCCCTTATTGCTATCCATGAATCCTCCTCTTGATTTGATACTCACTCTGGTCATGTTTTTTTGCAGCAGCAGATAATGGAGGGACTGCATCTGGTGGCACATCGGGAATTCCTCCCAGCAATCCTGCTGGGAATTCCAAGTCAGCAGCAAGGAACCTGGGCTCCTCGGCTGGAGAGAAGGAGGAAGGAAAGAAGGTCAGACGGCAGTGGGAATCGTGGAGCACAGAGGACAAAAATACTTTCTTCGAGGGACTGTATGAGGTACATGTAGAGGAAAACAGCAAGCTTCAATGGCTTCATTTAGTATCTGGATATTCCTAAAGAAGGTTGATTGAATTGAGATTTGCAGGAACAAAATGCATACATACGCATAATACATTTGTTTGTCTATGCATATATGTCTATATAGTTGGTTGTAAACCAGCTGCCAATCCCAGGCTCATTTCAAAAGTGTCAAGCTTTTTTTTGTTTCAAAATACACAGGAAGTATTTGTGAGTTTTATTCATGAATGTTTATAATAATTTCAATTATTTTTCAATTATGGTTCTGTTTTAAATGAGAAGTAAATAAATAATGTCCCCATCTCAGCTTTCAAAAGCAACACACTTAGGCTGTAATATTACCAAACAAGAAAACATGTCCTATTCTAATCAGAATTGTAGGCACTGTCTTTAGTCTTTCACCATGAAAAGGTCTGAGACAGTTCAGTACTAGAGCTGAGAGACAAAGAAAATTTAGATCGTCTTATCTTTTATGTCATATGATGTATATGATGTATTCCTGGTTGTCCTGTTCCTGTGATTATTTCAAGAGCACTTCTGTTATGAAAATATTAAAGGTGAAAGCAAAAGCAGCATTGGTGGGTTTTCTTTGCATGTGTGCATCTTTTTAAAAATATTTTTGTTTAGTGGTAGACATAATTCACATGTATATGTTTTGTGGACAAAATGAACACTTAAAGCACTGTTTTCTTTTTTTAACTCCTCTGACTTGCAGTAATGTTCCTGGGAACATTGTAATTTTTAAGTACCTTCATTGCCCAAAGAAAATGTAACGTGTTGGGGGTTTTTTTTGAATACCGAGGAAAAAGTTTAAAAATTTGCTCTAAGGTGGATTGAGGACTCTGTTTGGCCCCCCACTTCCATTCATTTTGTGTCATTACCTTTCAAAAGAGGTTTTAACTTTTTTTTTTTTTTATTTAAATCAGTTCCAGCCTTTTTTGAATACTAAGAAATTTTATGATAGCAGGAGTTCAATGATAATGTATATAAAATTGAATTTTCCTCTTTTGAACTCCGAGGATTTTATAGGAATTAGCTAGTTTTAAAGGCACACTTAGATGTCTCATTTTTATTTTTACCCTGAGAATAAACTTCTGAATGACCTACAGTGTAAAAATGTGTTTTCTGTAAGAAGTTTTTTATTTTTGTTTTTTTAAAAATACAATATTTTTCTTCATTATTTGAAACTCAAATTTTGTACTTCTAATAACCGGAGCGTGAAATCCACTGTGAATAAAAGTGAAGCTGTTAAATATAATAAGCTTTTCATTCACCTTAGTCGGAAATGGAGGTAGGTGGAGAAGGGGGGAAAATAGAGGAAAGTAAATAAAGCTAAGTGAGAAAGTTGGTATTTTCAGTTCTGCTACTTAGCATATTTATGATTAAAGTGTTTGGGTTTTTGGTTTTTTTTTCCAAGTTTGCTAGCAACTTGCAGTTTCTATTTTGAAACAGTTCAAGAAATTGGAAAGTAATTTATTTGACATTTAAAATGCATTTTATATAAAATAAAGGAAACTAGTGTCATTCTTTTGCTGTTGAGTTCTGATACCCAAGAATTTTGTTTATGACCATTGAAATCTAATTTTCCACAAAGAACCCCAAAGTCCCTCATGTTGTTTGAGTTGTCTTATGACAAGATACAAGTTTGGGTTTGAGTATTTGGATTTGTTTTATTTATTCTTTAGCATGGGAAGGACTTTGAAGCCATCCAGAACAACATTGCCCTGAAATACAAGAAGAAAGGCAAACCAGCAAGCATGGTGAAGAATAAGGAACAGGTCCGTCATTTCTACTACCGCACCTGGCACAAGATCTCCAAGTACATTGACTTTGATAATGGTTAGTATGCAATGAAATGGGCTTAGGATAGAGCTCACAGTCTTGTGAGGGTTGGAGTCCTGCCTTTTAGTGCTGTCAGGGAGGGTAGGAATGGTGGAGATGAGAAAATAAATACTGAATAGGATGTCTTCAAACATGTCTTGTTTTCGTTAGCATGGCCATACTGTAGTTCATGTTTTTTGAAAAATATTTCTCAAAAACTAGTATTTGTATCACTGCTTTTATATGAATTCACCACACCATAATAAATGCTGATCCTACTATTAATATTAGGGAGAGGCCAGATTCAAGAAAATGTTTTTCTGTTCTCAAGAACACACCTTTGAGGACAGTTGCCTCAATGTTAGTCAGGCATGACTTCATTGAGCAAGTTGACTCCAGCACCGCTTTGCACTTCCTTGGGGAAGGTAGAAATAAATAGTCCAATACAAGTGTGAATGGTGAAATACTTGCTTACGCTTCAAATAGGCCTGAAATTGTATTGTTGGTTCAGTAACTTAGGATTCCTGGTGCCATATTCCCCTCTTCCCATTCTTTTCCCTCCTTCCCCATCTAGTTGAATGAAAAGGAAATTGGGAAGTTATATGAACTGCTAGTGGTATTTTGTAAAAATAATAGTAATATATGATAATTGGTAGTTGATTTTTATCAAATGCATACTATTCAGTAGCGGGCAGTGAGAATTCAAGTCAGTTTGCCGGTAGCCTAATCCGAATAGTGAGTTAAAGAAATCTATTTCAGAGTGAACCGATTTTACCAAGACCCAGTTCTTTAGACTTTTTTAAGGTATGAAGAATGTCAGTTCTCCCATTAGCTTGTTGATTAAATAAAGATCTCCAGGGCTTTCCTGTCCTTCTGATGCTGTATGCTAAGTTGCATAAATCATGGCAGTTTCATGGTGGTTGAATTTTTTGGTATTTAAAGAACTCTCCTTAACATCAGCAAAGATATGCATAGTAAATTAAATCTATACGATTTGTGGCCAGAGCCTCTCAAATGAAAAATAACTCATTAATGAGAAATGCATATGACTAGAAAAAAGCTGAAGGCATGCAAACATAGTGTATAATGTGTTCTCTTTATGAAATTGTTTTGTTTGTTCCTGAGACTAGGTTATCTAAAGGAGGAGTTACACATCTAAAATACCTGTCATAAGGTGTATTTTTGAGTTCCTTTTTCAAAACAAGACAGCATTTTAAGGTGAAACAAGCCATTAGTATTTTACTTAAAAAAAAAATGTTAGAGCAAACACAGCATGGAAGTACTTTAAAAAAAATGAAGTCATGGAGGAACTTCATTTGTTTTCTGGGTAACATACAGTTCCGTATCTGTACCTCTAAGGTCTGAAATGTCATTGGCTGAAGGAATTTAAGAATTAGTGCAGTAGTTTGATTAGCTTTAGTATTGGTAGAAATATGTGTGCCTGGATTTTGAAATAAAATGAGTCTGCAAGTCAGAGAGAACTGAATTCCTGATGAATAGACAGGAATAAATATTTTCATCTGATTTGTAAACCACAAGACTGTCTTTCCTTGCTGTCATAGATACTTAGATCTATTAGCAATATTAATGTGCACATCATGGTGTTGATGAGAAAGGAGAAAAAAAACCTTGTAAAGCTGAATAAAATATGTGCAATTCTTGATATGAAAATTTAGAATCTAGAATTTGCATTAAATCTCCCAGGTGCATTCATGTGCCCAGAAGACATTTTCTGTCTTCTGGAAAATTCAGACCTACTTCTTAATTTTCATATAAGAAGAGTTCTGTATGTGTTTTCTTGGGGGCATCTGGACATTTCCTTTAGAAACTGTAAACAGTTAAGTGATATTAGAGTTAGCTTTATTATGAATTACCTTTATTTTGCACGTTGAACTGTTGCATATTTGTTTAAATTCTGTGGAAGATGTTTTGGTCTTTCTGTAATCTAAGAAATGTTGCATTTCCCAGATTTAAGTCACCAAAACGAAATTGGTGAACCTATGTCTTTATAGTGTTTCTTGAAACAGAACTTAGTCTTACCATCGATGAGATGTTTGTCTCATCATTGAAAATACAAATTATCTCATTTTCAGTGTTGACATGAGTATCTGCAATGTAGCTCTGTATGAGTATCTGCATCTCACTTAAACCTTTTCTGCTTTTCAGTGTTTTCTCAAGGGCTGAAAAAATCCTCACTGGAGCTTTACGGCTTAATCTGCTATGGGGAGCTAAGGAAAAAAATCGGGGGATGTAAGTATGAATGACATAAAATTATTTTTATATGGTAGAATCAGAAGTGTCTACCCTTGAAGTTGGCAATGTCTAGTACAGTTTCACTTTTGAGTTATTCAGAATTTGTGTTCATTGCATTCTATTGCAGTAATCTGTGGTATCACTTTTTCATTAAATGGTTTTTTTATTTTTAAAGACCCTCTTAGTCTGTTGCATTAGTCCCCTTTTTCCTTGACATTTCTTTAGCTTTTGCTATCTGTGGAATGCAGTTCATGTAATACCCACAGATGACAGGTAAATGTATACGCAGCTTAGATTATCTATTTTATTATTACTGAAAACTAAGCAATTAAATGTGCAAATTATTTCATTTGCACCCACAATTATTTCTGCCTATGCAGTCCAAATCTGGGATGGTGCCTTTCTCTAAGTCATTCTCTAAATCTTTATTTATTGAACCCTGAAGATGAAAAAGCATTACAAATCATAAACAGAAATAACAACTTTACTGGCTAACCAGGATGCATTCTGACCTTGTCAATCCTGGAGGCTGATTTTTGTCTGCAAGCGTGGCTGTAGACAGATGAGTATATGCCCTACCAATGCTCCCCCATTTTCTAGAAGTTGATTAGTTGCATTAGCAAGATGTTTGAGCTTAGACTTAGTACCGTGTTCATAGCGTCATAGAATGGTTTGGGTTGGAAGGGACCTTTAAAGGCCATCTGGTCCAATGAGCAGGGACATCTTCAACTAGATCAGCTTGCTCAGAGCCCCGTCCAGCCTGACCTGGAATGTTTCCAGGGATGGGGCATTGCTGCCTCTCTGGGTAATCTTGTCTTAAAAGCATCAACAGACCCTCCTTGCTGTGACTGGGAATAAGGTTTCACACAGTCACCATGGCAATGCATACATACTCTGTGCTTCTGTCTTTTTATAACTTTGGTACTTGGTTATGTATTTTACCCACCGGCACTTGGAAAATTCTGGTCTCCAAGACCAAATGGGCTTAAGCTGCAAGCCTCTACAGCCAGTTTATGAGAGGTCTGTTTTGCAGCTGGTGAAAGTAGTTTCCTTCTCTCTCTCTCTGTCTTTCCCCGCTGCCCCCATTCCCCCCACACCCCCTTGTGGTGTTCACCTAGTCCCGTCTTCCCAGAAATTGAGATGACTTCTGTAGAGCTGTTGAGACATGAAAACATGTCAGGAATACTTTCAGCATTGCCAGAGGGAGGTTAATTGTTCAGTAAATAGATCTGGGCCTAACTTTCATAGGGAATATAAATCAAGTTACCATAATGTCCATTTAAAAATGCACTGTATAATGCATAGAAGAAAAGTGTGGGTTACATGTGCATTTTGTTATTTTTGTTTACTTTTTTTATTGCATTCAGTGCTACGAGGGCTTCATGCTCTTTCATTATGCTGTGCTGCCTTAGCAACAGAGATTGAGCAGGAAGATGAGGAAGCTTTTCTTTTTAATACTGCCGTGTCAGATTAACGCCCAACAACCCAAGATGACTGTAGTGCCTAAACTAGGGTCATTTAATCCATGAGTAAAATGTAATTTTCATGGTAAGGATTGTATAAAGCTTGCACGTTACGAAAACAGAAACTTTTCAGAAAGGGTATGTTATAGCACATTTATGCATGTTAATCCTATTTAAGAATAAAATGTAATAGCCTTCAAAACAGAACAGGACACATAAAAAGGTCATGACTATATCACTTTAAATCCTAATTCACTGTTCTGTCCCATTTCATGTAAAGGTATGGATGACAAGAACGCAGCTAAACTCAATGAGCTCATTCAAGCCGGGTAAGTAAGAACTTACTCCTGAAACTCTTAACACTGGGTTGTTCAGCAGCTTGATTGTTGAATTGGTGATCCAGAGTCTAGGGGGCATTTCTTACTTTGTTAGAGCTGTAGTTTGCCATTTTCCGTTCTTTGTTTTGTATGTGGGTTTTTTTCTCCCCTTTTCCATGAAGCCATTAATTGTTGTTAGTAAGAAATGATGGGTGGTTTTAAGAAGGTAATGAAATGAGAATTCTTTACAGAAGCTATGACATTATAACTATATTGATTCGCTACAGGGATTATAGAATCATAGAATTGTTTAGGTTGGCAACCACTAAACCATGTCCCTAAGTGCCATGTCTACAGGTCTTTTAAATCCCTCCAGGGATGGTGACTCAACCGCTTCCCTGGGCAGCCTGTTCCAATGCTTGACAACCCTTTCAGTGAAGAAATTCTTCCTAATATCCAATCTAAACCTCCCTGGTACAACTTGAGGCCGTTTCCTCTTGTCCTATCGCTTGTGACTAGGGGGAAGAGACCAACCCCCACGTCGCTACAACCTCCTTTCAGGTAGTTCTAGAGAGAGGTAAGGTCTCCCCTCAGCCTCCTCTTCTCCAGACTAAACCACCCCAGTTCCCTCAGCTGCTCCTCGTAAGCCTTGTGCTCCGGACCCTCCACCAGCTTCATTGCCCTCCTTTGGACACACTCCAGCACCTCAGTGTCTTTCTTGTAGTGCGGGTTCATCTCTAGACAGTTCTGCCAACAGTGCCCAGGAGTCTTGACTTTCAGACCCAAAATGACACTTCCAGTACACCGTAGGCCTCAGCCCTCCAGTCACTTCTGCATCTACTTGACTTTAAGTATTCTCTTTCACTTCAAGAAAGCGTTGTGGGATTTGGGGGTTCAGTCTTGGCAATGTACTTTTAGAATACAAAAGGGGTTAGAAGCTGCTGTACTATTAGAAATGAGGGAATACCTGGTATATTTGTACGTAAAATTTTCTGAAGTAGTCATTTTAGCATTTGTGTATTCTAAAGTGAAATCTCTTTCAAAGGATGTTATTTTAAGGAGTATGATCATTAAGCAGGCATCACTCAGCAGGCACTGGTTTGTCCTAATCATGTCTTTAAAAGCAATTTGAAAATAGTATTATTTTTTGTCTGTTACATATACCTTTTTTACTTTTGGCATTTGTGCTTTTAGGGCACTTCATCATAGCAGACAAATTATTGATGAAATAAACTTCACTGTAAACAGGAGGAAGAGTTTGCCCACTCGGCAGCTGCTGACTTTTTGACTTGACTTTATCTAAAATGGGTACTTGTTGTTGTGCCTTTGTATTGTTCACAGAATGAGTTTCCAAATCGAGTTCCTTACGGTTTATTAACCTTTAATCTTCTGGGAGATGCATTTTGTACAGTGTGCTGTTCTGTTGCAGGTCTTGAATGTGATTATTTATGAAATCACTTGTTCCTTCTTTTGTTAACTGTGAAGTTTGAAATTAGAAGAGAAATTGCCCTTTGGTTTGAGTTTTGTACAGTTAAGAAAATCTTACCAGTAAGTTTTTTTCATATAACAAAATTATTCTTAAAGCCAATTACTTCTTTAAATTGGAGTTACCAGCTAAAATGGCCCTGGGATGAGCCTTTTTTCCCTAGTGTCCTGAATATTTCTAGAGCTCAGGATGTAGGATGTCATTTTGGTCTCTCTGTTGTGCTGGAGAGCCTTTCTAATACTGTGTCATCCGAATAGACTAAACCATAATAAATGAGACTGATGACTTTTAGCAAGCTGTAGCATCAGTCTAGCACTTCGCATGATTAAGGCCTTAGTTATTTTTTCTTAATTGTTAACGAGGGCTAAGGATTTCTATGAAGTCTAGGTGTTTATTCTGTAAAAGCCAGTCTTGTGACAAACCATTTTGAAAACAGGAGTCTTTGCATTTGAAAATATTAAAGTTAATCTTCTAACCAAAAACTAGAGTGTACATAATATTAAAATTCTTAGGCAATTCAGAAATAGTTGCTCTTTTATACGACTTTTGTCTACCAGGTGGAAGACACATCTTTGCTTCTCTTTTTCTCCTGCATCTCTTACCCCATTGGTGGGTAAACCTTGTCAGTCCAAGAGGAGCAAACTGTGCAGGGAAACAATGTTCACTTTTTCATCTTCATTACCCCCTGGATGTCTACATCATCTGAATTAATCCCCCGCATGTGCAGGGCAGCCTCATATCTCACACAAGGAAGCACATTGCATATATCCCATTAGATTAAACTCTCCATCTTGCTCAGTGATGTTACAGTTCTATGATCCTCTTCTCTTATTTGTAAGCAGTTCTTTTATTCGGTTCCTAACACATTTCTTTCAAGCGTGATAGTCCTCCTTTTCCTCTGAGTGCAATGCACTTTGTAAGGCTTGTCACTATGTTGAAAGTCTTGAGTGAAAGTGAATCCAAAGCGATTAAAAATGGGGAATATGAACATGCGTTATTCTGATGATCTTCTCCTGAAGTAGGTAAGCATGAGCCTTGTTTAATTGGTAAGAAAGGTCAAGAGAGGCTAAGATTGTGAGGAGCTACCTGGCAATTTATTTGCAGGATGGCTCTAGACTCTGGAGTTACACATTCTAATTCATTGCTTATTTTGCTTATGTTACACATAATCTCTGGCTTTCTGTGATAATTACATGGTGTATGGTAAAACAAATGACCCTGTGAGATGCTCATAAGAAAACCATATTTAAAGTCTTCCTAGTGGAGCTTATAACACAGGTCACAGATACTAAATGGTGCCTGAAAACTTAATCAACTAGCAGTTTCAGGTAACAGCAAAATCTTTGTGTGAAATGTCCCTGTTTGGTCATTGAAGTTAAGGCCATTCACTGGTATATGTCTCTGTACTTGTCTTCAGAATTTCAGTAACATGTAAAATCAGGCTAGACCATAGCCTTTGGTACAGTTGTAGCTGAATGAATTGGAGATCTTTATCAAAGTTTAGATACTTATAAATGCAAGGGGAAGATAAGAATTGCTCTGTCCACTTTTATAACTGGTCTGAGTAGTTTAGCATACTCATGTCAACACTGGCCCACATGAGCTGCTTGAAGTTTTCAGAATCGCTAAGCAAGACAACTATGAAACAAAGCTCCCTTAGAAATTACAGGGAATCTGAATCACTTTCTGTCCAGTCCTTTATTGCTAGTTTTTTATTACAGCAATGATATGTCACTGGATTGTGTGATTAGGATATATAACAATGAAAAAAGATTTCTGGCAGTATATCAGAACTGCTCAGAAATCCATTTAAATAAACTTAAGCCAAAGCTTTTTTGTTTTGTTTCACTTTTAGGAGTGAAACGTTTTTATTTAACTTAGGTTATGCAACAATCTTTAACTTTAATAAAAAATAGATTTGAAGAAATATAAATAGTTTCTGGATGTGTTTGTAGATCTGTAGGATTTGTGGATGGGTTAAGAAAACCCAAACAAACCACAAAAAACAGATAACTAAAGAAATACTGTAAATATGCAACGGTTAAAGCACAGTACTGCTATTAGGCTGTCTGTTAGCATATGTGTTTTTGTCCCCCAACCTGAGGGGCTCTTAGTATCACAAGTAGGAAAGACCGTTAAAGACAGAAACTTTTAACACGTATTGATTGATCTGTCTGGTTCAGTTCCTGGGTGTGCTTTGTGTGGAGTGGGAGTGATCTTTCATTGCCTTCGATTTCCTTGTAAAAGCTGTTTGGCATGCTGAAGGGTATTTGTAACTCCCTAAAAATCTTGATAATAAAGTAGCAATTCATCCTGGAAAAAATTGTATACAAAAAAGATCTTTTTAAATAGGCAGAATATGCTCTTGGTGTCAAGTTGTACTAGTAGTTCTTAATGCATATTCAGTAGCATAACTTTTTTTAAGATTTACCATTTTCTGTATTTGGAAACATCCAGGATCTAGGGAAGGGAAGAGAAGAGAAGGAAATATATATTGTTAAGCTAAGAGTAGTTCTGTTTCAAGCTGCCTCATTTTTAATTGTGCTTTTCTTTCAATTTAGTAGAACTATTCTTTTGCCAGCCTCCCAGCCATGGATTTCAATTAGGAAACTACAGTCGCTAAATATATCTAATTTTATATTAGTTTAAAGAATAACTTATTATCAGACTCTCCCTAATTGGCTGGAAGCCCATCATACTTTATGGAAAAGGGAATTAGGGGAATTATTTCTGACTCTCCAAGCAGAACACTTGAATCTAGAGAGCTGGGTTGCTACTTACAACATGTATTTTAGGGAACAATGAAAATAAAAGTATTGATGGCTGTAGTCATGGAAGAGTGCTGTAGTGCCAGGGTGAAAACTTACATGTGAGGTTTTTAACATTGTTTTGCCCAATTTGTGTGGTCTGTGTTCTTTCATTTACTGAACAGTGTACTTTGCTAACTTCTAAACTGTGCCATTCTCACTCAGTACTCGGGGAATACCGTAGTTCCTGCTCACCTTTTAGGGCTATCAGCAGTTTTGCATTTGTCTTATTTCCTCCAATATGATTTTTCTCCTAGATTTTTTTTTTGTTTTTTAAGTATCTTTTCCGTAATATGTTTTTCACACTTCTTTTCTGGCTTTTATCCTAGGTTTTGGTGGGTGGTTGGTTTTGTGTTTGTTTTGTTTTTTTTTTTTCCCCCCTCTCTGCCTTTTAAGCATAGCTACAAATGCAGCCAGGAGCTTATAATGCTGATCTGTTGTTCATGTGTGAGCTGCTCTGTGGTGGTAACAGATAGTGGGTATCTGCAAAGCAAGGCAAGGTGCAGCTGAGCAGGTGGTAGACAAATTGATCAGGAGCAACTGCCAGGAAGCCTGACTCAATAATAAATGCTTTATGACCAATTAGTTAGGCTCTTTAAGAGAAATAGAAAATATAAAAAATGAAGAGCAGTGCTTTTCATCTTCTTTTTCTTGATCAAATTAGTTCAGGTGTTCTAGGTGGATCAAGTAGGCTTTTGAGCATTCAGGCCCATCTTTCAGTCACCTTCAAGTCATGTGGCAGAACAATTTCCACAAAGCTTGTCCGTTTTGTGTAGTCATACAAGTTAATCTAAGAAGAAATAATGTTCTCCTCACAAAACCCTTCTCATTTATACCCTTACACTGTTAAAGTTACAGTAATAATACTAATGCTGGTTTTGACTCTTCACTTGAATGCAGCTACTTCAAGGGCACGTTTAATAAAAAGATGTTGCATTAGCTAAAATCATGATGCAGGAGGAGACTCTCAGCTTGCACAAGTAGTCAAAAGAATTTGCTATCCTAAATTAGTAGTGCAATTTAGCAACCTGTTTCAAGGTGCATTGCATTATTGGTTGTATTTTCACTGTCTTTAGTGGATCATGTGTGAGGCTATTATGAAACTGTCTTTTCCACTAGAATAGGGGGGGGCATCTAGGCGTGTCTTCACTAAGCAAAGAAATCATTACAGCAGTTCTGATTGCTATAATGCTGTAATTAACTCCTTGCAAGAGCAAGGAAGATGATAATCTTGGCATGTTCATGCAGCAGCATTGTTTTCCATAAAACTGTTCTATGACATTCCCAGACTTTGCATTTTCTAGTAGTTGGGTGCATTCACGCATCCTATCATCTCAACATGAGCTTTATAAAATTACTTACTATGATGAACAGTGTTAGTGGTAATAGAGTAAATGTAGCTTTTGTTGAACCCCTGTAGTTAAAAGCAAAAGGTATTTGTTGTGAATCATGAGGATGTGTTACTTTAGCAGAAAACTGTATAACAGGAGTGATTTCTAGGAGCTACAGTAAAAGTTGAAGACTTTTTAGTTCTCAGATGGTTTTTTAGTTACCGTTCTTGGAGGAAATAATAATAAGCACTCAACAAATAAATATATCTAGAGTTTTTATTTACTGCAAATTCTCTAGGTTCTGCCAACTCCTTCAGGTTTTGTACCAGGCACTTTTATACTAGGCTGCTGCTTCTGACTGCTGGCTGAGACCAAAGTTTGGGCTCGTGAAGAAAAGTGGAGGTTCTCCACCTAAAGATTCAGACCCAAGAGAGAAGCTGTCCAAGCATTGACCAGCTAAATTTGAGAGCAGCCGAATTTGTAGTCGAGTTTCCTGTCTTTAAACATTGCAGTCCCTGTTGACTTGATGTAAGTGTTTGGGGTTGATTGATGCTGATCTTGTCCTCACTTGTATTGAAACTCAGTTTATTTACACATTAAAAAAAAAAAAAAAAAAAAGAGGGTGCTAGCTGCAGATGATTAAATGTTTTTTCAGGAGATTTATTTTCTAAAATATGCTGATTTTCTGATAAAATTATATCTGTGCTTTAATATAATGACAAGAGGATATTGACCCTCATTCATTCAGGCTAAGCTATCCGTTGCAATGACCAGGAGGAAGTTTTATGTTTCATTGTTACCTTATGTTATTGACTAGATATCCACAAGTCTTTCTATGTCCTCCTCTAAGAGTCTTTCCACTGGCACAGATTGACCACTGTACTTGTGGGGACCCACTATCTTGTTGGATTTGTTTCCAACAATTCAAATAAGGGTTAAGTTGAAAGAGGGAAGGTAACAACAATGCTTCTGCTAGAGCAGCTGTAGTGTTGTCTGCAGTTGCAGATGTGGAACTAGGAAGCACTATTTAAAACCAGGCAGGTGCTCTTGGGGTTTTTTTTATTTTTTCTGAAGTAGCATCATTGCTAGTTTCTCATCAGCACTTTAGAGCCTTCTCCTCTCTTCATTAGTTGAGCCATCACTACTTCTGTGTCGGAGCTTGTGAGAAAGAGTGAGGGCTATTGTATTCCCTCTAGCTTCTGGTACCTCAGCGCAAATTGAGGAAATCTGCCCTTCCAGCCCTGGGATATTCTGAATCTGTAGAAGTTTACAGCTTAGTAACTGGAACTTTTGAGCTGCTCACCTCATAAACTCCATCTTCTCAGGTCTGGCTTCACTTCTGCTGCCCTTTTGTGCATTTCCCTCATAGCAGTGCAGATAAGTGCTCTTTCTGCCTGATGTTGTCTTCCTTACAGCATAGGAAAAAATAAGATCCTGCTGTAGGAATAATCTCCATGATTTCTTTCATTTTACTTGCAAGGATTTGTGTTCAATCCTGCTGCTTCTATGCTAGCTGATCCTTATTGCTTGAACTATTAGGTAGTAAATACTGCCATCAGTAACTGTTGGTTTCAGTGCCTGCATTTTAAGTCTCTAGAAAGAAAACAGGGCTGACTGAGTGAAGAAATCAGATAGTTCCACTGTGTGCAAAGAAAAATGGCCTCTTGCTTTTAAGGATCTTTATAGCTGTTAATGTGGTATTGAAGCTAAAAGCCAGTGAAATCATACTGTAAAAGTTATTTTGTTCAGATTCCTGCACGAGCTGTTAGACCTCATTTCTGCAACAGATGCAGTGTTGATATTCCGGAATGGAAGACTCTTCAAAAACTTTAGACTTTTTCTTCCCATAGTTAAACATTAGGAGTATAAAGAGGAGACTAAAGCAAAACCACTTGTCTTTCATGAAGAAGCTGTCTCTGAGGGTATTCTTCAACCAAAGTAACTTAATTCTAGTCCACTTCATAAAAAGCAGTCCCTCCCTAATAGCCCAGTGTTTCATGAAAGTCCAGAAGAAGAGGATCACAATAGTAGCGTTTCTATAATGAAAAGTGAAGTGATAGAAAAGATTGAATGCTCTTGTGAATTAGCACTGCAAAACCTTACATTTCTTTGTTCATTCCTATAACCATGATTGTATTTGACTCTGTGTCCCTAATATGTATGTATCCACAAACTTTTATTAATGGTGCCTGTAAATACTTCTCTTTCAATGTATTCAGGGCTACGACTGTTCGTTACAAAGGCAGAAACCTTCGTATCAAAGCTCCAATGTGCAGGGCTTTGAAGAAACTCTGTGATCCAGATGGTAAGTAAGAGATGCTGGAATGTGAAAGGTTGTTAACAGATGGTCGGAAGAATATGAGAGAGAGTAGGCCTGTTTGGATGTGTACATCACTGGCAGGGGAGTTTGTGCTATTTCACATTTGTGTTGGGCACAGATATGTCCCTATTGTCTTACCCTGTTTGCTTGTATAATCCCAGTAACTTTAGAGCCCACCCAGCTCTCTAAGTCTTGGACTACGTCACTAGCTAAATTGAAAATGAAATAGCTATACCAGACAAGATCGCTACTGCTTAAACAGTTGTGCAAAGTTTAGTCCCTTGTGCCAGTGAATAAGCAGTAGTATGTTGTTTAGCATTGAGCATTTTTTGCTTTTTTTACCTTTTCCAGTTCAGCTATCTGTGATTTTTTTATTTTTTTTTTTTTAATTTCCTCTTCCTTCCCCCCCCAATAAGCAGAATCAGTGCAGTTTAGAGGTCTGAAATACTTGTTCAAAGTTTCCAGCCACCTGATTTTTACACTGCTTGCTCAGCTGGAAGCTCCAGTACCACTGCAGTGTCCAAGGAATAAAATAAAACTTATTGGAACAGGAAGTAATCTAAAGGAAGCAGGCTCCACTGGTGAAGCTGAGCTGCTGAAGTTGTCTGTAGGTGATGCTGATGTCTGTGATGGTTTTTTTTTTTTATGTAACTGAGCATACAATGTTCTGATTGAGTTGTCCTTGCTTTGACCCATGCCCTTTGTGCTTCATCTCCCTTCAGGTGTTAGTGATGAAGAGGACCAGAAGCCAGTACGTCTTCCACTCAAGGTCCCTGTGGAGTTGCAGCCACGAAATAATCATGCATGGGCTCGAGTACAGAGTCTTGCCCAGAATCCACGGCTTAGGTAATGAAGAACTGATTGTGGTGCTCAGAATAGAATAGGGCAATATATGAGCAGCATTCTAGCATCTTCCTGTCTCTTCAGGGTCCTCTTTGCCAACTGGGCAGTTCATCTTTGATAGTGCATTTTGCCTAAATGTACTTATTCTGAAGGCTTTGACCAACCAGAGTAAATGATTGCTGTAAACATGAAATGCCAGACTTGAAAATTAGATTCTTCTTTATATCTTTTAATTTGAGTAGTGAAAGGAGCCACTAGAGTTGGAGATGAATATACTTCATGCCACTGACACCGAGTTGTCAGAGCAGGGTGCAAGTAAAATGGAGATATGCAGCACTAGTTCTACTAAAATTTGTATTGAATGTACCATGAGACAGAGGCACAGGGGAGGGAAGTAAAACTGGTCAGAGGCACCTGCACCAAGACTCTGAACATGTCAACTGCAACACAATGATCCTAGCAGAAAGGAAGGTATTTGTAGCTTAATCTCCTCCCTGCAAAATGTAGTTGGTGCTGTTGTTTCAGTGTCGTCAATGGCTGTTCATCCTAGTACTTGCATCTAGTCCAAAACTCAGGGCAGAAAACAGGAGGCCTCTGTGATGATGATTGTTCTTTCAAAGAGAGAACTTCAGTATAGCAGCTAAAGATCATGCAGAAATGATAATGAAGATTTTTACTATTAGGCTTATTTTGTAAAATGTTTCGGGAGCAAAAAGTATGTTTGCAGGTTTTTTGTGCCCCTTTTCTCTTTCTTCATGTGGTAGCTTTGTGCCTTGCCTGCACTTTTGCAGTTCAGCTAAATCTTGCCATCTTTTCCTGTCATCTTCTTCCAGCTGGAGAGACTAGTATCTTGAATCATGGCTTTTAGATCTTTCTCAGTTTTGAGTTATCTAGATTTTAAAGTTGCGGGATAACATATGTTTGTTTTTCTTGTTTTTTTTCTTAGAGCTTAGGAGTGGTAGAGGTGTTCTCTGTGCTTGTATTACAGAATGATAGTTTCTTCCCTTAATTCCCATTCTAGCATTGAGGCTGTGATTTGAACCTTTGCTGAAATTTTTTCTCTGTTCCCTTGCTTTGTTTATCTGGCATACAGGATGATTGTGGAGTTGCATCGGAAGGTCTCCAGCCTCATTGAGTTCCTGAAGCAGAAGTGGGCTCTCCATGAAGTGCGTATTGTATCCTTTTTCTGCTTAGACTGTTCTGTATGCTGTGTCCTGGGAGCAATTCCCTTCCTATTCTAAGTTCATTTTTGCCTTGGGAATGTGACTCTTATCTCATAAATTTACCAGCCCTTGCTTAGTAAAAGTAGGGGTCAGTTCCTCGGCATCGCTAATGGAACCTTTCATGGGAAAACCCATAATATTCCACTTTTACCTGAACTCTTCTCTGCTATGATCCCCTGAAAAGCTAGTTAGTAATAAATGAAGCTCCCTGCCTTTATTTCAATTCCTTAAACAGTGAGCTTAGTCTGTTTCATAATAGATGGGAGACCACCATAGAAGCCTGGATGACAACTGATGATTTTGTTTCCAGTTGCAGGAAAGAGGTTAAGGGCAGATCTTTCCACTTGCTTTATGCAGTTTCACCAAATGAAGGCTTAAGCTTCTTGTCTAGGTAGCTGCTGCTACCTGTTATATATCTATCTATGCTGTCTGGTCCATACTACATTAGAGATGATCTTACCTCTGAACTTTGATCCATGGAGTAGGAGGATTTGTGAGTTAACAGCCATTTTGTTCTCCTGTTGACTGGTGTGCTATAGCCTGTTCTTAGTCCTTTATTTCAGGCTTTTCTTTTTAATTTGTGAGTCTGAAAGAAGTAACAGCATGACACTTGAAACTTAGAAGGATGTCAAAACATGGAAGGTGGAGGTTACTGCACAAAAAGGGGAGTCTGTTTTGCTATACAGTGATGTTGGGGTTTTTTGCTTGGTTTTGTTGGGGTTTGTTTGTTGGTTGGGTTTTTTTTTTTTTACCGTTAAAATGGTGCGTGAAGCAGAGAGAATTAATTTTGTCTGGAACAGAGATTTAGTTTGTGCTTGTAGTAGGTCTTCAGTGTAGCCCTTAACATCACAAAAGGATTTAGTTTCTGATCATAGAGTCTTCATATCTATGCTGAATAGAGAATGTGTCCTTGATCAGCTCTGTTGTTTGGTTTGGTTTGGGATTTTTTTTTTTTTTTTTTAATTTGCAAAGTAGGCTACCTGGTGCTTTTTTGGAAGGGGCATGTGATTGTTGTATTCTTTGACGCATCTTTTTTTAGCGTAAAACACTAGAAGAACGGCAGCTTCAAGACTCCAGAGACTCAGAAACAAGAGGTGGCTTCTCAGAGGAGAAAGTAATGCTCCATCTCTTTCCAGGAGAGAATTGTACACTCACTCCGCTGCCTGGCGTAGCCAGAGTGGTCCACTCCAAGGCTTTCTGCACAGTGCATTGGCAGGAAACGGGCAAATGCAAACAGAACACGAAAGACTCTCACTTACTACCCCCTGCACAAATCCTAGGCATACAGAGTGGTCAGGGGACAGCTAGGGGACAGCTAAAATACACACGGGGAACAGAAGGTAAGGGTGTTGGAAGGGCGGAGAGCACTACAGAGTCAAGCAGAACCTCTCAGCCCACAGCTGAAGCTTCTGCAAGCACTGAAGATGGCGCCCCAGAGTCTGGCCTGGTGGAAGGAACAGCCGCAAATCTTGGCGTCGCTAATTCTCTCCAAAAACCGCCTTCTGGACTTCAAGATCCAGGAGGAAACCACGAAAAGCTGAGCTCAGTGACCTTCTGTGTGGAGGGCAGGGAGGCCCTGGCTAGTGACCAAGCAGCTGTGCTACCATCGTGCAGCGCAGCTTGTGCTTGCAGTAAGATCCCTGATGTGGAGGAACTCTCTCTGCTCGATCCATTCCCACGGTACATGAAGTCCTGTCAGGACCTGATCGTCCCAGAGAAATGTTCTTGCACAGACAAACTGCATGGGAAAGACACTGCTCCAGCAGCTGGTGATGCTTCTCCTGTGGCTTTTCCAAGCAGGAGGAGCACAGAGACATCTGACTCCTATTCACAGCTACCGAGAGGTAGCGTGACTTCACCCGGCAGTGGCCCATCCAGGTATGAAACTCAGGCTAGCCACAGCCAGGGCCAGCAGCTCGATGCTTGTACCAAGGATATAACAGATGCAGTAATGGAGGATTCTCAAGAGAAGCTGGGCTCCTCATTTCCACCTCCACCTCAGGGACAATCTAGTACAAAGTCTCTCAAGGATGACCCAAGCCGGCTCTCTCAACAGGTTAGAGAAGAAGGATGGAGTCTAAGAACTTCTGAGAGCCTTACGCTGGCTGAAGTCTACCTCATGATGGGCAAACCGAACAAGTTGCAGCTGGAATATGACTGGTTGGCTGTCTTGGAGCCAGAAACCCAGGATGCTAAGGAGCAAACACCCGAGTCAAGTGCTGTTCCTGCATGTACCACCTTTCACAAGCAGAAACTCCTAAACTGCCTTTTAAAACTCATCTCTACTGAAGTCAATCCCAAACCAGTAAGTAACTCTTGTTCATACTCCAGATGCTAAACTCTTACTTGATCTGGGGAATAATTGCCCAGTCATGTTTTCACCGTAAATCAATGACCAGCCTTGTCAAGATCTTGGGAGATTCCTGTGTTTAAAAAAAAAAAAACACCAAAAAAAACAACAACAACAAAAAAAACAAACAGAAAAAAACCACAAAACAAAAACCACACCACCACAACCCAGCTTGCTAGAGAGTGGACTTCTCAATATGCTGCATTTGCTTTTTACACTACCTTTTCATTTCTGGTTTGCTGGGAGTCTCAATGGTATTACAGTGAACATTTAATGTAACTACTGAAAAGATCAGTCACGAGGTTAGTTTAGGTAGGTGCCTTCTATTTTCTCTCAGGTTCATAGAACCATAGAACAGCCCAGGTTAAGAGGGACCTTTGGAAGATCATCTGGTCCAGCCTTTTGTGGGAAATGGAGCCAAGATGACAAAGGGAGCCTAGATGAGATGAATATTCCACTTGAAAACTGCAACCCTTAATTTCCAATGTTTATGTAGTTCAAGTTACGCTAAGTGTAAGTGTGAAAATAATTTTATTTCTTTGGGATAGCATAGCCAATATAACTGCACCTGCCACACTGATTTTTATAAAAGTTCCCAGACTCAAGGATAGTTGTTTAACAGACCCAGAAAAATACTTTCTTCCTTAGGCAGACAACTGGGAATGAACTTGCTTTCCTTCTTGTGCATTGTAACCAATGTTTAAGATCTGCCCCTATGATACCTGGGCAGCCATTTCCACTGAGTGCAACTGATTGCAACTTAGTAAAACATCCTTTTAAAGACCAAAAGGACACTGAATTCAACAGATGTGACTGAATGCCTGTGATAGAGATACAGTGAGTTAAAGATGCCGTTTGCATTGTATTCCAGCATAGGATGCAAATGTATCACTATTCCCAAACACATGTAGTTCTTTGATCTTTCTTTGTTGGCGCAGACTTAAGCCCCCTCAAAGGTCCTTTTGATCCTGATGATTTTATAGACATAGAATGTGGGATTTTATAAATTTAAAATCATCTGTGCTCAGATACAGATCCAGATATAGACTTTGTTTAAACTGTGAAGACTTTAAGACTAAAGACAGATCTGTGACAATGTCTCCTTTTTTGGCATCCACTTTTACTTCTGGTGACGTGTGTGACAACCAGGGACAACACGATTAAGCAGTCATAACGTAGAAAGAAGGACATCTCCTTAGACTGGGGCAGAGAGGGATAGAACAGAGGGGAAAAAAACCCAGCAGTTATTATTTCCAAGTGTTTTCCTGTCACTTTAACGCTCTTAGTGTCTTAATGAAAGTAGCATAGTGCTACTGAAAAATAAAGTTCTTTCAGATGTACCATATTGTACACTGCAATGAAAAGAAGTAGTGTAACCTTTTATTTGTCATATACCACTTTATACTCATGTTTCAGAAAAAGAGATACTCTTCTTACAGCAATGAATGTTGTGGGACTGATAAATACGCAAGAGGCAAGGGTGATATTTACTGCCTAATTGAAAGTACTGTAGACTTCTTGAAAGTTTTATCTCTTAAATCCTCTGCATTTCATCAAATAATGACAGGAACAGTAATATTTTTGCCACAGGGTACTTTGACAGGGGAAGGATTGGTTGTCCAGATCCCTGCTATTTCTGAAGGCAATATGTAACAAAGCCAAAGTAGACAACTGTGCTGTGGTTCATTCCTGTAAATGAAGATTATCAGCATAAAACATACTGTAGTGAATTGCATTGCAGTCAAGTGTGTGGGGGGTAATTTTATGCCTGTGGTTACACACAGATCCCTTAAGAAGGGAGCATTTTCTAGAAAAATGTTTAAACAACTTAATGAAATAACTGGATATGCCTGGAAAATTAGTAAAGCACCTTGCCATGTGCCTCTTGTTATTGCTGTATTACGGTATGAAATAGGAGAGGGGATGGAAAAAAATTCAAAACTAGTAGTCTCTACTTGATTAGAATTAGGAGCAAAACGTTTTTGTCCAGGTGTACTTCCAACCAGAGGAGCCCTCTGGATGGTTAGAGCTTATGAAAATTAGTTTTGCACTGAATTAAAAACAACACCTTTTCCATTACTGTGACAAATCTGTGTCTTTTTTTTTTTTTTTTTATGCTCGGGTGGTCCAGCACAGTGTGAAGCTTACTGAGGGTTAACCTGATTGTAGCATAAATTAATGGTATTGAACTGATGGCATTTAACACTGCTAAATGCACAGGAAGGGAATTTCAGCTGCCCACCACATGCACACAGAGGTATTGGTTAGAGTACTTAAAGATATTGTAGTATGTCAGATTTATTTTTTTTTTAAGCTTCCTAAGTAGAACGAGTTTAACGCTGTATTTGTTGTAGCAGTACACAATATTCATTTAATATGTGTGCATTTTCAGATGCCTGAGATGAGCTCTGTTGCCACGTCACCTATAAAGCCTGCTCAAGAGGAGCAGTCACTGACTCCTCCAGGAAAGGTGATTGCCATCAGCACCAGGAGTCCAGGCTGTGCACGAAATCAATCTGCCCTTCGCAACAACAAGACTTTTTCTCCTGGTGCTGCTTCCAGCTCCTCAGGTGGGTGTTCATAAAAATCCGTTTCAAGAGATCAAACAAACCATTAGTACCTCAGACCGTCATGAGTACATTCCAGTAATGTAACACTGGGAGAATGAGTGTTCCTACTCTTACGAACTTAACTGTTTAAGAACATTGGTATGTGTTAATTTGCCTTAGAGTTGTCCTAAATTCAGTACTTCTTTGAATCTTGAAAAACAATGCATGTCAATAACACAGTTGACAATCCAGAAGAACTCTCACGAGTGGCTCTTAACACAGTATGCTAGCATTTTTTAGGAGCTGACTGATACAGGGTATGGGATCTCAAGAGAGTGAATTTATAGTGCAAAGTTCATTGATAAAATAATTACTGAAAATTTTCCGTGCCATTCTGCCATTATAAAATATGGAATGATTATGAATTACCTTTTCTTTTAATAGAACGTACAGCTGCTGTAACTTGTGAGCCCTAGCCACGCAGACCAAGAATTTCAGTTCTATTCTTCAGTCTTGTTGCATTTGTCAGTGAATGTTTTATGACTTTAGAAAAGTCTGTGAAGGTGTCAGGGTTACTAGGAACAACCGTGATTCTTATGCTGTCCTTTTCACACCTGTGCTGTAAGAAGCAACGGACCATGAGCAATTTAACTGATGCTGTAAAACATACTTGGTGCTCTGTGTGGTTTTAATTTTAAAATGGCATTATAGCAATTTCATCTTTGAAGCTTCATTGCACTTCCTTGTAGACAAGGATGTGCTTACTTAAATATCTACTAAAAAGCCAATAGCTTAATAGATCAAACAGATAAATTGTTATCTTTCAGTGAGATACACAGGCTTGAAGGACATACCTTTTTTTAATCAGACTTGCAAGTAGAATCAAACTTCGTTAGTTTGCGATGTTCATTTTTATGAGATTGTACTTTATGCTTCCCTAATGCCCTGAAAATCCTTCCTGAAGCATTTTAAGTAAGGGTAAGGATTGTCCACTGAGGATTCCAGACAGAAACAGCAAGAAGATAACAATACTTTGTATCTGATCCCCTAGAAATGGACACCTGTTCTGTTTACAGAGAGCTTCATTGATTCAAAACCCAATATAATTGTCCACATTAGTCTTTGATTCGCATCACTGAATTACAAGTAGAGTCGTGTAGCACTGTGGTTTAACATATAACGAAGCACGTAGTCTTCAGTGCAAAGTCAGGAAGTGAAAAATACAGACTATGTATTGCTGCTTTTGTACAGTACCAAAGATAGCCAAATTTGCTTCGGCTGAGCTGTTTGGCTTGAACAGGGGAAGAGTAAAAGTGTGTTCAGTACAACATTCTACCTAGTTAATTAGTTTAGCTTCTCAGCAGTCCTGCCTGGGGTAATGCGTTCAGGTAATAGCATTCCAGCATGTCAGATGGATACCCAAGCAAGTCTGGTATCTTCACCCTAAGTTGTGTTGTTTTGGTAGACAAACAGAATGCCTTTTATCAGCCCTGATAAGGGTGTTCTGGATCTAAAATGAGATTGTGGTCTGGATTGCAACCTTTAGTATACAGTAATTATCAAGCTTCTTTTGTATCCTCACATACAGTGCTATTAAATGACTGCAGTAATTTGGCTGTCAGAAAGCCAGCTGCTAGGTTACTTCTGGTGCTGAGCCTTCGAGGTACGTTCCCTCATAGACTTTGGTCCTAAGTCTGTCTAGGTGCTAACTGCTGTTTGGTTTTCATCTTCTGGGTTTTTTTAATTAATTATTATTAATTAATAAATTGATTTGGCCTTCTCAGTAGAAGATAAAGATTAGAAGATAGCCTGTGTCCACTCCAGAAGTACTGAAAGCATTGGCAAACTGACAGCTCCACAAAAGCCAGACAGCTAGCTGGAGAGACAAAAAAAGGGATAATCATGCAAAGAGATTTAGAAAAAATGAAGCAACAGCTGTGACACAACATCACCTATAGTGCTTAAAATATCATTATGTAATTACAGTTGCATCCCTCTTATTGCTTTTTTAAAAGATAATATTGTGTGCTTTATCTGTAACAATTCTCTCTAACTCCTGGTCAGGCAGGAGGCACAAATTTATATGTTCTGCATTTAATTGATTTTTAGATACATTGGCACACTGTGATTTTAACTGACCTTCGGAAAAACAGCAGAATCTAGAGCAGCAGGGTGGAGGCGGCAATTTCCCCTTTTAAATAGGAGGATAGTAAAACCTTGAGGTTTACTTTTTCAGTAAATAAAGTTTGATGTTCTGCATTAGTGTGGCCCAAGTCTGTGTTGTATTGTCTTCCTGCCCAGGGAGGCAGCAGGCACGACTAAGAATCGTTGCCCACTTTCCTTCTTCCCCCTCCGGGTGAGTCAGGTGCCTGCTGCCTCCCAGCTGAGATCTCCAGCCCAGCAGCAGAGGCTGGAGCACCATGACATGTATGGGTGCAACGTGAGTGTGAAAATAGCTGTTACTGTCTATTGTAATGAAACACAGTGTTATATGTGGAGCGAGCACATCTGTGGAGGAGAGGCAGGTACGCTTCTTGGTTATCTCAGAATGACATAGTAATGATACTGGTTTTCATCCTAGCTGGATGCCTGCAAAGTGGGCACAACACTGTGAAACCCTACAATATTTTTTAAAGTTAAATGTAAATGAAGAAGTTTTACTCAGACCAGATGCCATTATTTCAATGTGCCAAATATATTTCTAAGACAGTCCATCTTTTAGAAAATATTTTTGGTAAACTGATCCCTACTCTTTCATTTCTCTGTCACCAGAATAATTTTATTGGGGTTGCACTTTGAATTACCATGGGGAAAGGGTGGGGGATGGGGAGTGTAAATAAAACATAAGCATTGTAGAATGAGTCTGTGTTTGTATTATCTTCCCCTCCAGAAGGAGTGGTGGATATATAGTTTGTTTAGTGGGAAGGGCCCTCGGGTTTTTCTACAAGCTGAATAGATAAACTGGTTAACACAGTCTTTGTGGGGCTTAAATTCTAGTTTCTTTAGTAGCATAAAATTGTATTTAAACCCCTTCTTCCAAGGATTTCAAAGGAAGTGAATGTTTGCAGTATCCTTGTGAAGCAGGTAAATACTGTCAGGGTGCAGGTGGGAAGACTGAAGTATCAAGAATTGCATGATTTGAGATCACAAACAGATGGTGGCAGAGCAAGAATCCCTAAGTCCCAGCTCTCTGTATGATCCTTCAAGTTACTAAATAGTTACTTTCTTTTTTGTTTCACTTCATTTAAATTACTGTTAAAATCTTCTAGGTTTGAGAAACCTTCCTAGACCTCTCTTGGTGGCTGGTCCTTCAAGTTCTGGAAGCACTGATGCTGATGGTGGACTCTTTGCAGTTCCTACAACTCTACCACCCAACAGCCGCCATGGGAAACTGTTCTTGCCTAGCAAAGAAGCAGAACTGACCTTCCGGCAGCACTTAGACACAATCAGTGTAAGTGACGTGACCGAATGAAAAAAGTAGCATGTTGTGCCTGAGCCAGCTTCCAGTAGGTATTACAGGGGTTTTTTGGTTCATCAGAAAGTATGGGCTTCCCTGTGAAGCACTGTGTCTAGTGATGCTCAAGCATAACACTATATTAGCTGAGATTAGTCAGATTTTGACTATATAATTATGCTTTGAAGTGACATCACCTCTTCAGACCTGAATCCAAATGCCATCACACAGCCCGATGAAACTGGTTCACTCTTTGCTCCAGCAAATATGTTTGCCAGGTTTAGCAAAACTGATACCCTTCTTATTGTGGAGCTAATTTTAACACAACATCATTGCTATATTTAATTGAAACACTCATTTTATTTTTATATATATATAATCTCAGTAACAAATTCATAGCAAGCAACAGTAGTTAAGTAGTGAAAAGGTTTTTGGGGGAGAAAGCTTTATCTCCATAAAACAAAAATTACAAAAATACATTCGTGGTGGAAAATTTTCCTGTTCTAGCAAAAAGAATATTCTCCTGTCTAAAACAAAACACAGTATTTTAAATAGTTACTACTTTATTGAAAAACAGAGTTTGGGGGGTAGAATTTATTCTCTGTGTGCATGCTTAACGTACTTTCTAATGCATTTCCTGTTCTTGTCCAGATGCAGTCAGACTTCTTCTTGCCAAAGCCAAGGAAGTTACGGAACAGGCACTTACGGAAGCCGTTAGTAGTACAGGTCAGAACAATTTGCAAAGTGTGAAAAGCCTGTTTTGCTTTCTGAATAGATCAGTAAAGCTATAGTGATTTGCACCTAACTGAAATAAAGAGTTGAACTTCCTTCATACATCCGCTGGAAACGTGAAGCTGAACATAGGAAGGAAGAAGCATTTTGGTCTGTATTGTAACCAGCTGTGTTATATTCCCTATATGAGGAATGTCAACAATAGTAGTAGTCTGGAGGTAGTTTGGAAAAAATAAAGCAGCCCCTCCTTGGAAAGCAGGTTCTGCTGTCTGGGCCTGCTGGTACTGATGCACAAGCAGTGTGTTCATGTGGTATCCTGATCTGTCAGTCAGAGCTGTCAGTGCTATTGCAACAAGATTTCCCTTTAGATATATTTTCCTGCTTCCTACTCACTAATGGCTATTAAACTGGGGTGGGTATAAACCTCTGTAGCACAATAAAACATAACACAATTTGAAAGAACAATGATTTCTGGAAAAAAATGGGACTTGCAAAGAGATTTATGGAAGAGGTAGCCTGTAGTCATGGAACTTTGGTGGTAGGCAGGCACTAACCTCCTTTAGACTACTCTGTTAATGCAGCAAAAAGGCACATGCCACTGAAACCACAGGCAGGTGGACAACATACAAGAAATCTAAAATCAAAATAATGGAAACTCGTTCTGGGAAAACAAAGTTACCAAGTTTCAATATACCCTTTTGTCCCTCCTGCTCTGTATAAACATAGGAGACCTAGAAATTACATACATACTATTTTTTGGTACTGAGATATTATGGTCTATGCAATTCCATTTGTTTTGAGAGCTCCCAAGTACATACAAGTGCCTCATTAGTTCACACTTGTTCAGTTGTAATGGAAGATCAGTTTGCACACAGACTAGATCCCATCCTTAAGATCACTGCTGTAATTCTTTGGGAGATTTGAAAATCACCGCAAATATAATCAGAAAGGAATATAGTTCTAATTAGCATTTCTCTGAGAATTGTCCGTGGGGAAATTTTCTCTTATAGTAGTTTACAGAGAGAACACATGATTCCCATCTGTAGCTTCTTTCTCAAGGTTACACAGACCTTACTGCTGTGGGTGTTGTATGATAATCATGCCATGTAAATACTCTGCTTATACTGAAAGGTATCGTGAATTCCTGTGCCTTAGACGATGAGCTTTACCTTCTGTTCTGTGTTTAAATATGTTTGGTTTATTGTTGTTTCTCTCACGTAGAGAACACTGCTCCCCAGGCCATCTGGAAATCCGTCCCAGCATGTCTGTTCCTTTTCTATCTTATCCAACTCATCCATTACAGGTAAGTCTGCGTATCTTCTAGCTGCCATGAGATGGACTGGAAAGTGTCCCTTAAAACTGCATAAAGGAATAATGTCTAAAAAGAGGAGAATACCCTTTCAAAACCCCAGAGTCATTTACCAGTTGCTTGAGTCACTTCCTACAGGTTGATGGGATTGTTCTCCTGCATCATTGTTAAGCAAGTCATGATTATGATAGAATTTTTTTTTTTTTTCTTCCGTTTCCCAGTATTGAAGGCAGGGAATAATAAGGAGTTCTCTACAAGGAGACAAAATTTTGGAATAAAATACTTAGATAAGAACTTTATTCTGTAGGATGTAATCATTTGTCTAGATTTTATAATGGACTTTTCCTAGTACCTGGGATGCTGTTTACAGTATGATCAATATACTGCTCATTTGTCATTTTCTGCTGATACACACTTGAGTACAGTGGTAGTACAGGTGATCCCCCGTCTCGGCTTAAATCTCAAAATCAACATGAGACCTTAAAGGTTACCTTCTTGAAGCTGCTTTCATTATTTTCAAAGAACACAGCAATACTTGCTGTTGCATTTTTGTGGTAAGGCGCTGGTTAGCTTGCATTACTATTTCAACTCTGTTTCATCATCTCCACTACTTGCATTCCCGGAGCTTGCTACTGCTTGGAATTTTTTGCTTCCATTGAACTGTTTTGTGCTCTGCTTTCAAGATGTTATATTTCATTTGCTCGAGAGATATTTAATCTTTCACTCTAGGGAGAGGTTCATTTCGGCCAATCCAGTCCTCACTGACTAAAGCTGCTGTTTCTCGTCCAATTGTGCCCAAAGTTCTTCCAACACAGGCTACCAGCCATCTGTCTAGTAAGTCATTCATTAAACAGAATGTGAGCCACTGTCTGTTGTGATCTGTATGACGTTACATTGTTGGTTTCTATTCCCTCGGTAGAATCATTAGTGCTTTTGGAAGTTAAAGAAAACGGCTGTGTTAATGATATCTTACTTCCTGTGGCTTTGTGTGACTGCAGAAAGGGAGCAGTCAGTGGTGGGACAGTCTGAACTAGGTTCCTCCACTGTGTCTGACCTGCAGGCAAAGCAAGGGGTTAGAATTTGTAACCACAGTTGAGCACTTTTGTGATGTTTCATTGTAAGACCACTTCGAAAAGGGGTTGTGATATATTTGAAAGAAACTTACAAACAGCTTATCTACTAATGTGGGATTATGAATTCTACAAGAAAAAAACCTGCTGGTGTACCCCAAGCAAATACTTCATCTTGCAACAAGAAATGGGTCCCATAATTAGAATGACTACTGAGGTGAAAACAGTGACTGCCTCTATGTTTTACTTAGAGGATTCTCTTGTGATGGGAAGACATTCAGATGCTTTAAGTGGGTTTTAAAAGATCTGGGTGAGGCTGACCACGCAACAACATACTTTTTTTATATAGCGTCTAAATGGCTGCTAGAGATACAAGCTAACAAAATAAGGCTGCGTTGTTGTTAGAGCTCCTCTAGTAAACTATAGGAAATTTCTAGAAATTGAATAACCAAAAACTTAACAATTTGCAGGACAAAAAAAAAAAATAGAAGGAAAGGGCAGCAGGGAGAACTGGGATGTTTCTCTAAACTGTTTTGTTATACCTGATAACATCTTGGAACAGGGCAGAAAAATCAAACAATTTAGCTGAAAGAAATGTTACACTTTGTGAAGAGGAACAACTGATATAGCTAATCAGATAATTGCCACTTTCACTTTTTGCAAGTGTTAAGTTTTGACTCTGGGCAATTTTTTAAAAAATCATCCTTTAGATGATTACACAGCAAAGTAATTGCCTGAAGAAAAGGCTTGTAATGTGTTTTTTGCTTTTTTGTTTCACAAAAGGTGCTATTGACTTGGCAGCTAAAAGTGCTGGCATTATCCCTGGTAGCCCTGTGCCTGTCCTGGATGCAGATGGTTTGTCAGGTGTGTCTCCATTGTCACCAGACGGAGTGACCGCAGTGGTAGCAGGGCAGGAGTCAACAGTAGTGCATCAGAACGGAGGCTCCATCACCACTGTAGAGGTCAGAGTCTATTGAGCATGCTTTTTAAAGTACTTAAGTGTCTTGCTCTTTCGCTGTGTTATTAATGACTCTTCAATGAGCTTTCTCCTGAAGCTTGCCTTTAGACACTTCTATCATGGCAAACTTAATCTGTGTTGTGTAGTGTGTATTTCAGGTTGAGGGATCAAATCATCATCACATTGAACAGATTTCCATCCTACAGAATAGCTCTCGCTGTGAGACTATTGAAGTTGGCCATCCAGAAATCTGGGCTTGAAAAGAAACAGTAGAGTTTCAATAAACAGTAATTCCGGAGGGAATTTGGGGCAAAACATGGACTTTTAGGGATGTATTTGGAATGGAAACTGTGATTTCTCCTTGCCATTTCTTTTATTGAGACCCAGATACATGTTAGTCCCTGTCATTTTCTCAGGGAGTTAATGGACAATTTTGAAAGGCATGAAAGTAAAAAGAGCCTGCATAAATGGTGATAGGCACTTGCCTCTTACCTCCCCAGCTGTATTTGCAGCATCTCATGTAAACACTTGACACTCACACGATTTCTGCTGTGCTTTTAGGGCTCAGGCGCTGGGTGTCGGGTTCCGTTCATCAGCCTACCAACACGGCATGAGCAGGAGGCAGTTCCTGATGGTTTCCAGGTAGAGTATGTGTTGAAAGAACAGTTGTATGAAATAGGTAATGTTCCGAAAACACCAATGGTGTTACTAGTTAAAACCCCTTGTTCCCAGGTGATTGTACACAATTTGTGCTGTTTTGTGGAAATTGAAACCTCTAGCATCTGAAGAAATTTAAAGAAATAAATTTAGGAAAGCTCCTTAAATTTATGTGGGTGCTGTTCTCTAAAAAAGCAAAGCAAAGCTGACCGTCTCTAACCTCTGAAGGACAAACAGGTTTTATCTATTTCTTGATACAGTGGAGAAGTTTATAATTGCTCTGCTATATCATATGTGTGTATTTTAGACATTACAAAGAAAAATTTCAGCAATTGGCAGTCCTGCTGCTTGTATGTTGCCGAAGGAGGAATATTAAGACTAGAAGCATGATTGTAATGCTAGCATCCTCTTCAGAGAATCACTTTTCTTTATGCTAGATCCAATAAGACATAGATACTTTAAAAGTAACGGTGGCAGCACCTAAGTTGCAAGAGTGTTTTTGTCCTATCCCCAACTTCCTTCTCCAGCAGAATCCAGGACCTGTGTTAGATACTTAAGCCTCAGATACAGGCTTTTATTCTTTTCAGTGGAAGCAGTTTCCACCCTTCCTGTGACAGATACATGCGGAAAAGGTCTAATTTGATTGGAGAGCATAAGGGAGAGGAATGTTGGTTTGTTTTTTTTTTTTTTTTTTTTACAGCATAGATGCTACGACATGAACCTACTAGGCATTTATTTGTGGTAATGGGGCCTTTAGGTTCTGGTTCTTACTCTCAGGACAGATTTGTATATACTACATCAGAAAAAAATCAGAAACAGTTCTATGATGAGGTACTAATAATAAGACTCCTTAAAAAAGATGAGTTGAGTTTTGGGAAGTCTGGCTGTAAAGAGGAGTGAGTTAGCAGTTTAAAATATTTATATACTCTCCAAGCAATTATAGGTATTTTGCCTATATGAAGGCAAATTAATACTTAATCCTTACGAACTATCTTCTAGGTTCATCTAAATCATGTTAATTTTATTATTATGTTTGTTTCTGTTATGTAGGCTGTATTAAATATTCTTTGGAATGTTACAGACCCGAAATTTTTTCAGATGATTTGGCAGGATGTGGGCTGAACCATATTTGTTCATGCTTACAGATATTTTTCATTAAAATAATACAAATTTATCATATAAATAATATATTCCTAAAATTTTAGGAATATTATCTGCTGAATTATTAGTCCTTTTTATTTTTCTTTTTTTTTTTCCTTTTTTCCTTAATGTCTGATTTTAATCTGATGCTTAGGAGCTAAGCTGCTGCTTTTCAGACAGATTTCCAAGTCCTTCATAAATCTGTGAACAATTAACTCTTGTTTCTTGAAACAGGGCACATCAGTCCTTTCTCTGTCAGAACTGTCCAAGACTCCCCTCCAAAATGGTCTTTCCACCCCTCCACTTCCCTCATCAGAGGCTTCCAGTACCCGGCTCTCTCCTCCCAATGTTTCTGCTCTCTTGGATATTTCTCTGCCTGGACCACCTGAAGACGTGCTTTCTCAAGGAGAACCTGCCACTCAAATCAGTGATTCCATCATTGAAATAGCTATCAGCTCTGGTCAATACAGTAAGTCTGAGCTTAGTAAAGTCTTCCTATTACCTTAAAAAAGAAATCCTGTCATCTCACATGTCAGCAGAAACTTTTCCAGGAAGCAGTTCTTGGGTTGTTTTTTTTGTTTGTTTGTTTTTTTAATACCTGTTGGAAATAAAATTATGTGCCTAGCTTTTATTTTCTAGCATATATAGGAAGGCGTTTTGGTGGTTGTTTTTTTTCCCTTTCTAAACAGAAATTGGTGCAGTATTCTATAACTTTACCACATTGACTGAATCAGTGATTCCTGACATTGGCTTACAGGTGAAGGTGTTTCTCTCTCTCCTGCAAAGCTGAACGGCAGTGACAGCTCCAAAAGTCTTCCGTCCCCATCCAGTAGTCCTCAACAGAACTGGATTGCCTCTCCCAGCCATGATCCCCAGTGGTACCCCAATGACTCCACAGACTCGTCTCTCAGCAGCTTGTTTTGTAAGTGTCAGGATGCAGAGAACTGGGAGGGGGGGAGGAGGTGCTGTTTATTAGAAGTGAATCCTTTGGAAAATTTTAAACCCAGTAGGACATTTGTAGAATTCCTCCCTTAAGTCTTGCTTTCATTTCAACAGTGTTGCCTTGAGTACTTTTTCTTTCTCTTTACAAGTCTGTTCCTGAAAAGATCCTGTTGCTAGATTGGGGCCCATACCTTGGGACAAATAATTCCTTGGCAGTTCTTTGTAGTCTGTTTGGAGCCTGACTCATCAGTTAGGTTGAGACATTTTGGCTGTTCTGCCAAAAGGAAAAGATGCCCTTGGCTCTGCTGTTGGAAAAATAGGCTTCGTTCTGTGCTTGGTGAGCATAATCTCAAAGACATGAGATCACTGGGTTTGTTTGGTGTTTTTTTTTTAATTAATATTTAATGGGGCCGGTGTAATGAGTCTCTGTACTCTTAGCAGTGCGCTGATGCTGTTCCTGCTGGTAACGCGTAATTTTTAAGACACAGAAGAAATAGATAATCTCTCCTCCATTTTCCATTTCCTTGTCAAATAGATAATCTCTCCTCCATTTTCCATTTCCTTGTCCTTCTCTTGATGCTCCCAATTGCAAACATTCAGTGCAGTGACTTACTGTCTTTATAGCAAGTTTCATCTCCCCTGAGAAGGGACGAAAAATGTTGCCAACTCCTGTTGGGACTACCAGTGGCACCTCCTTACTGGGACCCAGCCTTCTGGATGGAAACTCACGGGACTCTTTTGTGTCACGGTCTCTGGCAGATGTAGCAGAGGTATGTCGTCTAATTACATTCAGCTGTCTGCTTCCTTTTTTAGTGCAGTGTTACTGTATGTTGTCCATCATACCTTCCTGAGATACTCAAGGCAAAGACGCTTTGACATTTGCACTTTAGCTTAGTAAAACACGGTTACAGTCTTAACAGAAAGGTGTAAAATGACTTGAGGGTATACGGGACCAGAGCTGGTGCAAGAAGCTGTTGAGAGCACCTTCGACCCAGGTTCTTTTTCCTGGGGGAGGTCGTGTTTATGTTGTTGGACATATCTTTGTTTTGACAGAGTGAGTCGTAATCCTTCTGTTTTGTGTGTCTTGCTTTGTAGAGCAGGAGTTGAAAATACTGTTATGGATGCACACACAATCAAATCCAACAGGTGTTAAAGCTCAGATTTATTCTTCAGTAGAAAAGTTAGTTAGAACTCCAGTAACATTTTATAAACCACAGGCTCAGTGATGTAAAGGGAATTGATACTACACAGCCAACTTAAGAATTCTTAAGATTTAAAATGATGGCTCCAAAATGCACGTATGACTCACCTAAAAGATGAGGACTCTCTCCCTTGAGGAGTTACCTCAGGCAGTGCCCCGACCCAAGGGGGAGTCCCCGACTGCAGACTGCTGCTCTGAAGAGGACTGATCCAACATGTCCTCCAGTAGGACCCCGTTCATACCCTTGTCTAATCTGATCTGTGGTCATTTAATCCCTGTTGGCCAAGAAAGTCACCTCAGTGTACCTGGCACGTCTCAGTTCAGATTTGAACCTGCGGCCTCTAGGGTTTAGGGTTTTTTCTCTTCCCCCTGCCTGGAGAAGTTTAATTTCCTGCCTGGGGGGGGAGTGTGCTGCCACAATGAGAAAAAGGTTAATACTGATGCAGCTACATTACAGTTGGAAGACTGGTAGAAAAAAATAAATAGGTCCAGAAGGAAGAAGCAGGAAATGGTTAATACAAAGTTACCTGAGAGAATGGCAGAAGGTGCTATGCTGCTGAGTTATTTTCTCTGTCGGTAGAATTATCCTTTTGTTTTGAAGCCTTTCAAAGGGGTAAAGTGAAGACAGCAGTTACTAAGGCTTTGATACACTTGAGGATAGAGCTCCGTTTCAGAGGGACAGAGGCAGACTGGAGGAATGAGCTGCAGGAACATTATGGAATTCAGCAAGGACAAACGCAAAGTCCTGCCCCTGGGAAGGAATAACACCGACAGCAATATAGGCTGGAGACCGACTGTTTAGGAAGCAGCTCTGCTGAGAAGTACCTGGGCATCTTGATAGACAGCAAGCTGAACGTGAGCCAGGATGTTCTGTGGCAGCTAAGACCAACAGCGTTGTGGGCTGTTTTAACAGGAGCATAGCCAGTAGATTGAACAAAGTGACGATTATCCCACTCTACTCAACAGCTGTGAGACCGTGTCTAGAATATTGTGACCAGTTTTGAGCATCAGATGCAGGAAGGACATAGATAAACTGGAACAACTTCAGCAGAGGGCCACCAAGATGATTAGGGGGCTGAAGCACCTGTCTGTGAGGAAGGGGTGATGGTACTGGTCTTGTTCAACCTGGAGAAGGCTTCAGGGCAGGAGGGCCCCAACGGCCTACTGGTACTTGATGAAGATGTAGCCAGGCCCTTCACGGAGTGGTGATGCGTGGTGAGAAGAACAGGCAAGAGCTGAATTGACAAAGGTTCTGACTACATATAGAGAAAAACTTTTTCACCCTGAGGACAGCCAGGCAGGAGAGTAGGTTGCCCAGACATGTTGTGCAGTGTCTGTCTTCAGAGCGTTTTACGACTAACATGGATAAAGCCCTGAGTAAGCTGGACGGTCTTCCTAGGTGACCTAGCTTTGAGCAGGAGGTTGAACTAGAGACCTGTTCAGGTCCCTGCCGTTGTTAATTATCCTACAGTTTACAGTGGTTGACTCAAAATGTACATGATGTTACACTAACTTTGTGGGAGCTTGCCCTGATGGAAAGAAAATGTCATTCATCCGTTGTCCTTTGGATCTGGATAAGGAGGATCTATACAGACCTTGTAACCAGGAGCTGCAGCAAGCTCATGCTGTCTTAATGTGCTCTTGGCAGCTTCAGACTCCACACACAGCTCCACTTCCTGGCATAAATATAAAGATTCTGCTTACTTGGTGGTGAGAATCTGTCAAGGTGTGTGTTAATTAAAGGAATATATGATAATTTATTTGTGTGGATTTGAAGTGACATTGCAGTCCTTGATCTTACAAACTGCCTTCAGTAGAAAATGGGTTAAGCCACCGTTTTAGGCACGCCAGAGCAGCTGTTGTGGCAGATGTGGGTTTGTGTGGGAGTTTTTAGAGGTAGCAAGTGTTATTTTAAAATGGCTTTAATGATGGGGGAATTTTGAAAGGCATTTTATTAAGTGTCCTGCACAATCCAGTTTTATTTACAAATGCAGTTATTAAGTTAGAGGTAATTATCTATAGAGTTTTTGTACTAGTGTACCTTAATGCTAAATTAAGGATAGGCAGGTAAAGCCCATTGAGACTATAAATTTGGTGGTGGTT
>JAVJGG010000061.1:811666-830883 GCA_035590195.1 Aviceda cuculoides | reverse complement strand
GGAGCAGGGGGGAGCGCCTGCGGGGGTTACCGAGCTGGATGCTGAGGGGATTCCCGTGCGGGAAGAAAGGCCTGGCGCTGTGGCGTCCCTCCTCCCCGCCGCGTTCGTACTCCCTCGGGGAGGGGGGTGGGCCCGGTTACGCTCTGTGGAGCTTTGAGGGGATCCAACGCAAACGCCTGCCTAAGCAGGTGTTAGCTCGTTCTCGCCTTAGGAAGTTGAACTCTACTGTTGTACTTGGACGAGGGCGTATATCCTAGTAACTTGGAGCTGGAGCGGTCAGTCCCATCTGCCAGGCAGTTATGGGCTCGGAGGGAAGGAAGGGTTTCGAAATTGTGTAAGGGTGCTTTAAGTTTGCCTTTTTTTACAGTTGCTCTAAGCTGTGACCTGGTTTTAAAAGACTTCTGAGGATCCGCTGCCCCAGTATAGTCTCCGGGCAGCTTCTGTTCTCATGGTAATTTTAAAACCACGTTTAACTCAAATCGGGTTTCTGGATAGAGCCTGGAATGCAGACCATCATAACTTTTTACTTAACAGCAAGGAAAGGTGGTCTTGTTCCAGCTTGTTCTCTGGCATTGTGGCAGAGTGTTTTCATGGTGCCTGAGGACAAACTGTGGCAATACACAACTATATAAACAGACCTGGCACAGCATGCATGCATACTGCATACTGCAATATGTTATGTTATGTTACTGGATTTTATAGAGCGGTCTCTGAGATGGTGTAGAAGTTTCTTTAATTAAAACTGAGCCTAATTCAAAATCCCTGCAGCAACCACCAACAGCTGTGGAAGTGGGGAAAAGAATAACTCTTCCTAATGTGAAAATCTTTGTGAGGAAATTATAAACAGATGCTTTGCACTTTGAGAACTTCATAATACAGGGGTATTACTGTTAGAAATAAATGATGCTAAAAATATTTTAAATGAAAGCTTCCACTTAAATAATTGCCCAGTGAGATGTATCTCTAGTGATCCAGTTAATGTGTACAGTGATATAGCGAACAGCTAGTTTCCTGAATCAAATTAACTGCCTAGTTTTATTAAACTTTAATAATGACACTTTGTATTTTTAAGGAAGTTTTGCTTTTCCAAAATAAAACAAGGAAGTGCATGTCTAAGAGTTGCTGTTGCTCTGAAAGCAAAGCAGGACAGAATTCTACCATTCTACTGTTGTCCACACTATAAAGGTGCATTGGTATTTTGTATCCTCAGTTCGTCTAGTATATGAGCAGTTTAGCAACTACTGTATAGAGCTGAAAATGTTAAATGTGGCCATCTTGGAAATGTAATACACATTTTCTCCTCCTCCCCATCAGTGTTATTGTAGAATGTTTCTTTTTCAGATCCAGAGCTTAACTGACTTATAAACAAACAGCAAGCTTTGTTGAGTGAGCTGTTCAATGAGCTATGAGTTTGTATTGATCCAACAGCAGGAGTGCCCATGGTAACTTTCTGGTCTTTGCTTTAGAGTCTGGTGTAGCAAACCTTAACACCAGCTTTCTGGCTGGCTTTCTGTCAGTTGCCTTAGTGATGGTCTCTTATGTATAATGAAACTCTCCTATTTTACCTGCTTTATTAGAACTGTCTGAAAACTGGTAGGACTTCAGTGTTAACTTTCAGGCAGATGTAAAAAAAAATAAAATTATTTATATATAGCTAGTGTAACGGGTAAGTCTTGGCACCTTTTCCATAGGTCGTCTGAAAGGTTTAATGTGGAAAGGGCATTCAAATTTAAGCGTTTTAGAATGTAGGAAAAAAAGACCACAAGAACTAATTAAAATTCTTCAAGCCTGCCAGAAGAGAACAAAGCAATTAGTAGAGGCTTTAAACTTACAGGGTAGGGTTCTTAATTTAGCTATTCTAGATGAATTGACAGACTTCTAGTCTACTGGAGGGGAGGGGGAGGAGAGGCAGATTTAGATTACGTAGAAAACAAAGGGGGCTTTTTTCATTACTGTTTAAAGGAATGAAACAACACCTACCACCCTGCAAAGGAAGAAAGAAGAACTTCTCTGGCTACAAGACAGAAAAATATCTCTATGTAAACTGGCATAATACCAATATAAACTAAAATTACTATAAAGTGTATGTTGAATTTCCTTGTACTCTGTTGAAGCAGCTCACACTGGCTTATCAAGTTCAGCGCACTGTTTTCCTTTGGTAGAATTCACAGGCTAGATCTTATTTTCTTGCTTGGTTTGGGAGACCTGCACATCTCACTCTGATCTAGAACTGAGTGATGTGGGAGTACAAGGAGGTCAGCAGTGCTCTAGAGGCTACACAGCAAGAAAATAGCTTTGTATTCTTCCCAGGTTTTGGCCGAAGTGAAGGAGTGCAAAACCCTGTCCTCTTTGCTGTCATAAACTGGAAGATTTTGTTGCTGTACTTCAAGATTATTTTTGGTAATTCCTGTGAATAACTTAGTTATCCGACTTCGCATTAGTTAGAATTTCATAGACCTGGTGTCCCAGACACTTGAAAGTTTATGGAATATTTGGAAAGTTCCTAGCAATTAGAAGTTTCTGAAATTGAGGAGGCAAATCCACTTTGTGTATGTAGAGTCAAGACATTCTTTTGAGTGGTGCTGGCAGAAAAGGTCACCTATTATGCTGATTTCAAAGTGCCTTGTAAGCACCTGAAGTGATGCCTCTGACTTATTAATTGCAACAGTAGGGTTTTCTTAGTATGTATACTGAGCTGAAAAATGGGAGGACAATATAAGATGAATCGGTGCTGGATTTCTTTTGATGCTTAATTAGGTTTGTTAACTGAATAGTCAAGACCTTTAATTTTAAAATGGGGTTCCTCTAGAATTTTTTTCTGCAATGGATCTTAAATCCAGTTGCAGGAATGAGAAGTAATTTGATTCTTGTGACTGGTTGTTTTTCTTAAAAAAGATCTTAATGTAGTGATTTTGTTATTCCCTCCTACGCTTGTAGGCATGTGTTAAGAAAACAGCGTGGTAAATGGAGTGAATCTATCGTGTAAGAAACTCCCATCTGTATAAATGATCTTCCTTTCAATCTTTCCTAAATCTTCCTTTCAATCTCTGTGATAGTATACTTAGATTAGCATGCTTAGAACTCAAGAAAGACTAGATGCATTAAAAAATAGCTGAAAAGAATGGGTAAAGTCAGAAATCTTTTAAATTATTTGAGGGATATTTGCAGACCTACTTTTTTTAACAGGAGCCTCTTCCCAAACTCTAGTTGTTTGTTGTTTTTTTTTTAGTTGTTCCCTTCTCTCTTCCTTCTGTCTCCCAAGTTTAAATGCTTAAACTGCCTCATGGTTTCTGGACCATCGTGAATGATTGAAGCACATAATTTGCCTATATGATGTCTGGTTTAATAGCAGTTTTAGATCTTCTAACATACATGGAAAGCCTATAGCATAGTTGGATCTTTAGTCTGTTGGACACTAAACTGTAAATAAAACTTCTGCTTAGATGTGATCTTACCTGTGCAGTGGACAAGACAGTTGTCCTGTCTACTGAAATTCTAGTTATTTCCTTAAGCTAGAGGGGTTCATTAAATCCACAGTCATACTAAGGATTAAAATATTGAAACTGGCCAGTAAAGACAGTCTCTCTGAGGCCGATTCTGTCTGTATAAACTACTCCCAGACTAAAAGAAGAACTTCTTTCCCCTTCTTCCCAAAGAGAATGGAACTGCTTTCTGCATCCTGAGATCTAAAATGCTGACAAAGCTCATTTTCTGACAGGGCAGCCAAATATCTCTGCTTTTGTGAAATTAAATCTTAGAGTTAAATTGGACTAGATCTTGGCCTGGAGAGGAGCCTTTATTTATGCCTGGCAGATACCTAACCTGAAAAGGCTTGCTTCTGTTGCAGATCTACGGGGTGGGGGGGTGTGGTGTGTTTTATTAATTCACTGATGTTTGAATTCTGTTCAGGTAGGGTGGGATAAAGATCTTGCAATTTATAACTGTTCTCTTTCTATAAAAGTAAAGATTAGTTTAGGTCCCAGATCAAGTATTCAGGTTAGAAGAGGTATAATTCAACTACTACTTTTGCTCAGCCGCTAAGACTGTGGGTAATTGGTGAAGTAGACATAACTGTAAAGATTATTTTTGATACCTAGCTGTTCATCACTTTCCCATGCTTTTCCTGTTAATTTTCCAATTAATTCCACTGATTCTACTCCCAGGTAGTAGTGCAGTTCCTTTTCAGGGCAGGACCTGAAGTCTGTTGAATGAGGCATAGGTATTAACTGTGGACTTATACTCAAGGACAGGCATGACTTTTGGTAGGTTTTCAAGAAGTCAGTCCATTTCTATTGTAACCTCCAATTTTTATGAGGACCCATTTGATATACCTCTGGTGCGGAGCTTTGGTTGTAATGGATTTGCATCTCGACCACTAAAAATTTGGCTTTTTAGCATTCCACCTTTCCATTCTAAACTCTACAGCTGCTAATATGATAACTGATGGTTGAAACTAGCAAATTTTTTAGTAGTTATGAAATGTCTGCCTTTATTAAAAGTCGATGGGTTTGAATTGTATCACAGATGCAAAGCTGGTATGTGCAGTTTAGCAGAAAGTCTGATTCTGTACTGTTTATTTTTAAAATACTAACCAGAGTCATATGTCTTCTCTTAATCTCCTGTTGCTTCTGGAACACCACAGATAGCATAGCCATTTGTTCTGGTGGCACTTTTATGACCGTTCCAAGTAGTTGTAGATAACATAATGATCAAGTTGACTGAACAGGAGGCTGGCAATATTTGTGCTGAACGTGAGAATATTTTATTAGAACAGCTCTTGAAAAATAGATACTTCATGGACATAGCAGAATTACCTGAAGTAAGTTCAAATCAGAATAGTTATTCATAACATACAAGGGAGAATGGGCAGGGGACGTCAAATATATTGAATGATGTAAATTTCAAACAAACTTTGTTGTCTCTTGCTTCTCTCATTCTGCCATGTAGGGTATTGAAGCCCCCAGGAGGAGGTTCTAGTAATCTCTTTGGGAGTACAGAAGAAGTTTCTTCTTCAAGCAGGCCACACCGGATGGCATCCAATATCTTTGGAGCATCAGAAGAACCTCAAAACATTCCAAAAAGAACAAACCCTCCAGGTAAGAGCAGCCACCTCCTTCAGCATGATTGGGTTCTGAATTGCAGCACAGAAATGATTTCGTATTCCTGAAGTGGAACACTGTGATCTGTGTTTTTATGTTGCGTTTTTACAAATTGAGTGGCCTTGAACAATAAATCTACTCAGACTTCTGAATATATGAATATTTCAGTGATCTACATGTTCACAGACTTTTTAGCACATCATCCAGGTCTAATTCTTTCCTAGCTGAGGTCTAGGAAATGATGAAAGGAAACTGCTACTATTCTAGAGCTGTGTCAACAGTTAGCTGCAGTGAGTACAGCTGTGAATCTGAGATCCTCTAGTGAATTCTTGTAACAAAGGATTTCAACTGGTATCTTCAGGCAAGCAAAAGTAAGTCTCTAGGCAGTAGGGTTCTAGAAGTCTTTGAATTCTTTTTTTAAAATTATTTTTTTAATATAGTGTGGTAAAACTAAGTCATCTAGAAAAAGATAATATCTAACAACTGCCTTGCAGGGGGAAAAGAAAGTGGTATTTTTGAGGATTCTAGTTCTGCTCAGCCTCGTCCGCGCATGAATCCACCTGGTGGGAAGACAAGTGATATCTTTGGGTCTCCTGTATCTACCAGTGTTGTGCGAGCACACCCAAACAAGCCTAAGGTATTTGTACTTCTTTTGCTGTCAAACCAAGAAGCTAGCAGCTCAGTGAGTCACCTTACAGTCTTGTTACAATGCAATGTCTGTATTCTCTTTAAGATGAGAGACCTGAATTATGCATAAGGTGACTTGGAAGTTAGACAGTTATTCCCAAAGTCTCTTTTTGATAGCTTGTTATCTTTGGTGTATCAGATGTCAGCATGCTCTGTAGTTTGCAGTAAAACTATTAATTGGATTGTGGATGTGTGTTCAAGAAAAAGGAGGAAAAAAAATCCTTCTGAAGCCTTTGGCCTTCCTTGTAAGTGAGGTACAGCTGGAGTTCTTCACACACAGCCACACAGCATTTAAGCTAGATAGGAAGAAGATATTTCTCTTTATTCTGCAGTTTAGCAGAGGTGATCTTGATGCCAACTCTGGAAAGTCAGTGAACACCAGTGAGCTACAGTCATAAATCTTCATGTGGCCTGGCTGTGCCCTTCACCTCTCTTAAATATGTGTATCTACATTCAACATGAAAGCAGTTCAGCAGGAGATTAAGCTTAAGTGATCAGCAGTGAAAAAGTTAACTCGAGATCAGCTTTGAGTGTCAGGTCCAGCATGTACTTGATTTTGTGATGTCAGACAAAAGTGTGTCTTGCTGTATCAGTTGTTACTTTTTGATCTTAAAGCTGGGGTGTATGGTAGCTGGAGAGGCTTGTAGTTATGACCAAATCTGGTTTTGGAAAAAAGGAGAATACATTGCCAATGACTTTATTTCTGTATTTAAATATGCTATATTTGGATTTACAACCTGCTACCTTACTCTAAGTAGATACTCTTAAGTGAGTAGCTACTATGTTGGCAATGTTTTTAACATGTCAGATGGCACGGAAACTTAACATCCCATGAAACACAGCTCACTGTCTTTGTGCTGACAAAAAGCAGTAGCAGTCTCATTTTTCCTGGAACCTTAGGAAGAAAAGATTAGTCCAATTTAACTCCCCCCCCCCCTCCTTTTTCCCCCTTAAATTTGAAGGTGCTGGTAGTGTGCTTTTGCCTAACTTTTTATGCAGACTCTGGAGTATATTTTGGGGGATTTGGGTCATAAGATAGGAGAAGAAAAAAAAAAAAGACTGGGAGCTAGGTTTTGTCATGAGTAGTGCTGTTGGTGTAGGAAAGGGCTTTGTTTTGTTCCTCTGTACCCCTTTATCAGGCTTGTCTCTGATTCTTTTTAGTTGTTTTTTTTTAATTGTAACATTAATTCCTGTGAATTCCTGACTAAATATAGGACAATGCTTTGGAAATTCCTGTCTTTTATTAGAGCATTGGAATTGTGGGAAATACTGGGATGGAAAGGAGATAGCATATTTGCAAAAATTACAGCAAGATGAATTTCATGGGTGGGAAAACAAGCAAGCTTTTCTGAAGTACTTCATGTATTTCCAACAATCAATTGGGGTTGTTGGGAAAATGGTCTTAAAAGGTTTTGTAATTACTTGACTGTTTGGGTCACTACAGATACTCACTGAAAACGGTAATTGCTGAATATAAATAGGGTGCTGAAGGGCAGCTTGTGTTCTAGTTGTGAATACCAACTTGTCTTGAGTGATAGTGGGTGCTTGACAAGAACAGTAATTCTAGACCTTTGAACTGAACTGTTTATTATAGACAAAGTTTTAAGCCTCTGATGAACTAATGTAGCGTCTTTATCTGTGTTTCAATGAATTGTCCAAGATGTTACACCTTGATGTAACATAGGAGTTATCTTCTGCCACTGCTTTTGGGATTATGTAGGGGTGGAGGGGCTGAAGGGCTGCACACAGTGTCTGCAGCTGTTGGCTTTTACCATGATAAATGTATAAACTGAGATCAGAAACAAAGCAAAACTTTCTGAGGGATTTTGTGACAGAGTTATTGTTTGAGAACGATAATACACTAAGATAGTTTTTGGTTCCTTTGCAGGATCATATTGTCTTGAAAGAAGATGAAACACCAAAGAAGCTAGAAGGTCAGCAAGAGAAATTTCTTTCTCTGTTCTCTTTGAGAAGATAAGCTCTGAGGAGTAGTTTCTTATGCTTCCTCTTAAAAACATAAGACTAAGGCTGGTGTTTAAGATAATATAACTGAGAAGTTTTCCTTCTGTTAGTCAGAAATTTAATTACTTGTCTCAGGGAAATGGTCCTCTTCCTCTTATTGAGGAGAACACCACAGGTATAAGTCTTGAGACTATGTGCGTGTGCATGTACTCTGCTTGATACCATATGGATATATATGGAATCCGTATATGCAGAAAAACATCCTATCAGATTGCTTATTCCTCCCTTGCCATCTCCTTCAAGTGTGTAATCTTGACCTCCTGTAGTTGTAAATAACAAATAGCTGAGTGACAAAATATATCATTGCTCAGCTAGTTACTGTTGAAGAATGATGGGAACACTGCTTTCAAGGTCTGTATGAAAGGATTCATTGGTATGTTGCATCTCTTAATTGCCTGGAACTGCCAAAATAATTCTGAAGGTACATTGCTTAGCCTACATATCCTTGTTAGAAAGATTGCTGAAGGAAGAGAGGAATTGTGAAAAGTGAAAGTCTTCCTCAGCGCCTCTTTCCTTCAGGAAAAATGAACAGATAAAGAGAAACCTTAGTGTGTTATGGATGAAAGACGTGGGAAATAATGCAGCCTACAGAAGATGAGGCACTTTGTGCACTACAGAATAGCAAGCTGATCTAATCCATTTTGGTTTTATTCAGCTACAGAAAATATCAAACCACAGCTGGAAGATGGAGGCGAGAAAAAAGATCTGGGCAAAGAGGAGCGATGCAAGGAGCCGGAACCCAAGATAGACAATCACGAGCCCCGATTAGGGCCAAGACCACGCTCACACAACAAAGTTCTCAACCCGCCAGGGGGGAAATCCAGTATTGCGTTCTATTAGGGTCAACTGTTCACTTTCACTAACGGAGTCTGCACAGAAACTCTTGTCTGTGGTTGCGAGGTCAGTTTATAGACCATTGTTTGTGGATAGATTCTTAGGCAGATGGATGAGGGTTATGCTAAAGTGTGTAGGAAGGATAACCTGATGATTTGGGGAGGGAGGGCTGGGGAGGGAAAGGGTGCCCTGTGGAAGATGTGAGTATTGGCCTGCCTGGGTGGGTGGCAGAGGGGGACATTAGTGTAACTTTGTGAAAGATCAGTGCTACTTTGTGGTGAGTTCCTCAGACTGTTAGGTTCTTAGCTAGCTAGTGGCTCAGGACACTTGTGGAGTCAGGCTTATTCATACAGTCAACATGTAAAACATTGTGAATGGGTAGGGCCGTGGAGGTCACATCTGAAAGATTCTGAAGCGCAGCAGGTAGGCTGTGCTTTCCTCTAGGCAATAGAATGCAGCTTCACAGTGTTAGTTGACTTGCAGTCACTTTAAAAAGTAAGTACATTCCACTGAAACAAGTAGTGCTACCGTGGTTTTGAGTGTCTTCAGTCTTTGGCTCTCTTTCTCCTTTCTTGCTTTGCAGCGCATGATTGCTGATGCAAGGACAAAACATGCTGAAAGTTTCTTTTTTACTCATAAACCATCATATGTTAATAAATATCGTGGGCTTCCCCTCCCCAGAGTACTCAGGCCTTTCTGATGCCTTCAGTAATCTGCTGATTACTATGACTAGCTCTTGACAAGTGATAATATCAATCCAACATACTGTTTCATGTAGGTGCTTCTAGAAGACTTTTATTTAGTATCCTGGTTGAGTGCTTGCACGTTTTCTAGTAAAGATGTGGGTGCAAACAATAGCTTTATGGTACTCTTTGAACACAAGCAACTTAAAGTGTACAGTTACCATCGAGAATATACTGAGGTGTCCAGCCAGCTAGCTTTGACCCAACCCGTATAGAAATGCCTTAGCTTCTGCAAAGGTTTTTACTTTGTACACTGCAGAAACCAGGACTGTTCTGCTGTCTTCACCACAGTGCATTTTTTTGTTTGTCTGTGCTGACTCTGTTAGTGAATTCTCTTGTCTTTGGTCAGCCTTATGTTTGCCTTTGACTGCCTCGGATTTTTGTTGGTAAGGTTGGGAGAACTACGTGGATTCTCCCAAACCACAGTTGTAGTTGTTTTGAGACATGCTGTAGACTATCCTAGTTGGAGAAACAAAGACTTTAGCAATACAAACCTTTTGGTTGTGCTGGGTATCTTAAATCATGTTTGGAAGATGTGCATGTTTTGCACAAACATTTGCTGGGGAGAGTAGCTCCCATCATTTGTTCTCTGAATGGACTTTCTGATCATATCCAGAGCTTTGATATATGAATGTTAACATTAGGTGCTTACCGTTCGGTGTATTTAATAGTGACTTTTTAAATTTGACATACCGAAACAGGAGTTGTTCAGGTACACCAAAGAACAAGTGGCCTTATCTGCATATATCCGCTGCTGTTCTAGCCCAGTGTTTTAGGGTGGTTTCGAGGATTCCTGAGAAGGTAAACACGCACACACTGTCTATAAGGGAAAAAGCAAGCATTTATTAACTACAGACATGCATTATGCTGAGGGTATCTTGTAAAGCAAATTAACATACTGACCTGAGGACCGTGAGGAAGATGGACCATCCGTACATTCTTGTGCTGTCTTGTGCCGCAAGCTCAGCCCAGCAATCGGTAGGTGCCAGCTTTACATGGCCATCCCCACGGAGGCAACAGTGGCCTTGCTGTACACCAGCCCAATGCTCTTTGGAAAAATCCCGGTGTTTATACATTTGCAGAGGAACGGGTTTCGGCACATGTGGCCAGCAGGTGCCAAAACACGCCTTGGTTGCAACACAGGGAGCCCATGGCGCATGTAGCTAGCCAGGCGCGCTGCATGAGCCATAGCCATCCTGTCTGTTGGTTCATGGGCTTTGTACACGTGGCGTATTGTCATAATGCAGCAGTCATGCACCAACCAAACTCACAGCTGTACTGTGCAACAGCCCACTGCCCGTCCTCCCCCAGTATTGCTCAGCTGTCTTATCTCTGTGGTCAGAATTCCAAGCAACGAGCAACAAACCATCCGTTTTCTGTGCTGACTGCGCTTTTCTCGGCTATCTACTTCTCCCCCAGTGTTCATCCACGGACCAAAATTCCATCTTTTAACCCCTCCGTATACACCCAGGTTCCCTGAGAACTGCTACTGTTCAGAGCAGACTATCTCTGGGCCAGGCGCTAAAACACTCTGTGATTATAGGTCTTACTAGACTGCTCAGTTCAGTTGATGTCAGAAGTGGGATGACTGCATGAAGACTTAGTTGCCTTTTCAAATAGTGAAAGTGAAATATATGGGGCAGTGCTAAGGGTAGAGATAGCCATGTAAAGTAGGGATTTCAATGCCTTTGTACCATTTCAGATAGGTTTGGAGCTCCCTGTTATTTGGCCCCTGAGGGATACAAGACAGTGATTCTAACTGTAACCCTGGAACAGATTTATGTTACTTCCAAACATCTATTTCCTAGCAGCTATTCTTGAGTCTGTGCTGTCTAGCCTCTGGCTGAATCTCAGGCACATCTATCTGTTTCAATTCCTTGTTCCAGTACTTGACGGGGTGTTAAAAGGCTACCATGTGGAAAAGTCAACCAGAGGCTACTTTCTGCATTGAAGGGTCTGGTGTAATTGATGCTGTCTGTAATACTGAGCTTAGACTTGGCATCTTTTAGTACCTGATGTGCATTGGCTACAGTGCCTGTCTTAAACAGCAACTTCCAACTAGGCCTTAAATTGGTTAAACTATGTTCATTTTCTTGCATTTCTTTATTTGGAATCTAAACCATGTTTTCCACTCATCAAGTAAGATTGATAAGAGCATTTCTCCGGGACAGAAGGGGATTGGAAATCAAATGATAAATCATGCAATTGTCAATAAACCTCTGTATTTTGTTACTTCATTGTGTGCTGTAGATGTCTGCTTTTATAAATTAATCGGTAATTTAGTTCAATGTAGATACACTGATGAATTTTGTTATCTGAAATGGGAAAAATTGCACAAGTCTTTTCAGGCCTTCGGTACTGGGGAGTATGCTTTGGAGATGTGACATCCTACTGAAGGTTGCTCATGAGACCTCTTATCCCTGGGGAGTGTGAAGGGATGGTAGCAAGGGTGGGCTGTTCAGCTCGGTGCCTTTTTGTGAGCATGGCATTCTGTACAATGCAGGGATGCTGTTATGCTCCAGCAGTACTGTAAATAGACTTAAATATTCAAATATTTTAAGTCTATTTGTAAAGTAGTGTAGTAATTCCCCTTGAGCAGGGGATGCTTTCGATGTGGAGAAGTCATACCCCCACTTCTACACTTCGGGTGAGTGCATAAAACATGTGCCAAACTGTCTTGGCTGACAGCGTGGAGGTAACTACAGCTACAGAAGTTCCAGTTCTGGGTGAGCTGGACATGGTGGCCTCTCAGCCAGGGTGTTCTAAATCTGCTGTGTTCATCCCTTAATTTACAGATTGTAATGCCCTACAGAGCCTCTCAGACAGCACTCGTTTCTACAGCGACTTCTGTATGTTGCGCTGAGAGTTTTGCCATTTGTAGTTCACAACTCTTCTCTCAAGTGTGCACAATGCTTTGGGTAGCATCCGCTTAGCGTGGGAACTTGCGAATATCCTTGATAACACATTAACAATGAAGGATTGTCCTTCCTTTGAACTGCTGGCAACTAGTAGACTACAGTATAGTTTCACTTTGCAACTCGATACATTACCTCGCTGCTTTGCCCCTAAATTGAAGGTTTGTACCTTAAACACTTAGGATAGAATATTATCCAGGTTACTGTCTCAGTCTTGGAAGGAAAATGATGATATCTGTTATAATAAGCTTGGCTTGGAAAATGGTTAAAGAATGACTTGCATGCTTTCATAAGTCATGTGTACAATTCTAGGCATAGCTGCTGCTTAGTTCCCAAATATGCCACCATGCCTGTCCAGCACAACACTGTTCTAATGAGCAGCCCAGCTGCAATGTGTCATCCCTCCTGATCCCCTGGGAACCTGATTAACCCAGATCAGTGCATGTTTTCCCTATTAAGACTGCTGGCTTCCATGCAATACCTTTTAAGCAAGCACTGTCTGATATTGGCCTTCAATACATGACTGCATAACTGTTGATGAACAGCCCATTTTGCAATCTTAATGAGGAAGATTAATGTCCTCTCTGTCAGTGTTTTCAGTAGCATCACTGTGGTTTTTTTGAAGGGTTTGTAGAGGTTAATCAGACTTGGAATATCTAAAGTGCATTTTTGGGGCTTATCTGGTGAGAGAACATATGTAAAGTAGTGTTGTGTGGAGACAGTTATTTAAGCACTAACTGAGTAATTGTGGTGTGTTCCCTGAAAAATTCTCGCCGTTGCTTCCGTATACAGGATCACACTGGTGCACGGATGTCCAAGTGTCTTGGCTGCCTGTGTGATTGTGTGGTGAACAGTTCGATGCTTGTCTGTCAACATGTGGAGTGTGCTCCGTTGTCAGCTTGCATCTTCATAGTTTGCAAGCCAGCTGGTCCCCCAGCATTTTGTTCAAGTCCTCTGATGTGTTTCCTATTGAATTTCAGCTTGAAGTTAAGCTGAAATCCTGTATGACTTCCCTTTGGAAAACGTGGTAGCTTAGAATGTTGTTGAGGCTGGAGTTTTCCATTGTTTATTTTTGTTGAGGAATTAAGTAGGGTCACAGCCAGGATGCTGTGCTATGCTAGACTAGAGAAAGCAAGAGGATACTGACTTCTGAGCGCAGGCTTCTGCTGGTAACAGAGGGCAGGGTTATAGAGAAGACTGTGGCACATGATAAGCCATTTAGGTCATTACTTGTCATCAGCTGTGCAAGAAGTAGACTGGGTTGTGATTTGTTGCTAGCCAAGAACCGATGCACAGAATGCCCACAAACAGCCAGCAGACTAAGCTGGATGTCCAGGCTGTGAGCCCAGTTGCTATTTGCTCCTCCCTCTGAAAACAGTGAGCAGAAAGAGCAGGTTTTAATTATTGTGCTAAATTTGCAGCCCTGACTATTTTTTATTGTTTTATCTTGCTTCTGGGGATGAAGACTATCCTGTCTTGAATCTGGCTTTCCCTTTCTTTCAAGCTGCAACTCTTTATATTGTTAACAGGACCTCCTCTTCCTCAAGCAGGTCAAAATGCTGGCCGTAACCAGCAAGAATGCAGTAATTTGCTTTACCTGTCAGCCTCTCTAGCTCCAGCCAGCTTCTAATTCTGGTCTCTTACCCTACCACTTTCCTCCTCCGTTCTACATATACATGTATTTTAAATAGTAGCTATGCTGCCTTTGGCTTCTCGCTTATCCCCCCCATGCTACTGCTGGGTGTACACTATATGCCACTTAAGCCAAAAGCACAAACAGCTTTGTGCCAAAGTGGATCAGGAGCATAGAGGGCTATCAGAAGTAACCAGGAATTTAATGTTGTGCCAGTTTCTCATAAAGATGATGGCTTTTCTTTCACTGCCACCTCCCACAACTTACATAAACATGTGCTCCACTGTGTAAAAGTGTTTAACTCTCTGGCTTCTAGGAGTATGCTCTGGAGCATGATGGGCAAAAAAAAAAAGTCCACCTCTGTGTGAGTTGCCTGAACTAACATCCGCTTTTAAGTTTCATACTTTATATTTTAAGAGTTGCAATCCAGTGTGTCTTACGCAAGAGGAAGGTTCTGCCAAACAATATTGTTGAAAAGAGATTATCATTCCCAGGGTTGCCCAAGGCTAGGGAGAGGGTGAGGGGTTTGTTACCTGTATGTGATCAGTGCAACACTAGAAAAATTAAACAAAACCAGCTGACTGTTTCTTCAATTTCTTGCAGCATGCTGACCTCTGTGAATGCCACCCTTTCATTTTCATGACAAGCACAAAGAAAGTAGAGCACCATGCAATTATCTTGTAAAAAGTTTCTCAGAAGTGAGCTCTGGCATCCCAACAGCAGGTGCCAAGCCAGAATCGGGAAAGGAGGCAAAGCAAAGGTGGCTTTCCTGTCATCAGTGGAGAGTAATTAATGAAAAACGCAGTTAAACAGGAGTAGCAGGAAGCTGTTGGTGTACCCTAATGGAGATGAGCAGGTACTGTTGCAGGAAGGCTCATTCTCTGCCTCCTTACTGTTGTTACATCAGCTTCAAGCTTTATTAATCTGAGCTGAAAGATATGAGCAGTCTTTTAAGAACAACTTTTTGCCTGTAAGAGGCTGTAGTAGAACCTTCCAACCTAACGATGGTCTTTGTGCAAGAGACTCAGAGGTCACTAGAATCTCCCCACATCTTCAGATTATATGAAAGGGTTTTTAAAAGCACATGCAGGGATCTTCGTACAATGGTATCTACAAAAACCTCTGTGGCCAGAAGTTCTCCTTATAGGTGGTGAATGTAGGAAATATGCAGGAATGATTCACAGTGAAACCTAGTAGAGTAGGCAGTGAGACTTCCAGTGCTACATCATACCAGTGGCAGATTTTAAGGAAAGTATGCCACAACTCTTCTTCAAAACAGAAGAGTAAAGTTTCTTTTCTGGTAATTTGGAAGTAGATTATGGGATGACAAACAGGAATGGCTGGCTTTTAAACTTCTTTGATGAAGAACCAAGCACAGGACTTCCAGTGGATATCCCAGCACTCATTACAGGACCAACCCCATGGAGTTCAGCTGCAACACTGTATGGTATATGAACTGAGAAAGCTGATGACTTCCTCCCAGCCAGGCTCAAGTCACTGCTTTTAAGCCAGGTGTTTGTAGTATTGACACAAAAAATCAGCTCTGTTGAGCACATACTTTCTTCTGTACACAAGCCTCCAACATGAGTATATGGTACTGCTGCATGTGGTTTTTCATAATCACATTTGGAAATTCACCATGGGATTTTTCCACTATGAAAAAATGCAACTGGAGGATTTCACTGAAGTGTAGTACAGTGACTGGAGTCTGAGGGATGTACTTAAAGCCACAGTCTAGCAGGAGTCTGATTTACCAGCTGAATGAAAACAGTGGTGAGGCCTCACATAGAGTACTGAGTCCAGTTTGGGGTTCCCTAGTAGGAGAGAGATGTGACTTAGGGAGGGAGTCCAGTGATAGGCCACAAAGGTGGGAAATGGACTGGAGCATCTTTCACTGGAGAAGAGATGGCTCAGGGGGATCTTACCAGTGTGTACCTGCTGGGAGGGAGCGAGGATGAGGGAGCCACACTCTTCTCTGGTCAAGAGGCAATGGGCACAAATAAAACAACACAGAATTCCATCTGAACACAAGGAAGCACTTTTTTACTGTGAGGGTGGTCAAACACTGGGACAGGTTGCCCAGAGAGGTTGTGGAGTCTCCACCTGTGGAGATGCTCAGACCAGACATGGTCCTGGACAACCTGCTCCGACTGACCCTGCTTGAGCAGGGGTTGCTGAACTAGATGATCTAGGAGGTCACCACCAAACTAAAGGAATCTGTGTTTTTGCAGTTCTGTGACTTCTAATCCCACCCCAAAATCTCTGCTGCACCAGACAAGAGGGAAATCCTTTGTCTGCAGTGTGAAATGAATTCACATTGTAACTTAAAACTTTAGAAGACCATGCTCTCTGACCACATTCTCTTCAGTAAATCAGTTTAAGAAAACCTTGCTTTGATGGGTGGATTTGTCTTCTGTGACATCTACTTAAAATGTGACTTTACTGGATGCTGTCAGTGCTTAAATTACTTGCAGTCTACTAGTGTTTATATTAAATGCAACTTGAGCAGAGCTGCTCTTAAGAATTTGTAATAATTTACGTAAGTAATTCACTTAAGCATTCCTTGTACTTGGCTATGTTAAAAGTTTACTTCATTCTTAAAGCATCCTTTGTGCTTTTGTAAACACTGTGTGAGTGTTTGTGAGCATTTTGCATAGTGAATAAGGCAGTTGGCTGAGTAAAATAAGCCTCTAGCATTCATGAGTAAGAGCACCCTGGTTTAAAGGACAGAATTTCAGATCAAAACCTTTTATGCTTTGAAGGCAAATGAATAGGCATGGCTTACGGAAGTAGGAAATTAAGCTAGGCTTGTGCACAAAAGGTAATCAATTTGATTAATTCAGTCTCCTGCCTAAAGAATAATGATGGTGTCACTTTCTTGGATATGCAACTGGTGAAAGATGCATGCTAATCTAGAGCAGTAACTGAAACAGCAGGCCTACCAAGGTATGTGGATCAACAAGCGCTGACGTACAGGATTCTTGTGACAGAGAAACAGTGGTGGACCAGGCAGGCACACCTTATGCAGGCAGTTTTGATGCAAGATTGAAAAGCAGCTATCTAATGGCTTAAGAACAAGCTTCAGCTAGGATAGTTTCACTTACTGTAGTGTAGTTCTTAAAGTGCCCCATGCAGGTTTCTGTATATTGGAGAATGCCTAAGAACCATCCAGCAGACACCTTTCACTTGTGTGCCAGGCATGAGAAAGTGGAAACATCCCTTTCTGTAGACAATTCCCTTCAAGATTCCCTTTAAAGATGCTTAAAATACACAGGGTAGAATTCTACTTTCAAACAGAAGTGATCAGTGCTATGTCTGGCAGCTGTCATCGTTCTCACACTGCAAAGGTTCAGCTGACAGTGCCTTCGTTTCCCGTTTCATCATCAAGGAGTGGTGCTGCATCTGCAGGGTCTCTGTCCTCCTGCTCCACAGGCGCTCCCTTTCTTGTTCTGTTCAGTGTCCCACCCTAGAAATTCAAAGGAGCACTTAGTGACAAAAAGGATACTGCTCTTCCTGTACACATACATTGCTACAGCTCTGTCCTGGCCTTTCCCCTCACTTTCATCAAAAAAACACAGCTGCCAATAGCTTGACTACTGTGCACTGCATCAATATTTTAGCAGGTAGTTCTCTTTTTATGCAGTCCCATTTTTATGTCAGGGGAATTACTTATATACACACCCAACAGCTATTACATCAATTAAAAAAAACTTGGTGATGCAAGGCTCTTCTTTACCCTTTATCACACTTACCTGTTTGTTGTCCACAACATTGAGGCTAGTGGAGGCAACAATGCATGCAATAGTGTTTGCCAACATAAAGACCATCATCTGTTGCCAGCGCCACAGGGGGATCTTTAATTCACTAGAAAAGGCCAAAACAGGATAAACAACTCGTCACTTGAAGATATTTAAGGCACCTCTATAGTTTCTTGCAGCATCGGGTTGCAAAGACACTAATTTCTGTTCACACTGTTCCACTAGCGCTGTTGATGCCTCTGCTTTAAAAAAAAAAAAAGCATTCTCACCTGGACTTTGTTCCTAGAATGTGTCCAACAATGAGATTCGAAAGGCCAACTCCAATCATCTGCACAGAAGTTGCAAGCCCCATAGCTGTCCCTAATGTTGCCTGGGGGACCACAAGAGGTATGGATGGCCACATACTAGCCTGGTAGGAGTAATAAGAAAAGGAATAAACACAAAGCCTTATTTAAAGGTGGTAGATGATCATTGGTTTCAAAAGGAATTATTTCCACTAAATAGACATTTGTGCTTTCTCTTGGTATTTATTCCTCCCAGCCTATTGGCTGGTTCTAGACTGTTTCCCATCCTTTTCAAGCAGCTTAAGACAGCATAGACAACACATGTTATTTGAAACTGGAATAACCTGACTCCAGATTTCTCAAGGCGAGTTAGACCTGATGATTTAGCTCGTTAAGACTCATAGGAGATTCAGGTCTTACATTCAATGTGAAAAAGCACTAGGAAAAGCATAGACAGATTAATGCTTCATGCTGTATCAAGTGTTCCCTTACTCTGCTTTGCGCCCGTATTGATTCTTTGGGATTATTTGTTACTAAACAAAGTCTTCAGGATCGGTGAGCCAATGGCTTCAAACTGTGGCTGCTAAACCTGCTCATGAGGACACAAGGGCAGTGATACGTGCCATCCAGGATGCAGAAGGAGCACAGCCACAAAACGCTCAACTACAGCAGTGAGGTTGTGAACTTACAGCAGCAAAGGAGTAAGTAATCCCCAACCAGATGGTAGAGACTAAGGGAGGAACAAAGGTAAACGCCAGGAGAGCGAAGGCTGGCAGAGTCAATGCAGCACAGCCAACAGCAAAGATGCCTCTCAGTCCAACGTAGTCCTAGTAAAGGAGACAAACGTAAGGCCTCTTACAAGGGACCCTTGCTTCCCACAGGTCCTAGCGACATGAGCGGCTGCGCAAAGTGGGCTGGCATGAGTGGCAGTAACATGTCGTTTCCTAGTTGTTGATATTGTAGCAGACTAGCTACTACTAGTTCCTCTTGCATACTCCTGAACTGAGGCTGAAACACTTGTCAGAGAATCAGCGTCCAGTACTCGTGTGAAATGGCAGGCTTTAATAACGGGGGAGGATATGCCCTGACAATTATGGAAATAAGAAGAGTTTGGCAAAACAGGGACTGATTACATACAGGCTGTCCTTTCCCATCTACTTGCAAAGTGTCCTGGTTTCAGCTGGGATAGAGTTAATTGTCTTCCTAGTAGCTGGTAAGGTGCTGTGTTTTGAGTTCAGTATG
>JAVJGG010000061.1:791865-802091 GCA_035590195.1 Aviceda cuculoides | reverse complement strand
GCCTCCCCCCGCTGGGTTGAGGCAGAGCGGGAAGGGAATCTGAAGGGAAGGGAGCGGGTTTGAAAAGCAGTGTGGTAAACCGGCGGAATTATCCTCAGTCAAAAGGAGGAGATATAGTAAAGAGAGTTAAAAGCGGTGCGTATAAAAGGAGGAGGTCGAGTGGGTGAGTACAAGATGGGGAATAGCTGACGAGGGAGCAGCAGCGCAGAAGAGACTGGTTTGTCGTGCATCATGAGTTGGAGTCAAAAATGCGATGTTTTGGGGGGGACAGCGGCATGTCTTTTGGGATGTGTCAGTAGAAGTGGCTCGTGCAAGAAGTGGGGAAAGAGAGCAGTTCCTTAAGCTAGTAGGCAGTGCTGCACAAGAACAGATAGAAACCAGCCAAGCATAATTTAGAGTTTTATAATTATCAGAAGAGAAGGTTCCTGTTAATGAAAAGAGTAAAAAGAAGGAAACAAGAAGGAAAAAAAAAAAAAAAACAACACACAAAAAAAAACCCCAAAGCCCCTATATGTTTGAAAGGGTAAGTATATATCTCTTCCTGTTTGAAGAATATTTTCTACCCAAACAAGACACAGAGAGGCATCAGATAAGGCAGGCCTCACATCAGCGAGGGCCAGTGCTTTACCCGATTTTAAAATAGAGCTTGATCAATATATGAGTAAGGTTATGTGGCATGGCTGTCCTTCACAGCAAGCAGCAGGACTTGGGAATCCAGAGGTTTCTTCCTGCTCCTGTGTCAGTGGGTCAAAAGTACACACACAGCAGGGAATGCCATGTTAAACAAAAGTTTTCAATACTGGTGTGTACTGAAAATAGTTCAATAACTAACAATTTTAGGAGCATCTGACTTGTGAACAAAGTAGGACTACAAATATCCTTAAAGTCTATTTTTATAAATGCTGTTGTTGTAGACATCGCTTGTGCTGCCAAGTAGAAGTTTTTTATTTTATCCTACCCCATGATTTCTCACTTCCTTGGGCTGCAGGTGTGGAGGATGCTGAAACAGCATCGCTACCTTATCTGCAGAGGATGCTTCACGTTGCTGACCTATGTCATCCTCAGCTAGCTGTAGTGCGCTGACCCCGACAAGCAGGTGAGCTCCCACCCAGCTGCTCGCTCGCTTCCTTCAGTGGGATGGGCGGGAGAATCAGAAGGGTAAAAGCGAGGAAAAAACAAAAAGCCTTGTGGGTTGAGATACAGACAGTTTAGTAAGTGAAGGGGGAAAAAAACAAGGGAAAAAAACCACCGAGTGATGCACAAGCAATCGCTCACCATCAGCAGACCGATGCCCACCTGACCCCCAAGCAATGGTTACCTTGGAAAAAACTTCCCCCCTAGCTTTCTTGCTGAACATGACGCTACATGGCATGGGACATCTCTTTGGTCAGCTAAAACGTGGTTGTGTTACCAACATTGTTTTCCTCACCAGCCTGAAGCACAGCACTGTATCAGCTGCTATGAGGAAAATAAACTCTTTCCCAGCTAAATCCAGTACACTAAGAACCAGCTCCTGAAAGGAACTCTTCTGGCCAAATAAAAATATTTTATAGCAGCATTTAGCAAAAATAAGAGTGTCTGGATAACAATAACATATATGTTATACAGAACATATTTGTATATACATGTGTATGTGTGTATATACAAAAATAAATGTGTGTGTGTATAAAACATATACAGTTGTGTGTGTGATTGATTCGAAAACTAGGGTTAGAGCTTTCCTAATGATGTGCAAGTTTTCAGGAAACTAGCTGGGTTTTGATTCTAGGTACTTCCTTACAAAAACTATGAAATGCTCTCAAGCCCAGTTCTTTCTAACAGTGCTGCCCCTCATTTCATTCCTGATTTATGTCTTCATGAATGATGCCTGCTGGCAAGTATTGTTAAAATGGCATCTGGGAGAGCCTTTTCAGCTATCAATATACTGCAGCAGCACTACTTTTTAAATTCAAGGAATGAATCTAAGATTCCAGACTTGGAAATAATACATACATGCAGGGTACTGAGCCCAAAGACTCTCAGATTTCTTGTCAGGCTGTAACCATTCCTAGCAGTGGCAGGGGTATGTACCAATACTGCTGGGAGCAGCAGCGGGTTCCCGTCTGTGTGAAGCTTTGTAGCGCTTCTAAGACATGTTCGTGCCACTAGTGGTATTTGTATCACGCTTCAGGAACCTGTGTTGCAATCGCATTGCTTATGAAAAATACTAATATGCTGGACAAAAATCACTGTAGTGCCAAAGGGGTGGAAAGGAAAAATACATATCAGCATCCTGCTATGTAAATAATGAGTTGGAGATAATGGATTCCTTTGCACAGCAAGTCTGGACCCACACTTCCAATTTTCTCCCTTAGAAGTGTTTTGTTTTCTATATATATATTTATATGAAATCTTTTCTGTATATATATGTGTATATGTATATATATAATTACATATATTTCATAATATTCCATATTATATATATGGAAATAGGTAATACATAGTTTCCACATATATGAAGTATTTCCCCCTCCCTCCTTTCAATCTTTGGCTAACAGGCTATGTGAATTTGATGTGTTAGAATTAATTCACCTTTTGAATTTGACTCTTTTTTTTCCCCCCCCTTTTAGCTCCAGCTCATAAATGATCTGGAGTAGAGATTGAAGGTGTGTTTGATTCATGAGGCCTTAGTAAGAATCAGTATATATAGGACTAGTGATGGTGTGGTCAAATACTTGCGAGGGATTTGCAGTGGTGGCATGAATGTTTGTCCAGACTTAGGTTACTGCATGTCTAGAAGAACCTTTAGGCTGTCTTTAGGGAGGAAAGGGACAGGCATAAAAATGCTTCAGGTGTCTTGTCAGTTAAAGATAACTTTCTGAGCATGGCCAGGTGAAATACTTTCCTGCTCAATCTGTGTGTTAGCAGCTCTGGTGTCTCTGCTGTTGGTCAGACCTTCCTAGAAGAGAATCAGGACTAATAGACATGACTGATTAAAAATCGATGATCCACAAATAATTTGGGAACACTGAACCTGAAGACTATTGTTATTTCCATCTTCTATCCAGTAAGAACTTTTTATGTAGTATAAGAGGTGTGGACTTGCGTCGGAAACGGAGTGGGAAGATCCAAAAAATTTAAAACCAAAGAACCAGCAGTGCATCAGAAACCTCATCTACTCACAACACTTAGGGGCAAGAACCAGACCAATTCAGACAGAGGAGAAAAGGAGAAGAGCTCTTTTTCCATTACTGCTTCAAGGAAGAGAATTAGTATTTGATAAGAAAAATCAACTGGCTGACAAGTAAGATGGAGATTCTGAATACAACCTATGGAAACCATCCTTAAAGAAAACCTTTAATATAGAGGATCCATGATGGCTTTGTAAGTTCTGGAGCACGGTTGTGGGTAGCTGCTTGACTCAAGGTTTGCCTTAGGTTCTGCCTTGTAAGTATATCTGATTTTAATAATCTCCTGGCTATTAGGTCTCTCATATTCTGTGAAATTCCATTCATCTTAACTTGAATTTGTTGGTGTTCGGTCACTCTGATTTTTATTTGAATGATTACCTGGTTCCTACACCTGTGCATCTATGAATGTATCATCATAACATTTTGCCTTGACTGTGAATTTATTCCAAAACTGCAGAGCTTTTCTGAAGCTCTCAGAAGTCTTGGGTTTAGTCCTCTCATAAAAATGTACACAGATAATTGTAATTAAGTTTTACAGAAAGCTTACTGAAAGTAGTATCGAGTCCTTCTCCTGCCCTTGAAGTTCTTGTGCCAGTTTTTCTGATTAGATAGCTTCAATTTTCTATCTTAAAACAGACAGTCTTTTCTAGTATATGTTTCCTCTTGTTTATCTGGATTTTTCATCACCAAGATCTCAGTCTCAGGGACTCCTCAAGTATTGTGCACAGTCCTTCAAGCTTAATGCTTAACTTTCTAAAGCATGTGTCATTATTTGCATTCTGTTTCCAAGTGATTGCCTTACATGAGAGAAAACAGTGAAATTGGTTTTTTGACAAGTTGTGTTAAATCTTTTCAAAAAGAAAAGATACTGTATTTTTTATTACCTCTTCAGTCATGAACAGCCAGGTAAAAGTATAGCTCTAGTAAGTACAACATTTTCAGGCAGGTGAGTTATTTTAATTTGTCAGGTGTTATACTTCATTTTGCAATGAATTGTGTGTTTCTTCTGAAAACAGAGCATTAATATGTAATCATTTAACATGTTTTGCCATATCCTTCTCGTGACTGCGTATTTTTCTTACTGACCAGGCAGCGTCTTCTCTCAGGCTTGCTGGGTCCCCAGAGGTTGTTCTGCTGCCAAGCTCTGAACCGTCTTCTTGCTGCTAATGCTGTCAGAGGCTCCGTCACCAGATGATATGTGCTGCTCACAGCTGAGGCTGAGTGGCTGGAAGGGATGAAAATCCCCAACGCACCGGGTGAGCAGGGGAGAGGAGGAGGGTTTACAACGGCAGGAAGACCCACACTTGCGTGTGTTTGCTTACTGCAGTGTCTGAGGGATGAGCTATTCTTTTTTTTCTGTAATGTCCTGCTGTTTCAAGGGAGCTCTTTAATATAATTAATAATGTAACCTTCCCTAGCATTACTGCTCCATTTGCTGATGTTCACTCCAGCTGGCTTAGAAGCCATCCCTCCCACGGGTTCAGGACAGACCTTAAAACCCACCATGGATTTAATATGGCACTAAACTAAGGAGTCCTGTTAGTTAATTATATTCTTTGCCCTTGTCAGAGGCAAAATTTTCCCTCTTTGCCAAACTGCTAGTAAAGGCAACCTGACTCTTTTGGTACTTGTACTGCATCCCTTATTGCCATATCTGAGCATCTGTCTGTCACCTTAAATTTGTACTGAAGGTCTCTTTTAAATGTAACTTAGGTTTCTAGAGGCTCTGCAAGAGCCTCTCTCCTACTTTATAAAAAGCAAATGGAGAAAAATGGGGGAGTTGATGTAAATCTTCTAAGCACTAAGGTGTGCGCAGCTGCCCCTTTCTGCTTGAAAAGACTGTCCCTACCCAGGCATGTCCCTGCACCTGCAGTTTGTCAGCTGAAAGCACAGGAGTAAAAGTGGGGCTGGGGTTAAGGTCCAGGACATGGGAAGAAAGCAGCATGCTGGTACGGAATATATGTGTCAAAACTGACATTTGAAATCTCCCATCCTACTCCATGTTTCTCTGTCTCTCACTGGCATGGAAGGATAGCAGGTGCAGAAGGGCTACTATAAAACATTTAGCAGCAGCCAGTGTTTCTGAAAACATCATGAGCTTCTGCACATTTTACTGTGCCTCTACTCTTTCTTAATTTACCATGAGATACCCTTCCTTGTAGTGGCCATGGTTTTCATATGATCCAGCTTGCTTGAGGTTTGGGGGTTTTTTTCCCCCTCTCTTCTGTATAGGGCAGGGAGTAAAATGTCTGAGAACAGCAGGCCAGGACATCCTGGCCTCATTCAGGAAATCTTTTTTGCTCTCAAGGTCTACTTACTTAATATGCAAGAAAAAAATGTCGACATGCAAGTTAGCAAAAAGCCCACCAACACTGAACTTGCACTTTGCATGCATTTTTGGTGTTAATATTCACTGTGAATGTAATTATCATCTCCCCTGAAAAGCACACTTGGATATCAGTAATAAAGCAATGAGAATTAATAAAATACAGGGATGGAAGATGGAACTCTGATCCTACTGATCCTTAGGGCAGATCACCCCTGCAGTCAGTGCCTTGGTAATTAGCACAATACCATCTTAAGGAAATACTATACCATTTGCGTATCATTTCCTGATGTATAGCAGAGCTCTCAAGTGAACTTCAGCTGTGAGTACTGGGGACAGGTTAGTGCACAAGTTGAGCAGTTTATTGCCACAGATCAAAAGATAGATAATAGCTGGGTATACGCTAACTTTGGACAAACATATGAAAATACATTTGCTTTAGGCAACGATGCAATTTTTAAAACTGTCCAGTAAATGCTTCTGAAGTGCACTGAAGAGAAGTAGAGGAGAAATTAACTTTTCTGTTGCTAAATCGTATCATCACAGCAATGAGGAGTGCACTTTAAAATTCAGAAAACCAGGAGATTGGAAGAAAATTATGTCAAATTTTATAAATCTGTGTTTTCACCAAAATATTGTCAAAAATATAATGGCTTGAAGCATTTCAAAGACAGATTCACAGTGCTAATAGTGAATTCATCTCTGCTTTCATACGTTCTTTAAAGAACTCAAAATAGATTACAAAAAAGATGGGGAGTTACCTTCAGGAATGCAGAAATCCGTGTTTGCAGATCTCAGGGATTTCACCCAGAATGAAAGTTGCTTTTACTATGGTTTTTGAATGCCAAACAAAAACTCTCCCAAGCCTTCCTACGAGGTCTGACTTCCTCCTCCTCTCTTCACCATCCTCTAAGACTAAGGCTCTGGTTACAGTTCTGCCAGAACCTTCAAAATGCCTCCTTGATTAGCCATTAGGATTGCAGGAAGAATGGATCACATTACATGGCCCCTAACAACTCTCTGAGGGTATTTGCACCATCTTGCCTGCAGCTCCTAGACTGAAAATTTTTGTTTGTTCGTTTTGCATAGTTATACTAGTGCCATTTACACTACTGAAGAAATGTAAAAGAGTAACGAGGATGAACTGGTGTGCATTTTTTCTCCATTGGTTACAGAAAGCAAAGCACTACATCAAAGCAGTTAATTAAATTTTGACTAAATGAGTGTATTATCTGCAAAACAATGATGGAGTGCTTAGTAGGGTGAGTAGATGTACACAGTCTATAAAAAAATTTCATGGTTGTGAAGGTATCCAATATGTAGTTTTATCTACCTTTTTTTTTACAGTCCATTTACTTAATAGAAACACTGTGTAATAATGTAGAAAACTACGTGCAGTTTTCTTCAGTGAGAAGAGAATTGAACAAACAGAAATACAAGAGTCTGTGGTCTGTAAGTACCTACCAAGGAATGATGTCTGATTCAAGACAGCTCCTGAGTCCTGTAGAAGGTACATTAAGATCCTGTGGCTGTAAATTAAAAATAAAATATTTAAAGCTGGAAATACCAGTAAGGATTTCCAAGAGATATGTCTATTTAAAAATGAAGGCTGAATATCTCTGTAACATACATTATATGGGCAAAGCACATCATTATCACAGTTCAGAAATTACTGGGTGAATGAGGTTTTGTAAAACTACCAGAATGTTTTTTTCCTGGAAATATGGAAGAAGCTTCTGTAGTGGGAGATGAGCTCAGTGGTCTTCTGTAAACATTGTCTTTAAAATGTTTGCGGAATTTCATTAATTTATTTGAAGCCAAATCAAGAGTTCCCTTTAAACTTAAAAGGAATACCACTAAACAGCTCTTAATGCTAGACAGAGATAGACCTCTTTAAAAAGGTCTTATACGATCCCATTCCTGCAGCTAAATTTTGCCAGTCGATTTTCCAGATACTGTCTTATAGAAAGGAAGCGCAAGTAGTTTTTGCTGTACAGGTATTTTTAAACAAGAATAATCATTCCTAAAGAAAGTCTGGTTTACAGAAATCCTACCTCTGCCACAACTCTCATATTGGTACTATGATCCCATAATTTTCTGCAGAAACACCACCTTGAATTTCAGCTAAATATTATTTGAAGATAAATTCTAGCCACTATAAACAATTTAATATTTTCCTTGGCCATGTGCCATCAAGATGAAAACCTAAAAACATTTATTCTTTCACACAGCAAAGTTCCAACTGTCCAAAGGAGAAAAAAAAAAAGGCGGCTAATTGGAGATTGTGTTGTTATTAAAAAACAATGCTGATTTTGCTTGCTTAGTCTCAGTGTTTCTATCCATTTGTCACTCCTTGTGTGTTGCCTTTATATTATCTACTTGGAAAAGTAAACTCTTTAGGAAAGGGATGTTGCAGTCATATCTATAGAACAATTAGTTTTTAGCATATTGTTAGTGCTAAGCAAATAAAAATTTGAATCATATAAGTTCCTATGCTAGATGCAATAAAAAACCAAGAGGGATAGAATAAGCAAATGTTTTTCTTGCCAACTTTCACCTTGAAGTGGTAATTTTAACTCTTTCTCACATGTGGCAGCACCTAGCATTTCTGCCATTTCTTGACTTATCTCTAGACTGCAAATTATTTATGGATTTATAAATACAGGAATGTATATTGTAATGTATAATTTAACTTAAGGTAATCACCTGTCTTTTTCAGAAGGAGCTTTAACAACGTCCTAGGACTTGAACAAGCTGTCTTTTGTAGAAAGGAGAATGTCCTTAAGCTCAGATCACCTCACCTCGGGGATGCCTGCTGGACCTTTTGAGATTACAGTCAAGAAGTGGGGGTAATACCCTGAACTCATCAGGCTATGCAATTTTATGGGTTTTAATTATTGTCCCTCCCATTGTTATAGTTTCTTAAGTATGTGGTCAAAATGCAAGAAAACTTTATAAATGTTTTTTACATACCCTCTAGATTACATGAAATTAGAAGTTCAATGTAATGAGGAATGAAACAAAATAAATTGGTGAATAAGCCTTCTTTCACCCTTTACCTGCCTTGTTTCTCTCATCACCTGATCTTGTACATTTTTATTCATAATATTTTAAATGCAATCAAGCATTTAATCAAGCAGGCAATCAAGTTTGCTGGCATGCTATTTTTGTTGTGAATAACAGTACAACTTTTTGTCTTATATGGCTTCCCATGCAAGACAGTGTGAATCAAAGCCCAACATGTTAATCAACTTTTTGAGTTTTAAATTTTTCAGTGGGATTTTTTGCATTCATATTTGTTGCTTATATGTATACACCTGTTGCCTCTGCTGCACTCAACTGGACCTGCTCTGTGTGGGGAATGTTTGAAAATCTGATTGTTACATTCAGATGCCTCATGATTTATTGGTGATCCATCCCATAACTAATTACACCTCAGACTCAATCATTGTAGGTCCCTTCTGAGTGAACTACTCCTATCCTGTCCTGTCCTGTCCTGTCCTGTCCTGTCCTATCCTATCCTATCCTATCCTATCCTGTCCCGTCCTGTTCTATCCTATCCTATCGTGTCCTATCCTTTCTGTGTCAATTCTCATTTTTTGGGAGACAAACATGTTTTTTGCTATAAATGTAGCTGTCTGTAAAAGCTATCATGCAATGAATCTATAGTATACTAGCAATATAGTTAGCTATAATGACATAACATAGGATGAAACAGTCATAAGACTTAAAAACGTTAATTACCAATGAGATGTGATACTCCCATTGCAATTATGCTTTCTGGGTAGGGTTAAAGTTCTTTCCGTTTGTGTAATATGAAGCTTTTAGGGTCATTGCTAATCATGACTTTGGAATTACACTCTTCTTCAAGAGCTCTGAATCAAATGTGTATGTTGGGAGCCTTTTCGCAAATCAACACCTCATTTCACTGTCGTGCCAGGTTGGGCTCAGTATGGAGAAGATGGCTTTCTGCTGCCTTCCTGCTTGAACTCCACAGTCTTAAGATCAGCTGAGCCCAAGATCTGGCTGACTGCTCCGAGGTTTGCCTGCAGTGGTTTTCTGTAGCTGTGCTGCAGAAGGGAATAGCTGGTCTCTATCCAAGTACAACCTTTTTGGCATTTCCCTTACCTTGATAACTCTATTACAGTCAGGAAGCGACAGTGCACCAAGGCAGACTGTCGGCCGTGCCAGTGCTTCACACTGCCATGGAAAGATGGAAACACAGGTCAAAAGCAGACTCTGGATCTGCATTTAGCCTTCAAAAGCTCCTTTGCTCTAATCCCAGCTCTAGCACCCCTTCCCTTTTTGGTCTTTTTGGGTCCATTTAACGCTTCTGCCTCAGTTTCTTCCATCTCTAAACCAGAGACAATATTCACAAGAAGGTGTAAGACCTGACTAGTCTTTGTAAAGTGGGAGTTACTGAGTGTGTTGCTGTGGATCTGTAGACTCATACATACCAAAGGCAGATACTTCTTACATAAAGAATTAATAGGCATGTCACTGTAATCCAACTCAGTTCTGTATTATTTCTGCTTGCAGGATACAGAATCATAGAATTGTTTAGGCTGGCAAAGACTCTTAAGATCATCAAGTCCAACCATTAACCTAGCGCTGCCAAGTCCACCACGAGACCATGTCACTAAGTGCCACGCGTACACATCTTTTAAATCCCTCCAGGGACGGTGACTCAACCACTTCCCTGGGCAGCCTGTTCCAATGCTTGACAACCC